>ML685788.1:6493589-6913867 GCA_007922175.1 Pelusios castaneus | reverse complement strand
TCACTCTGTACCTTATTTTCAAGTAAGTACTATAGCCAAGGTGGTGTTAGGATGAATTAATTATTGTACAGTGCTGTAAGATTATCTGACAAAATCTTGTGTGTATCTAAAAACTGATTTTTTTAATTAAAAGAAGCAAATATATGGTCCTTTCTTTTCTCCCTTGCATAAGGGGGTTGTAATTAACTTTGAAATCCAAACAGTTTCAAAGAATCAGTTTAAAAGTAGTTCTTCTTTGAGTGGTCCTTGTACATTTATTTTCATGAGATGAATCAAAAGTGCAGCCTGGACCCATCTTAGCATACCCTGTGAATGTGGAAAATCCATCACAAAGAAGTGAGTAATCTCTATTTTCAGATACTATTATTCAATATATATATCGCATCATAGTATGTAGAAGTCTCATTTGGAATTGGAACCCCATTGTACTAGGCACTGTACAAACACAACGTCAGAAAAGGTCACTTCCTTGAAGATCAAGGCCTGTTTTTTAAATCACACTTTTTATTTTAATAAAAGCTTTTTCTCTCACCTCTTGATGTGTGACAGACACATATACAATAGTACCAAAGCCACAAATTAAACTAGAAAATAAAGAAAAAAATATTTTTTTCTAATCTCTAGGTTTATTTTTAATAATAGTCAACTAAACAAGTCTTATTGATGTTTAGGACATAGTTGGGCAAAAAATCCATGACCATGTTTTCATCATTTCCATCACCCCTCAGTGTATATTATCTTGTAGGGCAGCAAATGTTCTGTTTATTGATAATAAAATTACTCTCAGACAAGATTTTACCACCTTCACGGCTATTTAAATTTATCTTGTCTTCTTTAATCTATATATTAAACTTTTTAATCTCACCATTTTACAAGCAAACTTCTGGAACCAATACTTTTTTTGTTGATTGGTTCTCTCAATTCCTCTTGCTCTATGAAAGAGGAAGATGGTTTGATACTCCTTTGAGGGTTTTGCTTTCTTTTAACAGTTGTGAGAAAACTATGGTGAAAAACTGGATTCTTAGTAGCTGAAATCTCTTATTTGCTTGTCTTGTCATGAATCTGACATTTGATTCACCTTGCATTTCTGCATAAAATCAAGCTGGATAACAAGAATGCAGAGAGTAAGACCTCAGTAAGTTTAGCAAACCCAGCCTCTTCTGGGCCCAATTTTATACTGGAAAAAACTGCTAGCATGTTATATAAACTGTCGGTACAAATAAAATGATGAAGATGTTGGGGTTCTTTAAAGTTAGTTATATTTTCACATACCCAGTTAGGCATTTTTTGTTTACCATTTTTTAATTGTGTCATGTATGGATAGTAACATGGTTTTAACGCTCCAATTTTTTATTATATTTTAAAGCAGGGATAAGATTTGTACATTTACAAATTCTAACCAATATAGATTTGTTCTTCTTTATAGGTGCTCAGATACCACAATGATGAGGATGATATAAGAACCTATTGGAATATAATAGAAATTTGGACTCCTATACTATTATTCTTTAGGTAAAATCTAACCTCCTCCATGTCGAAGACCAATCGCATGATGACTGTACCTGTCTGACAGCATTTACTGTGGTATCAGCCTACATTAAACAAAAGCTTTCATCTTCCTAAATACATTATTATTCCTACCAGTTTGATCACTGAGTTATGACCCTGGCTCTGATACTGATAGCCTCAGTGGTTTGGAGTTTTTTCCATTTCTTTATTCACTTTTCTATTTCTTTCCTTTCATCTCCTTTCTTTTTCTTCTCTCTCCACTTTCTCTTCCATATTCCTACTATTTTCTCTGTGTATCTACATTTTATTTATTCCATCTTTGGTCCCTCCATTTCTCTCTTTCTTAAAAAGAAAAAGATCTTCAGCTTTTCACAGACTGACAGAGCATCTGCCCTCTTCTAATCTTTTCTATCTCTTTTCATTTCCTTCCACTCTTCTCTTTCTCCCTCACTCCTATACTCTGTTACCCATTCCCTATCCCATAGCTAACTATTACACATTGTTACACCCCCCCCCATCCTTGCTCTCCTTCACTTAAGACACCTTCATTCTTTCAACCCATTACTCAGTTACCCCCATTCTACTTCTTGGGCTCACCCATCTCTTTACTTCTTCATAGCCCTTTATGTGACATTTGTCCCCCTTTGCCCTCACCCACTCCCAGAGAAAATTCTTCCTCTCACTTTCAACTCCTTTGTTTTACATACTCTCCTCTTTCCCACCCCTCTTGAGCCACTAGTCTTTCCTAGGCTATCTCTTTAATTTCTCACAGCCACCTCCCAATAACCATATGGCAGCATTCAGGAAATAAAGGTCTGTGCCACTCATGGGCCTCTTCCCTCCCTCTGCCATTCTGCAACACTGGGAAGAGACTGGGTCTACAATTAGCCTTTCTCTTTCTTCCAGTTGCCACAACTGTCCTCCTGCTTCTACCTCTCTAGTGCACAATAAGTCCTAAGTATTATTATTAAATACTACAGCTGTCTTATCACCAGCTGCCACCGTTGTCCCACCAACTATGTGTAACTGTTACCACTTGCCATAGATTTTCCTCCAATTGTCACAGGTTTCCCTTCCGTTTCTGCTATCAGCAACTTCCATGGTCACCAGTTGCCATATGTTTTCCTCTGTGTTCAGGTACCACAGGTGTCTCTCCAGCAGTCAGCCAGCAGCTGTGTTCCTCGTTGGCACTGTTACAGATTTCTTTCCAACTGGTGTTCTCTCAGATTCCCATGGCTGTCCCAACAATTCTCACTGCCACGGACTTCCTCCTAAATGCCATTAGCTACCACGTGTCTCTTCAACCACCACTGGTTGCTTCCAACTGCTTCTAACAACAGTGATCATAGGTGTCCTACAAACTTCCACTGTCTCCAGCGGCCATTGGCTATCACAGGTGTGCCTTCAAATGACACTTTTAACTATTGTTATTGTCCATCACACCCACAGGGCCACCAACTGCCACTTCCTGTCACCAGCTGCCACAGTAATTCTTTCAACTCTTACACCAATTGCCACACTACCTGCCACTGCCACAGTCTCCAACTGCTTCTGTCAGCAACTGCTGCTGGTTGTCTTCTTACTAACCCAAATGCCATATTGTCAAACTCACATCTGTCACAACTATCTCTCTATTGTCATCTGCCACCATCATGGGTTTCACTCCCTGACACATTAACTGACACAAACATGTATTCAGTCAACACACAGCCTGCAAAGGAGCTTCCTCCACTCTTCAGGGACCAGAAGCTATGTTTTCTCAGCATAGAAAGTAAGCCTAATGCAGGGGCATTACATGTGCAAGCAGCCATATTTCTTCTCACCGATCTTCTATGATCTCTGACTTTTGTCATCCAGAAGATGCTGAGGAAATTCTTTATAATAAAAAGAGCTGCCATAACACTAATTTGTGAACATGCTGTGCATGAGTTTATTATTGTATGTCTGCCTTCCAGTGTGAAGTTTATCCTGCTTTGTTTGATTCCTCTTTGCCTTAATTATTGCCCTTACATAACAATCCCTGCTCTAATGGGGAGGGATGGTCTTTTCCACTCTATTGCTTTAAAATGGAGTTTTAAGCTATTGTAATAACTTTTTCTGATACAGGATGAAACAATGGAATTACAAGTTTCTATGAAGGCTAGAATCGCAATGGGAGGAGTCCTTTGGCATGTGTCTCTGTGTTCCCAAGAAACAAAAGATGGTGAATTGAAGAAATTGGAGGCCGGAAAGCCACCATCAAACTTCTAAAAATATGTAAGATTGGAAGTGAGGACTATTGGATCAACAGTATTCTGAAGACTGGGGGTGCAGATTGAAAGAGGAAGTGCTTGTTCTCCAGGCTTGGCTACATTTTCCCCACTATCGCATCCAGCACAAGTATCCCTATAACTCCAAACTCACTTCATTATTTATGCTTCTCTTATTTTTTTGTAGTTTTAATTTTTCCTCATCTAAAGTTAGACGCACCTTAAATAGGAGAGTTAAATTAATTTTCTCATTTAGGGAAGTTTCTAATCTATCGTTTTCAGGGATATAGGTCTTTAATATCAGCCTTGTTGTGCTTCAGTATAGTTATATATTTCATTTAGAACCAGGTTATGAGCATCTTATCAAAGCCTAAATAGAAAGGATTTTAATACCGGAAAACCATGATGAAATTTAGAAGCTGATTTTTATTTTCAAATGTTGTTTAATTCACATATCACATTAAAGTTTTTTATTTTGTACATTTTAATGAGTGTTTCCAGGGCTTCATCAGTGAAAATGTAATGCATGTGTGTGCACACGTATTCCAGGGTCAAGAAAAGAGATGTCTGTGCTCTTCTAGCTGCAAGATCTCTGTCCTCTATACTATGTCACCATGAAGCATTGGGGTAGAGTGGGAGAATTACTCTCCAAGCTATGGAGCACAGTACTGTACTGCAGTGCCTTGGGGAAGAAATCTGTTCACTCCATCTGATATCATCCTCCAGGGCCTCTCCTTGGTGGAGGACATGGTACCACATGGACTGTGCACTTCATATTATAAGACACTGGAGAGCACAAGAAGTCCCTGAAGGGACAGCTCTTCCTGCTATTGGGCTATGGGTCTCTCTGCCTATGGAGTGTGTGGGGTGGATAGAGCACTGGGTCACTACACAGCCTTTGCTGGGGAGGCAGGGTCCCATGCTCTCCTTGCTATAGAGCTCTGGGATCTTTGCTTGTTGGACCCCTAAAGGACTAAGCAAGGAGATACTCCAAAGTCTTGAGGTGTCTAGGCCCGCGTCTTCCCGTTGTTGGCCTGCAACTGTGGGGAAGGGTTCTGTTTTCTCTCTGTTGCAAAGCTCTTGAGGCGTTGCTATGTTGTAGAACCGGAGGGGGACATTGCGGGTTCCTAAGTGGGGAAGTAGCGTAATCTGAACTCCCTGCAGCAGAGTACACCTGCTCCACAGGGCCCAGGTACACTCCCCATTCTTCCCTCTGGTGATCTCACAGCCGGCCTTGTTTCCTTAAATATGCATCTTCTGGGAAGATGGGAAAAGATGAGAATGTAATGGTTCAGAAGGCAAAGTTTTGCTCCCTCATTGTTGTAGAGACAAACTGGAGGGTCAAAAAAATAGAAAAAACAAGGAGTCCCGTGGCACTTTTAAAGACAAACACATTTATTCATCACATGACCTTTTGTGGGAGAAAATCCCACTTTGTCAGACAAAAGCTCATGTGATAAACAAATGTGTTCATCTTTAAAAGTGCTACAGGATTTCTTGGTTTTTTTGGCTGACCTAGACTAACACGGCTCCCGTTCTGGAACTTGCCAAACCAGAGGGTGTGACCCATGTGCCAGTTCAAGGCTTGACCACTGTAGAGAGATGCTTGTAGAATGTTGTGATTTTAGAGCTACTCCTTAACATGGTTCAAAAGGGGCAGCCATGTTAACCTATTGCAGAAAAACAACAGAGTCCTGTGGTCAGTGTTGTGCGAATTGGGAGAGGTGCCTTACAGGTGATCTAACATGACTGCTCTCGGCTACACACCTGGGAATCACTCCTATCTGTGGCTATGTCTAACTTACTAAAATTAGTTAATTCAAACTAACTAATTTGAACTAATTTTAGTTAGTTCGAATTAACTTAATTCGAACTAGAAAAATTTAGTTCGAACTAAACAAGTGCCATGCATGGCACTCTCTTAGTTTGAATTAGCGATTTGAATTGAATTCAATAGGCCGGATAGTTCGAATGAAGCAATTAGTTCGAACTAACATGGCCACATTGGTTAATTCAAACTAACTAGTTCTCATTAACCCTTACTTTGAACAGACTATTTGAATTTATTAATTCGAATTAAGGAAGCCCTTAATTCAAACTAATGAAAGGCTAGTATAGCCATGGCTTTAGTTACTTCGAATTAAGCTTCCTTAATTCGGACTAACTTGCCAGTGTAGACACAGCCTGTGTTATTAAAGACAACAGAGTCCTGTGGCACTTTTAAAGACTAACAGATTTATTTATCGCATGAGCTTTCGTGGGAGAAAATCCCACTTCGTCCAAGAAAGCTCATGCGATAAATAAATCTGTTAGTCTTTAAAAGTGCCACAGGACTCTGTTGTCTTTCTCCAATAGACTAACTCGGCTACCCCTTTGGAATTGTGTTGTTAAAGTTCTCGTCCTCACTCAGTCAGCGGTGTGGACTTTAATGAACCCACAAGCTCATTATAACCACTTGACAGCAAATAAACAGAACCCCAAAGGCGCCCTCCTAGAAGCTCATGCTTTGGTCTGCCAGTGTTTAATGCTGGGGGGTGGCAGCCCTGGACACAGGAGGGGCAGGTGCACCCATCCAGAGGGCTGTGCCTGCATTGGTTACTGGGGTGGGGATCCTAATGTGCCGCATTAGGGCTGGGGGCAGAGTGGAACCCTGGCATAGCCTGCCGCGCGCCCCAGCAGCGAGCAGCCGCCGCACGTGGCACCCACCGCCCCGCCACACCACGTGACTACCGCCCGCCCCCTGTCTGCTGCGCTCCCTCAGCGATGGAGAGGCGCATGCGCGAGCTCGCGCCAGCCCCGTCTCCCCGCCCTATATAAGGCGCCGGCGGAGGCGCTCCCACTCCCGAGCCCGCAGTGCGTGGGGAGGGGGCGTGGCCGGGGGTCCCGCTGCCTCCGTGGTCTCCGCCAGCGTCCGTGGCCTGGTCAGCTCGCGGCCTGCCGCCTTCTCCTCAGCCGCCGGCGCCATGAGCTCGGGCACCCCCTACCTCGGGAGCAAGATCAGCCTCATCTCCAAGGCGCAGATCCGCTACGAGGGCATCCTCTACACCATCGACACCGACAACTCCACCGTGGCGCTGGCCAAGGGTGAGCCGGGCCGGGCCGTCGCCGCTCGCCGGCGGGGGGGCTGGGCCGGGGCCTGCACGATGAGCCGGGCCGGGCTGGTTGGAGGCGGGCTCCGCCGCCCGGCCCAGCTTTGCGCGCAGCCGGGCTGGCTCGGCCTGTGCTGCGGGAGCCCGGCCCGAGCGAGCCCCGTCCTTCCCTGGGGGGGATCGTGCAAGGCTCGCGCCTGGCATTTGTCCCGTTGCAATTCAGCTTTGTCATGGCGAGGAGAGATCCGCCGTTCGTCTTGGGGCGCCGCATTTCTTCCCCCAAAGGGGGCTCCGGGTGGGTCCGCTCCAGCCAAACCAATCAATCCGGTGGCCCTTGTAAAGGCCAGCACATTGATTTATTGCATGAGCTTTCGTGGGAGGGACAAATCCCACTTCATCAGATGCTTGGCGAGGAGGGTCTTGCAGAATGGGAGGAGAAGGCATGCAGGAAGTGGTAGGGTCTGGTCGGACTGCAGCGGGCAATCACAGCAGTTTTCTGTTGTTAAGCTCTAAAATTCAGTTCTAAAGAGTGTCACCGGTCTGTTTTGTGCTGTTTCTGCTGCTCGGGTGATGTGCTAACTTGGCAGAGTTTGGATTGAGGGAAACAAATGGCAAATGGAGTCCTGTGGCACTTCCAAAGAGGAACAAATTTATTTATCGTGTGAGAAAATCCGACTTCCTCAGGTGCTCTGGAGAGTGCCATAGACTCCTTGTTTGTTTTGCTGAACTAGACTAACACAGCTACACCTTTGGATTGAGAAAGGAACAGCTCAGAATGTCTGTGGCAATAGAAAAATCTTAATTTCTATTAGCTTTTTCTGTACAGCAATTTACATGACTTGTATCTTGGTTCTTCACTGAAATACTTGTGATCAAAAGTAGGACTCTATTCAAACCACATTATTATGTTTTGCGATAGTACTCACTTGTGCAGGGCCCTTTCACATCATAGAGAATCCTCTGTCTATCCGGGTTTTTGACCTGCCATACTTTGATTGTTTTATGTTGCAGACTGCTTCTTCACTTACTACTTATTTTGCTATCTGTCTTTAGTTATACTGATCTTTACCCCTCCTAGTTTTCGGCTGTCTTTTTCAGCTACCACCTACACAAGTGACTTCCAGATTTGCTTCTAAATCCTTTTTACCATCTCATACAGCCTTGCAAATCAAGTTTCTTCCATGCCACTTTTCTGATGATCACTGCTGCTAACTTTCTTGTGTTCCTAACCTCCTATCTCAGAGTAAGGATTGGCTTTTTGCCTCTCTGTGCCTTGTATTTCTTGTTTTGTTGCTTTCTTTAGTTTCAATTTTCACCTTCTCATTTTCCTTGTAGTGGAAAAGACTTTTTGCCTTTAATGTCTAATTTTCAAGTGTGGGCTTCCTATGACTTCCCCTCCAGTCTGTCCAAAATGTTGCTGCTAAAATCCTCAAATACATCCCATGTCTCAAACTTGAGTACTGCCACTTGCAATCCTCCTACTGCATCAGATTCAAGGGACTTCCTCTTTATTAGGATGTATTCAGAGGATCCAAACAGTCTTGCCTGCTCTACAGTTCCTATGTACAGAACTCCAGGTTAGAATTTCTTAAGCTGCACATTTGAAATCTACTTAAAATGAGTTTTAATTTTGGATTTCAGATATCTTACTAATCTCAAATAATGAGATGTAGATGATCAGGATTTACTTCTACATAAGCAGGTGTATGTCTGAAGTTATGTACTTCACCGCATCCTTTATGAACTCTGAGTAACAGATTGTATGTAAGGAAACCTGCGAAGGGGATGGAATTTAGTTGGGCACACCAGGAGGACTGTCTGTCAGCTGGAATAGCAGGGCTATGACTGATTTATTCTTTTTAGCAGAGGTCCTGGCATCCATATAAACAAATGCAATTTCTTTTACTGATGTCCTATCTACATTGTCTATTTAAAGCCTCCTTTGTAGTGAGCAGGATGCAGCAGTCTTATCTGTAGCCTTTGTTTTCCATAGAGTACTCACTACTTCAGGGCTTAAGTGGAGTGCCTTTCATAGGCCCTCTCTGCTAGAAGAATGTCTTCATACATGGTAAATTACTGTAGTGGAGAAAATACATGCTGTTTGGCTTAGAAATAAAGCTACAAATATTTTGGGTATTGGTCACTTTTCATTGTCATGCACTGCCTGCAGCTAATCGGGATCTTTGTAATTATTTATTGGTTAGGGATTTAGTTTTTTACATCCCTAAGCCATACAGGGTTTCATACATCAAATCATGTCAAATTCCCCCTGGAGACTACTGGGCAGCGAGTGCAATTGTACCATGTGTTCCCAGTGAGATGCCCTACTCAGTAAGAAAACTGCTGCGTTCTTCATGCCCAAGCTACGGGCCCTGATCAGTATAGTTCCATGTAGAAAGCATTGCGGTAAAGTAGTCTAAACTTGTGGTAACAAATACATGGAGAACAGTGACACAGTGCGCATCTGAAAGGAAGTATTGTAGCCTTTCAGCTAGCTGCGGTGGCAAAAAGCTGCCTAGTTACCGCTGTAATATGATCGTTCTACAGCAAGAAAATGTTCACTCAAAGGCACTGATGTTGCCTCTGGCTTCTTCCCCAATCTGTCATCTGTCTTACCTGGCTTGAGCATCAGTCAGTTTGCTTTCATCGTACTCCAACAGAGGCTTAGGTGCTGAACCTCTTCAGCAGTGTCAGATGAGACCAATGTACTGCTGAGTCTCATCAGTTTACTGGAAGCTCTGCACCCTGTGCCTCCATATGGCCCTAGGTTTGGATAGAACAAGAGGATGACAAACAGCACACTGCAGCTCTCCACACTGCTTCTCGGGAAGAGGAGCGATTGCTCCCGGGTACATCTTGAAACCTGTCAGAGGAAAGAACGAAGCCACAGATAGAATCCTAGAATAATAGGGATGGAAGGGACCTCACGAGGTCATCTAGTCCAACCCCCTGCTAAAAAGCAGGACCACTCCCATAAATCACCCCTGCCAGGGTGATGAGCAGCCTTGTCTATTCTAAGGTCAGCCAGTGAGGCAGCAATGCCTATGATCAGCTGTATCAAAGGCAGCTGACCTCATGGCTGGTGGACACCTGATCTTCATCCATCACAAAGCTATTGCAGACCATTGAGTCTTTGTACCAGTTTAGACCCAGATTTATCAGGGTTAAGATCATCAGAGGCATCGGATAACTAATTCTTTCCTAAAAAGAGAGGATGTGATGCTGTTTGATTGTCAGCATCAAGCTGCAGTGTAGTCAGCACTTTGTTGAACATGGAATCTGGCTTTTAAATTTAGAAAATGTGGGTGTCATGCCTTACTTAGAGTAGATGCTAAACATAAACAAGAGTTCAATTAAATGTTGGGATTAAGTTGAAAACATGCAAGTATGAGACTTTGTCTGAAATGGGACATGCAGAGAGTCTGTTTTCATAAGCTGTTAGATGGGATGTGAGAAGAAAACCTGCTTGCTCTTCCTGAATATGAAAAATACTACAGAAATCTCTAGCTTGTTCTTTTCTTTTGAAGCTTGATCGCAGAGCTGAAATTTTGCGGTATGACAAATGTCCAAATTGCCTTACAGGTGCTTGAGACCCCCATCAAATAGAACCTTGCTATTCTACCTGAGTGGAGTGGGTGGGAGCATGTTCAGATTGAGGCTGTGTCCACACTACAAGCTAGAAGTGTGATTCTGGTACTTGCATCACACATGCTCATGCTAACTTCATTGAGCTAGCAGGAGTATTAATAGCAGTGTAGGTGCAGTAGTTCTGGTATTGGCAGCAGACAGGTGGCTGAGCTGGGCCGAGTACAAACCTGCCTGAAGCAGATGGGCATGTATGTGGCATGGCTCAGCGGCCTTCTCTGCCCATGCCACTGTGGCCACACTATTTATACTTGTTCAAGCTCAATGAGACCTAGCAGGAATATGCATAAAAAAGCAGGGGATCTCCAATGAAGGGGTGAGTATAGATACAGCTTTGCTTTTGCAGACCCAGTGCTGGAACAGAGAAGCATTAGCGAGTCATTAGTCCCCAATCTCTCTCCCAAGGAGGTGGCACCTCATGTAATGCTTTGCATTGACCTATATGGAGAATGTGTCACACTAGTCCTAGTCAAACTAGAGCATCTCTTGTTCTAGGCATCAAGAAGCAGCAAACCCAGAAGTCCATTCTGTGCAACTTTGCAATTTAGTCATAGCTCAGGGGTTGCAAAACCTAGTTAAATTGTGTCTTGAGTTCTTTGCTTAAGATACAAGGCAGGCAGAGTATTTGTTAATCATGAAACCAGTGGCATTCAGCTGTGAGGGGAGAGGTGAATAAAGCCAGTGGGGAGTTCTTTGTATAATAACTTGGTGCAGTAAGTATCACACTCCTTCATGAAAACCAAAATTTTAAATTTAAAGTCATGGTTTGAATGCTAATGTTTTAAATGGGATGGGACTAGAGCTGCATGGAATGTTTTTGGTGATTAACCCAAAAACTGCTTTTTTAAGGTATTAAACAGAAGTATTCCTGAATTTGTGTTGAATTCACCTAATCGCTTTGATCAAGTTTAAAACAGACACCCCCCCCCCCCCCCCATCTGGAGAGCAAAACAAATGGCTTTATTTGGGAATTTTGCCAAAGACAAAGGAAGATTAGCTTTACAGAATATTTGTAGAGGTAGGAGACCACCTCCCTTAACCTGCCCTCTGGGCTGGTGTTGGGACGTGGCTGGCAGCCCTCCCAACAGGGTGTGACCCAGGACCCATTCACCCAAGCTCCCCCTGCCACCCGCACTGTCAGTGGGGGTTAAAAATGAAGCATCTGCTGCCACCGAAAGATCTTGCGTTTCAGCAGTAGCTCTTCTAGGAGCAGCCCTTCCTGCTGCAAGGAGCTGCTGCAGCAGCAACTTTCAGTGGTGAGAGTGTACAAAACCAGCCCCAATCCTGCGAACATACTGCTGCCACCAGCAGGACCCCCCTGCCTGACTTGCTGCAAATCAGCATGCCACTGAAAGGGGCGCCATTTGGCCAGAAAAAAATCCCCAGGAGGGTTTGTTTCAGCAGCGGTGCGGGGCTTTTGGCAATGGGCTTTCTTTCGGCGACATACTCAGTCGCCATGCCGTGACACACATGTTGACTCGGCACTTGAGAACAGCTGCTTAACCTAGTGCCCTGCTCTGCCTGGTATGGAGATGAGATTTTTTTAAACTCGGGTGTCTCCCATTACAGGCAAGTGCCTGGCCATTGACTGTGATACTGGTTTGAAGTTTTCTCAGTCTCTCCTTCACAGTTCTTTCCCATTTTAGAAAAGAACTAGTCATTGAGTCCAGAACTGGAACTTGAATCTCCGACATTCTGGGTGACTGCATTATCCTCCAGAATGTAGATTCACTCGCACTTTTTCCCTTGGCCAGGGACTATTTATAGTATATAGGAACAGCCCAGGTGAGTATCCAACCACTGAACTAAAGGTTGTAAGGTAGCTGCTCCTCCATGGTGTTTTGTGAATCTAGTCTTCCTTTGCTTTTGGTGCCTGAATTGGGGTGGAGGATGGAAAAATCAAGATGAATGTTTTACTCTTTTTTGGAAATATTCAGCAAATGAAAATGTTTGACCTCAAACTGTTTTGTTCTTTTAATCGCCAGTGAATAAAGAAACCCATTAGGCATTCAGCTGTAGTTTGGATCTTGCCACCTGACTGCCCCTCTCCTTGTGCTGTATGGCCACAGTTGTGGAGTTGGAGGAACTTGGGTTGGATGCCCAGCTTAAGAGGAGGCTGATAGTAAAATGTTCTTGGGGAAGGGATGCAGTGGCAGCTCAGCTTGGAAACAGACTTTGTCAGTACAAAATAGCCCATGTCACTGAGCCTCAGACCATGCTGTAAGACCCACCGGTTTACATGGACTTCTGCAGAGGTGGGTTTTAGAGAAATTGGATGCCTGAAGGTCCAGAGCTGTTGGCTTTAACTACTTGACCTAATTTCTGTTTAAAATTCCTGGCAGGGATGCCCAGAGCCTTGACTATCTGCTCTTTGACATAGTACAAAGTTAAACTTAACCTGAAACGGTGTAGCACAGGAGAAATAAGCTGCAGACTCTAATAGCTTTTTCTTATATGCTGAAGTGCGATCTTTTGGTACCGAAGACCGTCCCACAGACAGACCTGCTCCTCCAAGAGAAGAGATTTATGAATACATAATCTTCCGGGGAAGTGACATCAAAGACATCACTGTATGTGAACCTCCTAAAGCCCAACATCCTCTGCCTCAGGATCCTGCCATTGTCCAAGTAAGAATTTCAGTTTAAAATGGTGGTAGGAAGTTTTGAAGTCACACTTGTCCTAAAGCACAAGGTCTTCTGGTTATAAACCTTTATTTGCAAAACTAAAGGTCAGTGTAAATATTTGCAAGAACTGTAGTGATTTAAGTGGAAACACTTTGTTTTCAAAACAAGGCTTCACTTCAGTGTTGATGGCCAAGGTACTACAGCATAAAAACCCAAGGAAGTATTTTAATTGACCCAGGTGAGACAAATACAGAAAATCACCAAGGTAAATTGTTTTCACAAACTGACATTGTAAACAGTATGTCAGAAGCATTAAATCTGTCACTACAAGGACAAGTGCAGAAACGGGAAATACAAGAGTTCAGAAACTAGAAAGTACCATCAGTGGAAATGTATTTATACTATTCTTTCTCTTGTTAGTCTTCACTGGGTTCTGCCTCTGCGTCATCCTTCCAGCCACATGTGCCTTACAGTCCATTTAGAGGCATGCCACCTTACAGCCAGCTTGCTGCCAGCTCTTTACTTAACCAGCAATATGCAGCTTCGTTAGGCTTAGGTGAGTAAAGGTTTGAAAAGTTTTATAATCTGAAGTTGTTCCCCAGTCTTCTAGAGCTTTGGTTTCACAACACTTTGGGCCCTAACATTACAGTTCCCTTCACTTTCTGCAGAATGACCGTTCGGACACAGTCTTGGCAATCAAAGCATCCAGCCTTACGAAATCATGTTAAACAAAGACATTTTACTTTTTCTATACAGGCAAATAGTAAGTGCATCTAAGAGCATCTGTTTGAAAGAACTGCACATAAGCTTAAATATTTGGTTACTGACTTAATGGTGAGGATAGTTTGTCTTTCTACTTTAAGATGCCCTGTGTGTATACTGCACTCTGGTAAAGAAAGCTCAGCGCCAGAAAGGATTGTAAATATGTAGCATCTCAGTGGTGGTCTAGATAACTTCTCGTATCTCTTTCCAAGAGCTCCAAGTGTCTCAACTACCTTGCCTTATTTGTGTACGTTTTTTTTTTTTTTGCTTTCTCTTCTCCCTTCTATCTCTTTAGAAAAAATGGTAAGCCCTCCAACATCAGCAGCTGCTTCCAGCCCTAGCTCTTCTCCGTCTCCACAACCTGTTTCAGATCCTGACATGTCTTCCGAGCCACATCAGTTCTCTTCCAAGGGTAACAGCAGTTCGAGGACTCCTAATATTTGGAAGAACCTGCATGGTGTTTGCAAAACATTCTATTCTATTGTTTCTTAGCCTTCTCTTAAAATGATAGTACTTTAGATATAGAACTGTAGCAAAACCTGATATGGGATTGTTCTTAGTTCTTGCTCTTTCTGACCATTTGTTGGAACTCTGGCTTAGTGCTGTTCCAGAAGAATTGATTAGCAGGGCTGAGAAGGAGAGCAAGTTTGAAGACTTAGAATCTTCATGTAGCAGTACCTGGGGGGCTGGTCCACAAAGGAATACTAGCGCCTTCTCTCGTTCATTATTGGAGAGGGGTTTTTGGATGCATTCCATGCTAGAAATGGGTCACTGGCTCTGGGTTTCAGTAAGTACTGCATGAACACAGTATTCGTGCTTTACTGATTGAACCCCTTATTTGACAATCTGAATTCATGGAAATTACCATATCTGAACTAAGACGTGACAATTGTTTTGATCACATTTTATGCACTGTAGTGACTCTCCAGTTTGAAAATAGGTTGAGTCAAACACTAGGTTGAAGAGCTTTGCAGTGTTTTCAGGGCAAATAGTGTGGGTGCAGTTCCCATGTGCAGGTAGTTTTCATGAATTTGCTTGCAACCTATACTTTAATTATAAAAAAAAAAAAAAAGCAGCTTGAATCAATTGGAAAGCATGCATGTATTTCTCTCCCCACCCCCGCCCCCTTGGGCAATCTCTACCTCTGTCATTTCAAAATGATGCTTGATTGTAACTACTGTGCAGGCTTAATATGTAGGCATACGCTAGGGTTTTATTCCTGGTTCTTTCTTGTGAAAGAACTAAGCGTATACTAGATTAGTATGTGGCACAGTGCATAATCCTAGAAACAGAATGCAGATTCAGAATGCATTGTGCAATCACAGTGCATTTCTTGATCTTAAATTTAACCAGTTGCATGCAAAACTTACGTAGCATTCTCCATCAAATTTTATGTTCATATAAAGAATGAAGTGTGAAAGTGTCAGATGTCTCAAAGTCCCAAACATTAAGTTCTTTACAAGTTCCTAAATGTGTCCTAGTGTAAAGAGGTCTTGATGAAACAAAAGTCCAGGAAACTTGATCTCTCTCTTCTAACATATCTAAGAAACACTGAGCGGCTGGACTAGTTTCAACACTTTGGGGTTTTCTCATGGGTTTTTTGTACAGTACCCACCTACTTCATGTGATGTATGCATGTGGAAGTCCTTTCATGAGGACAAGTGTGACTTGTACTTGATGGATCATAACCACCGGAACTATTAAACATATTTGAACACGATCTGACACTGATGCCACATAACTTGGTTTTGCTGATCAGAAAGCTATGGACAGTAAGACCAAGCTATTATGTTCACTGACATGCTCACAACTATTTAAAAAACAAGCACTTTCAGGAAGTCTGAAGCAAGCTTATTTTAGGTACAAAAAAACCCGGAAAACTTATTCTGCAAAATTGTGCACAAACAAGAAAACTTCATGAAAAGAAATGGGAATTGTACATTTTGGAAGCTTATTGCATATTCAGTGACTTCTTAATTTGAAATGCATATGAACTTTGTCCTTAGCAATTTGCTCATATAGTAATAGTTCACTTTTCATTCTTTCTGGTAAAATTGTTGACTAGGATTACAGTGCTGAGCCCCTGAACCAAAACTTGTATGCCCCAGCACTTACTCACAGATGTAGTATTGAGACATATACAAACCCTTCTAGCAGAATAATGGAAATATTGAAATCTGTTTATCATGGCAGTAGATGAGGCTGATGGAAAATGTTGGCATAATTCTTACATAGAATACTTCCTGGAATGCAACTCAAAAACTGGCTGTTATAATAACCACTTCTGTTTCTGCAGGAGCAGGCTTCCAGTTGGCTCATCAAGTACGCAAAAGCCCCATGGTGGAGCAGGCTGTTCAGACTGGGCCGGTTGATAACATGAATCAAAAAAAGCCACCCCCAGCAAAAGTAACTCCTGGGATCCAACACAATGGACGACAAATTCCACAAAGTAGCAAGACAAATGGTATAGCAGTCTTGTTTTCAGTAGGCGTTTAGTGGAGCTTCCTTCAGAAAAATGCTGAAGTAACTTAGGCAGACTTATCAAGCAGGTGTACTTTAGAAGTTACTTTCAACTTTTTTGTTCTTGTATGGTTAGGTTATAAGCAGACTTTCTTTCCCCATTTCTTTTCTGTAGATACAGTTCAGCCACCACCTGTACAAACTCAAGGCCAGGTGAATGATGAAAACAGAAGACCTCAAAGGAGGCGATCAGGTAGGCTAATGACGGTAAACCTGCAGAGTGGTTTACAGAACTCCAATTCTCTTATAATGGAGAGCATTGGATAACATAAGACACTTATGAGCAGCAGCAAGCTAATGCTGTTCCAAGGAAGTGTGTGATAAAACACCCAAAGAAAGAATTCAGGCATGGAAAGGTAGTGTTTCTTTAACTGCAGAGGCTACAGAAGCTTCTCTACATTCTCTATGGTTCTTGAAGAGCTTTGTATCAGGAGAATTGCTCTCTGCTTCATCTCCCCTGAAACTTGTATATACGTATGTAAATTGGCATTTTTCCTCTACATATACTTTATACTGGGGTCATCAAAGGGGATTTGAGGTCACCATAACCAGCTCATCTGAATGTCTTCTCCATGTACTGTGGAGAACAATGTAAAAGCGTAAGCTCCCATGTTGATGGTTCCAAGCTTGTGGGGGTTTCCTGCAATCTGCTTATTACAATTCGTGTGAATTTAGTGGGTAAAACCCTTCAGATTCCATGGGAGACTGTGTTCTGTTTGTTCTTCCCCTCTCTCCCCACTTTTATAGTAGGACTTGAATGCAACTCTGGCAGGGAACATTGGGTTTAGTCAACTAATTAAACAGTAAAACTTTTAACATGCAAGAATATTTTCCAAGAAGTTTAAAATATTGCTGTAATGTGTTTCTACAGTGAAGTTCAGAAGTCTTTCAAAGAGGGGTGGCATAATCACAGGACTGGAAGCCAGAAACTCCTGAGTTCTAATCCTGGTTTCCTCTGGCCTTGACCAAGTCACTTATCCTTCCTACACATTACCAAGTCTTTAAACTCTCCTGCTTTCAGGAAACAGGAGAACCAGAAATCGTTCTCGAGGACAAAACAGACCAGCCACTGTGAAGGAAAACACAATAAAGTTTGAAGGCGACTTTGATTTTGAAAGTGCAAATGCACAGTTTAATAGAGAGGAACTTGATAAAGAATTCAAGAAGAAACTGAACTTTAAAGGTTCGTGTCTTCATTAAACGCAAATTGCTTTACTAATTGCATGATTGGTTAGATCTGAGATACTTCCATATTTAGTTTGAGGGAGCAAGAAAACTGATGGCTCTAAAGTATGCAGCAAGGAAGTGTGTAATTAATCTTTTGTCTTTTAGATGATAAAGCTGAGACAGGAGAAGAAAAGAGTGATGCTGGAGTAGCAACTCAAAATGATGGTGGCCATACAGACGAAGACCTCCTTGGACCCAATTGCTATTATGATAAATCAAAGTCTTTCTTTGACAACATCTCTTCAGAACTGAAATCCAGGTAACTAGCTTTCAAAAGCACAGCCTGTCTTCCTGCTTAGTGTGGGCAATACATTAGTGAGGTTCTATGCTGGGCAATGCCTAGCCACTTACAGGAACATGGATAAACTAAATGCTGCATCTTGGAAGGCTTCACTTCTATTCTGAAACTTTGATGAATAACAAATCCTTTGGAAGGTATGTGGGTGTACATTTTGACAGCTTGCTAGATGCTACTAAAACTTGAAATAGTGAGATGTGATCTTAGAACAAATTACCATCTTGACTGGTTGGTTGGTTGGTTGGTTGGTTTCATTTGATGTAAGCTCCTTTCTGTATCTGAGCTTAGTTATGTACGTTAACGTACCAGGGAAGTGAGCAAACGACCACCAAACAGTTAATTATTGGAATGTCAAACTAAAATATTCTCTAGACAATGGGACAAGTTTAAAATGTACTTTAAAATTTCCTCCCCCCCCCCCTGATTTTTCCCCCCACTGTTTTCACCAATTCCCTGGGCCTGAATAAAGGTCAGTAAGACCGTGGCGAGTTACTTGCTGTTTTTTGTATGGGAGAGTCTAAATCCACACTGTTCCACACTTCCATGACAATTTCCTAAAGACAATTCCTTAATTTAAGGATTTTATTTTTAAAATATTGACTTCAAACTGTGTCCCTTAAATGTCTATACAAGTCTGAGTTTTAAAAGATTAATCACCTGTGCATTCCTGTCTCCTTACTGCATTTGTGGTGTGCTATAAACCATTTTTAATCTGAAACATTCCAAATTTTACATTCTCTTCCATTACTGCATGCTTTTCTTTCTTGGCTAACAGCTGCATTTTTATCACACCAAAGTAAGTTATTTTCCTTCCATTTGTCGTCCTGTATTAATTGTGTGAAGTAATTAGTGTACACTTATATTTGGAAATTAAAACTTCTTTGCTTCCAAAATTATCTTGTGATGGCAGGGAGGGATGGCGTGGCGTAGAGCAGAGCACACTGTAGGTGTCAAACCAAATGCTTTAATGCAGACTTTGCTGCAAAGTTTGTGTGGACCTTCGACAAGTCACTTCATCTCTGTTCCTTCCATTCTTTTCCCCCAGACTGTAAGCTCTTGAGTGCAAGAAGTTTTTTTACAGCATCTCACACAAAGCCCTGATCTTGGCTGATTGTAGAGGCTGTTGTAATTCTGAATCTCTTTAAACTGAGACTTCTCTTATATGAAGGACCTATTTGTAGCTGCAGTCAAGTCTCACTTGGGAAGTCTCAGTTGCTGAAAGTGGAAGTAGGCAATCCAACCCTGTTATTCTTCTATACTTCCTATAAGTAGTACAGAAATAGAGGGTTTTTTGGTTTTTTTTTTTTTTTTTTTTTTTTGTGGGGAAGGAGGAGTCTATTGCTTTCTAGTTCAATGGTTCCCAACCTTTTCTCTGCCATGGCACACCTTTATGCCTTTAATTGTTTTGAGGCACACCACCGTACAGTTTCCAGGTGAACTCATGAATATTCATGAGCCAATCCAGAACTTGGAGTATTTTTTTTTTTTTTTTTAAATTCCATGGCACACCTGCTCAGGCCTGCTGTGGCACACTGGTTGCGAAACACTAGTGAATAGAGCTGCTCAAAATCAGACTGTTACCCTTTCCCTGCTTGTCATCACTGAAACTTGGTAGATCTTGATTCCTTAAGCTTCCTTGTTACTGTACAAGTGTGGGGACACTACCCCCCCACCCCCAAAGTCAGCTTCTGAATAAGGGTCATATTTAACTCAAGCCTGACTGCAGTCTCTCTTCAGTTCCAGGCGTACGACGTGGGCTGAAGAAAGGAAACTTAATACAGAGACATTTGGAGTGTCGGGTAGGTTTCTTCGTGGACGTAGCTTTCGTGGTGGCTTTCGAGGTGGACGGGGTAGTGGAGCAGCACGGCGAAATCAAACAACTCACAGAGCTGGTACTGGAAGAGTGTAATGGAGGCAAGTTGTGAAGCAAATGCTATCTCTAAATATCTGACTGTTTTTGCACTTCAGTAGCTAATCATTTTGTATGGAGTGGAGATTTATCCACCTTGGCATGTATCAAACAAGCTACTTAGTGGCTGGTCTTCTCCTACTCCATGATTGAGGCCACATATGGATTGTTCAATTTTATTGCTCTGCTAGTTTTGCAAGCAGACCATAGTTGATTCCGTCTAGATGCACCTTTCATCCTGTCTCCATATCTCATGGTATCAGGAAAGAGAAGCTGTAGCAATGTGTTTGTCCTGCCTCTCACGAAGGAACTGCTTATTCTTTGAGGCTGATATTTTTATCAATTTTGAGTAAAAGTGGCTCCTGCCTTCCTCCCAAGATAATGAAATGCAAGACATGGAGATTGCATTTAAGTGTTAGCAAGTGTAGCTTTGACTGGGGGAATTAATCTCGGATTGATGTTCCTGTGGTGAGGGATGGGAAAGAGGTGGGGTTTTTCTTGATGCGATTCCTAATACTCTCTTTCTCTGGTAGGCTCTAAACTCCTCTGCCACGAAGATGAAAATTGTGTATATAGGATGAAAACAACAAACTGCTGCACTCATGTGGGATAAGAATAAGTCCTTGTATACTGTCTGAAATTCAGTGACAGAAATTCATGTACTACTGCTTATATTTTGGGCTTCAGCTTAATTTGGACCAGCATCTGAAAGCTGGAATATTTTTGGAAAGGGGAATGTGTTCAGGGTATCTTCAGTTTTTTTTATTAGTATTAGTGTTATTATTTTTAAAGTGCAGGCAAACTTAATATGCTTCTTTCTGGGACTCTAAAAGGTTGTAATTGAAACAGGAAGTAAAAGCTCACTTTCCATAGCTTGATGGAGATGGATCATGCTATTTTAACTTTCTTTAATACAGAGCCAAAGCGCATTTGACGTAAACCAGGTGACTTGTTTATTCTGAGCAACCAAATATGCCCTTTGGTGCTGCTGCCCTCTCATTGAGGCAGCATATCTTTAGTAGCATGCAGTGTTGAAGTAGATTTCCATGGCTGAAGGGACTATATATAATGTGACTTGGGAATAGTTGGTGGCTGCTGATCATGTATGTGAGTGATAGTGTAAAAAAAAAAAAGTGTACTGTATTTGCAAGTCTGCTACTTTTTTCAAGGTACTGCGTGATGCCATGCAGTGGGACAGAGTCAGTCACTTAGTGCTGTCTCTGAAGTCTGTTGGGAGTGTCCTGCACTTCCTTGGAGGAAAGAGCCCAAAGCCCCTAACAAGCCACGTTCTGTGTGGGAAGGCTGCTGCGTTGTCTCCCCTCACTCGTCACGACAGTGTGAGGTCAACATGCACTCTTAAATGCTCCACTAAACTACGGAGGGGGAACATCTCAAATGTCAAGAAATAGTTTGTAGGAAAGCTTCTGACTTACTGCCCTCAACAGTACCTCAATGTATAAAGGGTATACACTGCAAATGGCTTTATGTAAATGATGAGTCGGGTCTGATGGAACACTATAAAATGTTGCTTTCCCTAGACTAAAAGGGGAGCCTATCTAATGAAGCTCATCAGATGGGTGTTTAATTTGTTTTCTCTATTCCCTCCCCCAACTGTAAATAACTTTTTTTAGAGGTGTATGGGGGGATTGTTGGCAGGGGGTGGGGGAGAAGGGGTTATAAACTTGTTTGCATGAATAAGTGGGTTAAGCTCTTAGTTAGAGGCATGTGTTCCTACTGTGGTTGATGGGGAATTTTGTTGAAAAAGCACTTTGGTAAATGAACCTCTTACATAGCCAGAATTTTAGTTTATGCCTTCAGTTACTGTAAAAGCTTGAATTTATTTTTGTAGGATTTCATTGCTAAAGTTTAGAACAGAGCAGCCCCACTGCAATAGAGTAACGTATATTGTAATAAATAAACATATACATGTTTAATGCTTCTCCCATTTTTGTTCCTGTAAATGGCTCCGGGTTGGTCGCTTGCAGGAGCATTAATCAGTTGGTTAATGTCCAGAACTTTTGCTTTGAAATAAGCCAGAGACCTACTAAGGAAAGGGAAGCTTGGTGTTAATTGCAATGAGAAATATGTGCAACTTCTATTTCTATAAAATTGCTTGAACTTCCACTACAGCTTAATACTTTAGTCCCTTCATTTTGCATGGCTGCATCTCTTGCTTCAGTGCTAATGAAGACTTCAGCACTTGTCTTGTCCTTGGAAAGTCAGTTTGTCTGCATCTTCAGTGGGCAATTTGATGGTTCATTATAATGCATCAGAAACAACTAGTTCAGCTGCTGCTCTAAATCTTCTCTCTACTAGCACGAGGGCCAGATGGCTGGATCTCATCTGTTTTAATATGGAATCTTGACCGTGTCAGGGCAATTGATGTTTTTCTAAAGGATTTCTCCTTTGCATTTTCCAGTGGTCCTAAACTCGATGAATGGTATCCTGAAGTGTTCATTTACCTTCATGCAGATATACTGGAGTGGGAGGCTCATGCCACAAATATCTGATTTTAAAAAAATGTAGAAATTGTTCACTAAGGGCAGGAAGCATCTAACATTTCCTGTACTAAACCAGCACTGTCTGCTGACCTGCATGCCCACCCTGCCCACTGCACCCTCAGCAACTGCCAGGGGCTCTTTCTCCCTGCTGGCCATTCCCCAGCTGGGGGTGTGGGGAGGCCCAGAGCCCCATGGTGTCCTTTCCCTGATGGCCATGCAGTGCTTCCCCAGTGGGGGGTGAAGCCAGCAGGAACCCCATGTGCTGCAGCTGCTTTTGCCTGCTGACTGCACTCCCCTCGTGGCAGTGTGTTAAAATCAAGCTTTCCCAGGAAAAGGAGGTAGAGCTAAAGAAAGCTGGTGAACCTTTCAACACTTCAAGAGGATGATATCACTGTTAAAAGGCAGCTGCAGGCTCACTCTTCTAATGGCATAGTGGAAGGGGGTGGAGAGTATCTAGCCCAGTAGTGGATTCTGACACCCCCTGCCTCGAAGCTTTGGCTGTTAATGCTGTTTGTGTCTGAGCCCAGACAGTAGCAGTCACCCTGCAAGCAGGAAGATCGTGCCCTAACTTCTACCAGCTGGGTTATGCTGTTACACAATGTGAGCCAAGGGTCCTGCCATAGCCAAGTCTCCCTAAGTCCATCTTAACTGTCAGGCATTCACTTTCCCTTCTGGTTCATTACCTTCAAAGGTGTGAAAACAACCCTCAGGTGTTGATTAAGCCATTGTGGAATGTGTTAAAGCCTCAACTTCTCTCTTGTGTTGTAATTAAATAACATGTCTCATGTCTCAGCATTCAGTACATAGACTTCTATGCTCCAGACTAGCAGCTGCTCACTCACTGATTTTCAAGAGCTAGGTGAACTAACACATTTCCTTTTATGACATGTTGCTACTGCAATCAGACATTTAGTGGAAGTTCTCAGGGCCATCAACCACCTAAAATATAGCACTTTGTACTGTGTATTGCCCACTAAAAAAATAAAATATTTCTTCTCTGTAGGATGCATGGAAATCTGTTCTATAGACAGAGCTGCAATGTAATTTGGGAAAGGAAGGATGGAGCCTAGTGTTCTCATTTGTAATCAACAAGAGTTGGCTATTTCAGGCTCAGTATTGGAATCTAGCCTTCTAATTTTGGTTTGGGGGGGGGGGGCCAAAAAAATACCACCAGTTGAACCCTTGTCCCCTGATACTAGGGTGGAACCTCTTCCTTTAGCAGCAGGATCCAGCACCAATTGAACTTGTTGAAGGAGACTTTGAGACAAGTTCTTGGAAGGTGTGTCATTTTTATAAACCTGGCTGTAACAATAGAGCTGTTCTATCTGAAATAAAATGCCCTTTATTTGTTTAGCAGCAACAGGGTGGATTTCACTCTGGATAGTCTCAATATATTTGATTCAACCCAGTGTGTCCCTGTACCTACATTCCCAGACTTTATTTAAATGAAAGTCTCATTCCATGACTGTAGCTGGTACTTGGCTGACTAATGAACCATCATTGCTGTGTCCCTCAGTCTACGCCGTAGCTCTTTTCACAAATAATGGCATGATTTTAATGGTTGGTGCCTGCATAAATGGAAATCCCCCATCACACTACAGCATTTCTAAGGCCAGCTTTCAGAAGGGCAGCAGATAAAACTGAGCTGCTCTTAGACAGAAATAGACAATAGCCATGAAAAGTAGAACAGATTATATAAATGGTGCTGGAACTACAGTGGGAATAAACAAGAGCAAGAGTAGTAAGACAGGAAAACCACAGCTGCTTCTTCAACATGGGCCTTAAGTGACAGCTGGGGCAGTTTTATACTTGTTAGTGTGTGAATTTTTGCAGCTATTGTAAATTCAGAAAAGCTATTAATCCACTAATACATGCCAGTAACACTGATTAGTCCAAATCACATTCAAATAAATAGAATTTGTATTATTTGAAAAGTATCAAATCTACCACTAGTGTAGCTCTAGCAGCATGTATGCTCTCCCAACTTGAAGGATGGTAGTGCCTGCTCTAATGCACTGCACCAGTTGTAGATACAGCCACTAGACTCATTCAGTTTAGCCATAATTTGCTTTATCAGCCATAGACCTCAGTGTCAAATAACATCTAGTCTAGATTATCTGCTATGAGGAATCTTTTGTAAATTTTGTAGTGCCAAATAAAAAATATCACTGATGGGGAACCTGTCCTAGCTTTATGATTGGGCTATGGCATGGCAATCTAGGATTATCAGCAAGCCAGGAAATTTGAGTGGTAATGGGAAATAACTACTGCATAAGAAATCAAGGGCAAGGTCACAAGAGATTATAAATAAAGTGTGAAGATAACTTATAAAAGAACATGCAGCTAACTTTTGTAACCAGTTACATGACCTTGCTTAAAACCCTAGGAAATAATAAATTTAAAATAAAAGTTTAAAAAATCAGTTTGTTTATTGTAGGTCTCAGAGGGGAACAGTATGAATAAATGGAATGCCTACATGTCTATACAGAATCTCATGATTTGAATTGAACAAGCTGCTAAGCAATTGGATTTCATTCATCATGATGTTTTCTTCTGTTTTTTCTTTTCATTTTCTTCCTTTTCTTTTTCAATTTCAGCAACATACTTCTCAATTTCTTCAGGACTTAAAATCTTAAAGACACAAAATAGAAGTGAGCCTTACAATACCAACAGACTTTAGTTGACTGTAAAATCTGCTTTTGCTTGGAAAATACTATTCTATTTATGGTAGAAGGCATCTGCTCAGGTCTAGCTGTTTTGGAAGCTTCTTTTGCCTTTAGTGGTAGTTAGAAATAGCTTCAATTCTGCATCTGCCCTAGATGTAGAGCTGCTCTCGAAGGCCATGGGAATTCTACAGTGAGAGCAGTAGAGACACAAACCTCAGGAGTAACGAAGGGGAATACTACTACAAAGATAATTTACCTTGAGTGGTTGATCTCTTCTCATAACGGCCAGTTCAATGTTTTTCCCACCTGACTGTACAACCTGAAGTAGCCAAAAAGATGAAAGGTTTAGAAAAAGAAATGCTAACCCACAGCTCAATTCTGATTACGTTTCCCTAAGAGTCAGTGATAGGAGCTTTACGTTTCTCTCTCAATTAGCTCAGAACTTCATATTTCATTACAGATATTAGCACTCAAAAATAAACCTCTTCATTCTATTGAATGCTACTTAAACTCAATGCATAGATTATGTACACAGACTTCTGAAGGAACTTAACTGGTACAAGACATGAATGAGGGGGGGTTATTCATTGTTATAATTTAAAGCAAAAATTAGTGCAAAGGACAGAACACAAGGAATAAGCAATAGTGTACTGGGTTAAATATGTTCAGAATGAATGTGCATCAAGACAGTCTGATTTAAAAAAAACATTCTTCACAAGGACACTGATCGAGTCGTACATACAATCCTGATTAAAATAGGTTAAGAAGTGTTTTGGAGACCAGTCCTACAGCTCAGTAGCTTGCATACTCATCTTAGAATGGAGGATATAATTTCTGATCAATTCTAGAAATTATGGGTGACATGGTGAATAAACTGGGTAGAATCAAACTTGAAAAACAGCAGCCTATCTGTACAAGAAACACATGCTGGAAACTCAGTAGACTGTTGAATCAGACTCACTTCAAGAAGAGCCTTGATGACAAGTTTAATGGTCAGATCATCTGTTTCAATAGCTTCATCAGTATAGTTTTTCTCCAGGAATTCACGCACAGACTTGGCTCCTCTTCCAATGGCATTAGCCTGTAATAATTGCAAAAAGGGGAAGGTACACATTTTGGGAATTTAACAATTTTAAAAGTGCACTTAATAGAGAAAACATCACCAGAAGATGATGCAAATGCCCAACAGACTGCATACCCTGTGTACAAATAATGATCCCTAGACTGGATTAATAACCATTTTGAAGATTCTACTTGATAGTATCATTGCCACTCATCCACAGTAAGAGAACCAGTGAAGTCAAATTCACTATAAAAATGGTTGGAAGACACATTAACAAAACAAGACACATATGCATGTTTGGGGTTTCAGGAGGATAGGGTATGATTTCCAAAATAAAAAGTTTTTTCCGATGGGCTGCTATCTACTAAACTTTGCTCACAACTTCCAATTCTCAATTTTAACATAGGAAAAATATGTAAATCAAGTGTTTGCCTATTCAAGTAAATAAAAACATGCACAGTATGTAGTTGGTGCTAAATTTTATTATTTTACCAACATGATTCTTGTTGACCATTTTCAGGCAGAAGATAAAATTTATAATTCACACAGCATCAGATGAAAAACACTTATTAGATATGAGGTATTCAAACCTTTCTCCCCCTTTCCCATATCTTAATAGAGACTGTCTAACGGACACCTTCTCTCCCATTCATAGTTGTGGAGACCATCGCCCCTCTGTTTGTAGTCACCTAGCATCGAAGTAATGTATTTGTTGCCGTCTTATAACAGTTTTGCACCTGGCCAGCTAGCACATCAACAGCCAACTCTTCACTGGCTCTCAGACAATACAGTACAAGAACTAACAAGTCCATCTCCCAACCAGATAAATCTGCCTCAGAGAATAAATTTGCTGCTGCTATTTCATTTAATCTCAGCCAGGAGACAGTCAACTCACCTTCCAAGCATGGTAAGTGCCAGAAGGGTCAGTCTGATAGAGCCTAGGAGTTCCATCGAAGTCAAATCCCACAATAAGGGCAGAGATCCCGAAAGGTCTGCGGCCATTACTCTGAGTATATCGCTGATGAGAATCAAGACAGAGCTTATTTCAGAAACGTCTCTACAAGCATACGAATTTCTAAAGTAATTGTACAGAAGTTACATATAGAAAATTTATAAAAAGTATTTTCTATCGTTTGTTACTGGGACCTTTTTCTCCCCTTGCTGTGGTTTCAAGATAACATTTCCTGTACTAAAAGTCACAAACTAAAGCAAATAAAAGGATGGTTCCAAAATAAGTCTGTTACTTCTGAACGAACTACTGCCACCTTAAAAAAAAAAAAGTTTAAAAAAAAAAATCAGTTTCTTGTTTAAGATAGAGATATCTAGAAAATCAATGTAACTTGTGTAAGTTGTTTTTAAAAGCTGATGGTCACAGAAGCCTCAGAGAATGCAAAAAAGCAGCGTTTCCAGTTTGTGTTGATATGAAGATTTGAACTCCAAAAGACAGGACAATGAGGCTGAAACAGGATAATTCTCACAAGAGTTAACTTTTGCAATAAGACCAATAACTCATGATCCCAACCCTCTCAAAACTTAGATACCCTGTGATAAGAAGCAGGCTACTTTACTACTCATGTTTCTTCTTTTTGCTAAAGAGTACCCACATTCACTTCCATCAGCACAGAAGCCCTGTCCTGCATGTCTTTCCCAAATAATTTGGCAGAAAAATGGGACACAGGGAATACAGAATCAGACTTGCTTGAAAAATTAAAAAAAAAAAAATATTTGGGAATCTGTCAGAATGAAGAATAATTATACATAAGATTATTCCCTTGCAGTAAAATAAGTCTGATACAAACCTTCATGGAAAGAACAATATGTTTTGCCTTTCCAACACATGACTTATGACCAGAGCTTACACTAAAGAAGGACAATTCGCAAACTGAACTCACTAATTAATGGAGATAATTGAGTTTAATGTGTTAAGAAGAGATTAGATAAATAACCATCATGGAATATATTATTCGTCCATATTGATACTGTATTTAATTTTAAATTCATAAATGTTCTAGAGTCCTATTAAATGTATTTTATTAAAATGTCTTTAAAAATGACGTTTCATTAGTGTTCTGCTAGAAAAATCTTTGGCAAGCAGGAGAAATCAATCTGTTTCTGAGTGAATTAAAGTTTGCAGATCAGTAAGTTTTTACTGTTAATACACAATAAAAGAAGTGCAATAATACTGTCCTGGTAAGCAATAATAAACTTTCTGGATTTCCCTATCTCTGGGAGAAATCGATGACATACCTTGTTTCTCCCCTTTGTCTGATTCTATAGTAATGTCCAACAAAGGGCTAGATTCTGCTCTGTTATCCTGGATTTTCACTAGTGTAAGCAAAATTTGGCCCAAAGTCAGGTTTTATTTATTCCTGTTTTCTGGCACCATGTTATAGTTTTACAATGAATGGAGAAAGATAACTCTGTACTGTGTAACATACCTGTTTCAGGCTAGCGATGTAACGTGTGATGTATTCCACGGTGACAGGATCCTCCACAGTAAGTCTATGGCTTTGACACTCCACACGAGCCCTATTTATAACTATTCTGGCATCAGCTGTAAGCCCTACAATGATAATATTATTCACTATGTGCTCAAATGTACACTTAGCCCAGATAGATAAATAAGATGTGACAGTTCTTGCCCCAAAGAGATGACAATTTAAATACAGGTGTTTTAGACAGGAGGGACAAGTAACAATAAGATCATATAATTACTTGGGCTTGTCCGAAAAGTACAGTAATTTTTATATGAATAGTTCAGATGTTAAGCCAAATTTTAATTTTTCTTCCATGCTCATGAATTAGAGACAAATATTCAAACAAGTGTCCAGAACATCTGTTACCAGACAAACTGTCAGTACCCCAGCTAGTAACAGTTTGGCAAAATGTTTGTTCTCACAAAGATTTCTGCTATATTGCTTATATAGCCTGCTTCTTCATGAGCACAGGTGACAGATCCAATGAACCTTGTCCAGTCCTCCTGATTACAGGTAAAGTTTGATGTTACTGTTACCATATTAGGTATTCCAAGAGTAAGAACTGTAAAAGTTCGTTCACAAGAATGATAGACTTGTCTAAATCTACAGAGGAATACCGTGGCATACTGAGTTGGGTATCTGTACTAGAAGTAATAATTTACAATCGTGTAATATTTTAGAACAGTTATGTTATTAACAACTTAGATGGAAAGTGAAAGAATTTTTACTTGGCATTACTTATGCTGCTTATTTTTGGTAACTCCACTTTGACAATGAAAGTTAATTAAGTCACTTTCAAGTTCTTAGTGCTGCAAGGTTTTAGTTTCAGTTTTTTTCAGGCTGGGTAATTCATTTAAAATAACTTTTTTCTTCTGATCTTTGATTTTTAATAAAAGCTTGTAAACTTTTGCTTTGAGGACAGATTCAAAGGGGGAGGAAGGTTCCTTTAATCTACATTAACAGATTAAATTAGCCCCATTTTATGGAAGATAAAATGATCTGATCTGTATCTCCGTTTATTTCCCTCCCCTCAGCCACAATGCACACTTCTGCCAAAGCTGAAATTAAAACACAGGAATTCCCAGTCTCCAGCCTCATGTTTAATCTAGTGGATCACATAAGAGCCTAACATAAGAACATTTTTCCTCATTAAGTTACTGGTTCTATAGAATACCCTTTTGGCATTCTTATTCCAAACAAATAAGTAGAAACCAAAATATTCTCTCTCCTCCTCTTCCCACCACTGTCAAAAGGACTGATTTTCACGGTTCATAAGCCTATCCAATACTGTAGTGCTCCAATAACTAACTTAATTCCAAAATCTGTTTCCCACTTTGAGTGCTTAATAGTTCAACTGTCAGACACCGCATACCTGCAAAAGCCATGCAGACATTGTCATCAAGGGCACAAATCTTCCTCACAGTTCTTTCATCCTGAAGTTTTGCAACAGATTTCTTTTCCACACCAAGAACAACAATCTCTTTTCCTCGTACTCCAACCTTCAATGCATTCAAAACCAAGGACAGTTAAGATACACACAAACTTACTATAGGTATAGACTTTTCTTCAAATGAATACAAAAAGCATTAATTTCATCTGAAGCTTCAAATGATTTGCATTATGTTGTACTCTGCAACAAGCTGGAAAATAACTGATGTAAGACAACAGAAATAGGCCTATATTCCAGAAAGTGTGAGGCTTTATTGTGAATATGCCACAGGGTAATTCTCTCTCTGCATATATCAGTGATTGTAATGTAGTTGTACTGCTGCATCTGTATACTATACTTAATTCCAAACAAAATTAAGAACAACAACATTGCTGCCGTAATTGACTACTCGTTATGGTATTTGGTTCTGATTTACAAGCTACTACCCGACAGGTCCCGAATATATTAAGATAGGACCACAGATTATGCAACAAAGAATAAATTAATGTGACTTCCTGTATATACCAAATCTCAGATCATCTTATGCACTCTTTCCCCAAATTAGGAAAATGGGCTTTAAAAAAAACAAACCCAAAACATATTCCCACGGATTTTCAGACATAGGACTGGAAAATTTGGTTCTTCTTGGCAGTCTGATTTATAAATGATGATGATCCAATAGGTATTCCACTTTTACTGTGTTACATAATGAGAGCTACAGTCAAAATTACATTGGACATTTCCACATTTCCACAATTACATTGGACTCATCCCAAAGGTAAATATTCTGGGAAATGATGAAAAATTTTCCAGCTGTTTTCTTACTGGGAGTTAAACAGAAATGTACAGTTTTTCAGCATGAAGACTTAATAGTAACCCACAGTTGGAAAAACTATGTTAAGTAATTAAAAACTTGCTTCTGTACACCTGCTGGGACATTCCATACTTAAGTAATTGCTGCCCTGCACTTCATAAAATGGTAACATTTTGTACTGGTATAAATAGCGATACAGGTAATATAATAGTTATTCAGTGCTCTGTGAATCAGGCCTTCAATTTTTTTTTCCTGCTGTCACCCTAAAGAATACTGCCTCATTAGTTCAGTCTTGTAGAAAACAGTATAGCCAAGTAAGCAGTGCAGCAGCTGTCAGAACTCATTCCTCCACATACCATTTACATCAATGACTTGTAATGACCAACTAGTTTGGGGCTCAAATTTGCAGCAGTATCACTGCCAGGACAACTATTCCATAGAAGTTAAGAGTTCCAATAACTTAATTTGTCAGCAAATCTTTTATTAAATACAGGTTATCTACTTTACTACATAAGCCCTTGCATACAATGCACCTGTTAAGTGCTGAACACACTTACATCACAGTATAAGTTACTACAGTACTCAGGCAAAAACCAAACTCATTTGGGATTCATTTTTAAAAGCAGTTCTTGAGTAATGTTTTCTGTTCTATAATCTCCAATTTGCAGACACCACCACCAATTTGCATTTACCCAGCACTTCATGTTTTCAAGCAGCATGAACAGTCAATCCCTGTGAAGTAGGCATCATCCCCCTTTTGCAAGTAAGAAAACCAAGTCAAGGATGTTCAGTCCTGTACCCAAGGCCACATCAGAAGTGAGTATCACAAGAAAGATAAATTCAGAGCTCTTAGCTCTCAAGGCCAAGAGCAATCCTCTAGAACCTGGACAAGGGGGGCTCCTGCAGACCTCACGCTGGCAAACTCTCTTTAGACTCAGTAGTTTCATTAGTGAAGCAAGGTGGGACACTTGCTGTGGAGAGAGGAGATTTCTGACTGACTAGACAGTGCCTCATTTCAATTATATTCAGTTACCTTCTGACGGGAGGAATTTTTGTTAGTTCATCTTTAGGAGCCACAACATTGAAAAAGCCTCCTCCACACAGCCGCGGCCCTGCTGAGCCGGCTTTGCAGCAGAGCCCCAGCGACACCGCCAGCTCAGTCCGATGGCTCCACTGGGAGCGAGACAGCCTCAAAGGCCCCTTTTCCCGTGCTCCCCCCCTCCCCCAGGCCCCTTTTCCCGTGGGCCCCCCCGGCCCCCGGCCCCAATGCTCCCAGCCCCCCATGGCCCCCAGCCCCCCCTGCGCGCGCGCGGCGGCCATTCCATTCCGCTCCGTTCCCCGGGACGAGACCAGGCGCGGCCGGGCCCTTCCTCCCTCACTCACCGCGGTGGAGCCTTTCTTCACCGCCTCCTGCGCGTACTCCACCTGGAAGAGGTGGCCGTCCGGAGAGAAGACGGTGATGGCCCGGTCGTAGCTCATGGCTCCAGCCGGCCGGGGACAGGCAGCGCTGCGGCCTCCGCTCCCTCAAAACAGCACACTCATCCCCCCGCCGGCCGCGCCACTGCGCCTGCGCCGCTCGGCTTCCGGAGCCGCGCCATCCGCTTGGCACGCCGAGGGCGGCTCTTACGCAAAATGCGCACGCGGGTCTCCCGCCTGCGAGAGGCTGGCAGAGAACTCAGCGTGCCGAGCAGGTGAGCTACGCCTTTGACGGACCAAGTTGCCGCCTGCGCCTCCCGTACGCATGTGACGTAGGCAGTTGGCCTCATTGTGATGTCTCTTCCCCCCCACGCGCTTGGCGTACCTTGCTTCTTTTCCTACGCACTTGGCGCACTCGGACGCTGCTGCTGGCAAAGGCAGAGAGATGCTGGAAACCCGGCAGCAGGGATGCACCATGTGCATCGCAAAGGGGAGGAGGAAAGGAGGGGGGGACAAGTCGGTTGGCTCTACCCCTCCTCCCCAAATCTCAGCGGTCGTCTCCCCACCTTGCAGTGGGATCAGAGGCATCAGGGCGAGGGTAGTGCCTGCAGCGCCCCTGGCTCATTGCAAGGCACAGATCGTACCATCTGGGCGGGCTCCCCTCCTCATGCACTGCGGAGAATCTTTGAACAGCAATAGCAGCCAGATAATAACAATATTATTAGAGCTGTGGAGCAATATAGCATAGACACATTAAAAAACCCACCATGTCGGTCGCCTTTGCTTCTGCTCGCCCGAGAGGCAAAGGGGAGGTAACCCAGCAAACTATCCAGAAGGTAAAAAAAAAAAAGCATGCTTTTATCCAGACAAGAAATGTTATTTATATATTCCCTCCATGCTGCTGTGGCTGGGAAAGGAGGCTTAATTCTAAAGTGATCATGGAAAACTAGTGAATTTGCAAGGGTTGGGAAGATGGACAGCTGGAGGGGGGGGGAGGAGGAGGAGGTGGAACAAAGCAAAGGTGTTCAGATCACTGCAAAGAGAGAGAGAAGGCAAGGAAAGCAGCCAGAGAAAGAGCTGCAGAATAGAAAATTCATTGCATATTCTCTTTCCTGCTAGCAAAGGGAAAAAATGCCAGGGATACATTGCAAAATTGCGAGCAGGGATCATTTTGGACAGCAAACCAGTTCTTGGCAAAAAGAAATCGCCTCTGTGAATTGACAAGTTTTGTTCTTTTTGAAATGGTTGCAGGATTTTTCGTCTTTTGAAATATGGAGGGAGGTATTAAAGTGCGGCAGTAAAGGTCCTTACTGCCGTCTTCCAAGGGCTTTTTATTTGCAATTACATGTGTTCCTATCTAATGTTTAGCAGGCAACGGTTTTGAAGGATTTTCTCTGCAGTCTCAACCTGGGTTTGTATAGAGGCCAAAGCTGAGAGTACCGAGTTTGGAAGTTATTATGTGGGCTTTTGTAAGAGATAAGAGAATGGCAGGGAGGTACGTACTTGCTTCATTCCACTGCTACCTTCCTGGGGAGAGATACTTGCCACATAACTGTAAATAATAGAAGAGGTGTGGAGATGTCAATAAGGAACAGGGCTCTGTTCTTGATCTGTTACTTAAATAGTACCTGTAGTTTCTGGTTTCATTGTGTATTTTATGTCATGCTTTCCTCTGATTTAGAAATTCTGGCTGTGCAATAGTTTGTCTAATCAGTGCAGCAGAACTAAAGGATGAAGGTCTAATAGTACATTTGTAAAGTATGATGGCGAACACAAAAAGAAAAGAGAGCAATCAGTCGCTCATCACCATTTCTTCCAGCCGAGCCATCATCTGTTGCCAATTTTATGAATTATAGGGGAATTAATCTCAATGGAGGGCATGATCAAAATACAGGAGAATTAAGGCAGGGCAAACCACCTTAGAGAACGAAGAGCCTGATTTACATCTATAAATACCAGGAGAGTCAATCAGAAGTTCATCCCCATGTGTCTTGGTTAAATAGCTCGTGATACTGTGATCACACCCACTTACTTTTAAATGCTGAAATGTTTTGGCACCAATGGTTAAGGATGGAGTTTTATCCTTAACTCTGGATGTTTGTGTATTTAAGATAGACTTGCACTGTTCATTTAATGTAGTCCTTTTAACCTTTTGTTTAATTTCCATTAAAAGGGACAATCAAAGAATTTTCATAATTCTCTCAATTTTCCAAGCATTAATATCTTGGAACTTAAATTTGTTTCTTTGCAAATATAAAAATATTTCCTCTGTCAGGTACGCTTAATGGCTTGTTACTTTAGGATTGCTTAAGAATGCTGGCCTGTTGAATTGTTCATGAATGTGGAACAATTTTCTTTTTCAAAAAACACTGAAGCTTTTTTCTGGAAACAAGCACATAAAAACTCAATAAGGTTTGTAATCGTAAATCGGAGGTCAGGGTCAAAACTAATTGTGGGACACTATTTCGGGAATCCACAACAATGTTCTCTTTAGGAGCCAAAATGATATGCCAGTTAAATTAAAAAAAACCTGTTCACAAAAATGCATATTTTTTTACTTGTATGTTTAAATACATATGCAACTAATTTTCATCATACATGTTACTAACTCAATTTCAGGGCTCCCTCAAAACTTTTACTATTCTGATACCACATTACTTACTCAGGACTTTCCTTGAAGTGAGAGATTTTGAACAATTAGGATTTCAGAACTAGTGATTCTGTGCTTGACCTTAGCCCATGAGCAGGGGTGGGCATTGAAGGTATCCTCATGTATATATACTTAGATCAGAAGCTTGTCCTTTTTTAACATAGGAAGTACCAGTACAAGAGAACTATTCCCTATTCTTTTTTCAATAAGCAAAATGGATTTAGGTTTATTAGCCAATCCAAAGAGCCTTCTATTAGTGCAGCAACCTTCTGTAGTACCACCTGGAGTGTTAATACTGGATATGAACACACACCAAGAAGTGGGACTTGATCTCTAAACCTGCTTTTCTAGATATGAGTTTGCTACTAGCTGAGACATTTGTTAGTGATACTTTAAAAGATTTTATAAAATACTATAAGATGATTCATTTTTTCCAACAAAGTTACCTTCTCCACTCTACTTTGCAGAGCTGTTTTATATTTTCCACCAGTTCTTCATTGGGAATTTCCATTGACATCAGGAAAAGCTCTACACCTTAAAAGAATGCAGAATATGAAATGAAGAGCTTTGCTGTGAGTCAGACAGGAGTATTTTTCTCGTAAAGATTCTGTGCCAAGTCCACATTCCCCTGTGTGCCCTAACTATACTAGAAAAAGTAAAGGAGAATGGATCATGTCTGCCATGATTCTGACTCCTCCTCCTCCCTTTTGGGTGGTCACCTAGAAGGTCTGTCACAGCAGGATACAACAGAACCTCCATTCCTCAGACCCTTTCTGGCAGGAGTCACAAAAGGGTGTTGCAAACTCTGCGAGTTCACCTCCAACCTGATAGTGACACACCCCTCCATGCATAAATACACAAATGAGAAATCTTGAGCTGTGTGTGGGGTTGCTGTTGGTCGGAATACAGGTGTATTTAATTGGTCAAGAATCATTCCTTAAATAGAACAAGCAGCTGTATGGATGAAATAATGTTTCTATGGAAAATGTTTAATGAATATTTCACATTTACTGAAGATAAAGTAAATTGAAAAACACAGGCGCCTACCGTAAGTAGCACATATGACCCGATATATCTTTGTTGACTTTAAGGGGACTAATCACAGTGGCATATAGACTGTGTCTGATGGTGATAAGTAAGGCACAGACCCTCAAAGATATTTAGATACCAAATTCCCATTGATTTCAGTGGGGTCTAGGCAACTTAATACTTTCAGGATCTTGGCCAAAGTTGTTTGCCAGGTCAGGCCCTAATTTTGTAAATATTGCTTTCTTTACTCTTTTCTCTCTCCATTCTTTCACTTATAGAAGGTTCACCACAAATTATCAAAGTAATAATGAAAAATACTCTAGCAGACCCTAAACTCGCTAAGAAATTGGTGGAGACCAAAAGAAATTCTCTATCTTTGAAACCATTTTCAAATAAGCAAAATGTGATTTTTAGGCTGTGTAGATTATATGATGAGATAATTAAATAAATACTCTCTCTTGTGTTTTGCCCAGCAACACTCATTTTTTGGAAACAATTCAACCACTAGAACGTGCTTAAGGCATAAATTAGTCAATGGAAGCCTTTGATCTATTGTACTGGCATGCATCATCTCACTGGTGCATGGTTACTCAAACATTTTCACTGTCTCAGAACTACTCCAAAGAGCAAAAACACATTGACAGATGTAATTCTCCTGTGAATGCGGTTTCAATCTAGTCAGTGATGCAGATTTCAAACTGTGCTCCTTCCTGCGTAGCATGCTCTCCGTGCAAGCTTCTTAATTGGCTGTACAGCAGGGCTGGGTAGTCTGAAATTATTTTATGGGAACTTAATCTCTGTGGTAGTATGTTTACTGTCTGACAATAAGGTTACATGCACATTTTTTAAAGGTATTTTAGGAATCAGGGACAGATATTTAGTGGAGAAAGTGCTTTCTCTCTGCATTTATTTGGCATTAAGCATTAAAAAAATAAATCCATTGATTCTGCAGTGTTGAATACTCTAGCGAAATCCTTAAAAAATATAACTGCCTATAAATATACTAGAAAAATGCACAGCAAAGACATGTGGATGTAGCTGTATTTTGACTAAACTTATCTAAAATCCAGCACATAACTTTTGATTAGAACAGAACCAGCAGATGGCTTGATGCCCATTTCAAACTATTTTACTAGTATCTGGGATTTTTTAACAGCCTCAACAGTGAGCTGTAAAGATTGTGTTATTGGGCCTATCAAAGCTTTAGTCAAGTTCAGAAGTTTCAGATAAAGGAGATGAGGTCATTTGATTAAAATGGCTATTAACCCACTCTTTGCCCTTTGATGGGCAGGGTTCATACTTCCAACAAATGAAAAAAGGAAAGGTTCATATTTCAGAAAAGACCCTTTTAAAAAGTTGAACATAACCCAACAGGGAATGACAGACTTTTCCTGCTGTTGTTGTAGAAGGATCAATTTGGGAATCATTGGGTGAAATGTGTTCCTGAAGGTGAAATACTGGGAGTGGGAGAAAATACTTTGTTCAACTCAGACATATGTTGTAAATTTACTAAAATAATGCATACGAACCAATGGATTTGTGGTGCACATCAAAGGGAGCTCATGTGATTCTTGGTCCCAGTATTAAACAGAGGTTCTCATAGCTGTCCCAAAAGCACTGAATAGCCTGTAGACATTCTTGCAGACCACTTCCCATGTACAAATAGGCTGCTCATTGTAGTAAAGGTTACTTCACATGCTCCAATACATAGGCTATGGAGCAGGAAAAGGGGTTTTGGAGGTGGAGTGAGGTGCGAGATCATACGGAGATAATCTGCAAGCTGCCGAGACATGTATCCTGGCTGTTGTTGATTCTTTTGGGAATCTAGCAGCTCTGTCACCTCTAGACCAGGAGTAACTGCTCTTACATGCTTACCTTTGACAAGGCTCTGAAGTGTGTGTGTGTATATATGAATGGCATCTGCAGATAAAAGGACTTCCCCTAATGTATTAGACTGGGGTATCCGGTGCTAATTGTGATAGATTGCCTACTTTGCAGGTGAGCAAGATGAAAGCAGGATCACTCGATTTGGTTTAAAACCTACAGGGGTCACCATGGCCTAATTACACAGCTCTTTCTGTGGAAGTAGAAATTTGGGGATCCTTTTTGACTATAAGAACAGTGAGGCACAGCGCAAACACCTTGAGGGGTTCTGGGCCTAAAAACTTGTTAGCCTGCCCTCCACCATCTAGGAAACATAGTATTCCATGCCAATACCATGAAGTTTTGGGTTTATAGCTGTCATGCCTGTCGGGTTTCCTTTCCTGAATTCTTTCTTGGTTCTTAAAACAAGTGCAAGGAAGAAAATTTCCCATATTCAACCAAAAAAAGTGTATAATTTAAAGAGGGTACACTACATGTGCCTGTGACACTCCCATACAGTATTCTGAAGCTGAGATCTGGAGCTGGAGATTAGTTCTATATACACTAGATGCAGGGGGAGTACAATTCTCACTAACTGTACAGTGCAGACTCCTCTCATGATGACTACAAAACTGCCTTTTTTCTTCTAGTAGATAGGGATCCAGAGGAGCCTCAGAGATTTCTACTATTCAAGAATCTTTCTGGCAAACAGTAGCAATAGGTCTCAGTGGGCCCATATGGATGTACAACCTATGTTCTGTTCATCTTTAGAAGATAAAGGAAATGCATTCAAATGGTCCTGGAATTCAAAAGGGACAAGGCATAAAAAGACTAATATTGAAATTTGTTTTTATTCATGTGTGTATTTTTCAAATCAACCATCCAATATATTTTATATAGTAAGCATTTTGGGGCAGAGCCTGCTTATTATATGATTGGACAACATCTAGCACAATGGGGACCTCGTCTGTTTGATCCCACTACGTGCCACCACACTAGTGTTAAGTAATAATAATTACAATTGAAAAAAGAGAAATAGTACAGACATGTTTATTTCTTACAGTATTAACGACCAGAGAGATGTATACCTACAGTACAACTTTCGTGAGCTGTCATTTTAAGGAATAAGTTTTAAATAGTACAAGTTGTATCCTCTTTCATTTCAGTTAGTCTTGCATTGTCAAAATGTCAGCTTTATTAATTTTTCCTCCATTTAATATGTTGTAAGTTACAAAGTGTAAGTTAAAAACACTTTAAAGTGTTGTAGTTAGTGAACCCTTCATAAAAACTGTATTCTGAAAACAAAGGGATGCTGAGTATTTTAATAAGGAAGTTTTGTATCTTTGTTGTCGTTTTTCTGGTCTGTTATTCTTTGCAGGCATAAGATATAATAGTTACAGACTAAGATTAACACAAAATGGAACTCCTCCCACAGGAGTTTATTTTATAATAATGTTCAATAAATAAATCTGACTTTTGGGAGTAGTTGAAAGTTTTGATTCCATATTAATATTTCTGTTTCAGTCTAGGAACTTCATCATGACCTGGAGGCAACAAACATGCAAAAAAATAGCATCAAACTATGAATGAAAATGGAATATTGCAGAAGAAAGAAACATATAGCGGAACGTGATGTATTTGAGTCTTATAGTAACAAATTTTGATAATTTTTCTTTTATCCAGATGCTAGATGAAAATCACCACTTAATACAGTGTATTATGGACTATCAGAGCAAAGGCAAAACAGCAGAATGTACTCAGTGAGTATTATTTACTTTGGAATATTCTGGTTATTATTCTTGTGTTTCCTACTACAAAGTGAAAGAAAACAGTGAATAGTGTTGCACAACTGCTGAACCAGGAGTACCTGAAGTGCTCATTTTCCAATATTTACCATGTGTCAACATCTATACACTATACAAGGGACACAGGATTTTTTTTCTTTTTCACTTGTGGGTATTTTAAGCAGTGAAATTGCACAAAATATTAGGATCAATAATATACCAAGGCAAATGCAAAACTGTGCAGAAATCAATGTAGTGGTGTTGGTGAAGGTGGGTGAAAGTCACCTTCTGAAATAAGCAAGCAAGTTGAATGTTACAGTACTTTTCAAAGAACAGTTTTAAAACTTACCTAATTTGGGACTGCCACATCACTGTCCAGAGTGACACTGGAATGAGGAAGGATCATGGGAATCTGATTTTTAAAAAAACGTGAAAGAGTAACTTGGAATTTATATGCTGATCTGATTCTGAATTATTTCACATGCAGAACGCCCACTGAATTCAGTTGCAGGATTGTGGCTATACCTGAAGTTGAAGTGAATGGTGGGAAATTTGGAGTTCTGCCTGGAAAAGAATAGTATTTCCTTTTAGGATGTAATCCTGCACTCATGATGCAGGCAAAACACTTAGGATTGGGCTATTACTGAATGATATCACTTTTATGCTGTGTTTTTAAAAACATGCACAATTAATGCATGAGAAGAGTCTTTAGCATATGAAAATGAAAGCTAGGATCTGTTTTGCTATTAAAGGGTGTATTCCTCTTATGAGGCATGTACAAGTAACTCCCATTATAGGAGTTAGGCATGCCCAATAAGGGGAGACAGTAAGTCTGTGTATAATGCTGTAAGATGTGGCCTTCATGAAGAGAAAGATTACTCTTTAAACATTCTCAACACATCACTTACAAAAGTGATTCTAAGGAAGCATGAATTTTATGATCATGGGACTATTTGTTCAGGAGTTAAATATCAGTAGGTAGGTAATTATTTCCCAGTATGCACAAAATTAATATAGTTTTATCAGAAGGGGATTTAATTTTTGAGCTGAAGGATCTTGCTGATCTATGCCTAAAGAAACTGAATAGAGACTTGTTAGTTTCCATCAGTGCTTATTGTTCTTAATCATGAAAGCAATATGCATTTTTACTGTAAACATGTGTTAGATGTCAGTAAGGACCAACCAAATCTGCCCGCTGAGGGATCAAGTAGGTTGAGGGAGGAGGGGAGGCATGAAAAAGCTGTTATTCTTTCAAAAAACAGAAGGTGTTTATAGGGAAGGAACAGAAGAGGCATTTGCCTTGTTATGAGCTAATGATTCAAGACTTCATCACAGGAGATCTGAATCCTTTTCTGTAGGGAGATGACTATTTTCTTACTGCACTGCTATTTACCCACAAAAGATCCTGACCACTAATAATAACTCATTTGCCAGCACCATCCACCAAAAGAACAGTCATACGGTCGAAGAAGTTTGTTGGTGCTTCCTCAGCTTCCAAAAGTTTGAATTTCACTCTTGCTCAGTGGCACAGATTTTCCTGGTTTTTTTTTCCCCTAGGCTCTCTCCTTCTTCTCATCATGATCTTACCAAGTTCATTGATGACTGGAAGAGCATGAATGTTTCAGTGGATGTGGCAGTAAACATGCAAGTTAAAGCACTCTTGAAACAGTGTTGTTAACCTGAGCTTGTTTGCTGGGCAAAAAGGTTTTGTTTTTTGGAGCTCCAGAATTTATACTCTGTTAGTACTATGCTGAAATAAAGAAAATGGCTAGCTGTTAGAGCAGGGACAAGAAATCCAGACTCTAGCTGTCTGCCACTCCTTCAGAGTGTGTTTTCGAAGAAGTACATATACCGAGTTGTTGTCAGGATATTAGAGAGACAAGGGGGATAAGGTAATATCTTTTACTGAGAACTGAAGAAGAGCTCTTTGCAAACCTGAAAGCTTGTCTCTCTCACGAAAAACAGCAGTAAAGGATATTCTTGGTCCTGTAAAGAGACTACCTGACCCACCTGATCTCTTCAGAAAAACATCACTTTACTTGCTGAATTTGTAAAATGGTTGTTGAGTATTTTGAGACTTTCTTAGAAGAGGCAGGACAGTACAGAAATTATTTATTAAGGTGGGAAGAGCGTGGGCTAATTGACATTTACCAATGACTTATAGATAGCACAGAGAAGACAAGACTGCAGTGAACCATAAAATGGGATTTGTAGTATTTCTAACTCTTCCCAAGTAAGCTTTATTCCTTATCCTTTAGATACCAACAAATCTTGCACAGAAACCTGGTTTACTTGGCAACAATAGCAGACTCTAACCAGAATATGCAGTCCCTGCTTCCTGCAGTAAGTACCAGTACTGACATCAGATACGTTGACTATATCAATGAGGCAATTCTTTGGGTATTGATTGGTGACAAAGAGCTGTTACTAGTTAGCCATTTTTAATAAACCTTTCAAGAAAAAAACCCTAAAATGTTCTGGATTTCAATGAAGAGTAAAAGAAAAATATGTATTGCGATTATTTTTTAAATCCTGCCACCTGTAGAGCCAGGTGGATAAATTACCATGAATCCAACTGTACAAACCTAGAGGAAATCTCTAAAGAATGAAACGTAGCATTTCTGTGCTTTAAAATGTCACTATTGGATGGGGTAATATCTCAGGACCTTCTCAGGCTGGAAGCAAGTACTGTGTGTGCCATTGGAAACTTCCCTTTCTCAGGGTACGAGGCTGCTGTTTCTACTAGTGAAAGGTACCAATATATGGGTCCTTGAATTTTCCACTGTTGAGGATTAAATTTTGCATAATGTTTCTTCATAAACAGGTAGCCTGTTTTTTTGCAAGGCACATGGGTACCACAGTCAGAAGCTTACTTTAAAGGTCCGGTCCAGTACCACTGAAGTGAACAGCAGTTTTGTCATTGATTTCACTGGGGAGATGATCATGCAAAATGCCTATGCCAGATTGACAGATGTGAGCTAAAGATACAGGGTTTGTTTCTGCAGTATTTTTACAGGAAAAAAAGCTTCCACTTATTTCAAAGGAATTTTTGTCTGCACAGGGAGTGTAGGATTGAGCTCCATATTTTCATAGATTATGAGGCCCGAAGGCACCGCTGTGATTATGTGTTCTGACCTTCTGCATAACATGGGCCATAGATTTCCCTCAGTTAATTCCTGTTTAAACTAGAGAATAGCGTTTAGAAAAACATCCACACTTGATTTTAAAATGTCCAGTGATGGAAAATCCACCATAACGCTGGATAAATTGTTCCAGTAGCTAATTACTCTCACTGTTGCAAAATTGCACCTTATTTTGAGTCTGAATTTTGTCTAGCTTCAGCTTTCAGACAGTGGACCATGTTATAACTTTATCTGTGGAAGAAACCTCTTTTATAAAATTTCTGTTCTCCATGTAAGTAACTATTTACAAACTGATCGTGTCTATTTTCCTTAACGTAGCTCTTATTTCATAGATAAATCAAAGGTCAAAACTACGAAAGTGAAGATATTTATGGACTCATGGTCAGCTCTGGTGCCCTTACTCAGGTTAAAATTGTTGTTCATTTAAATGAGAGTTTTGTTTTGAGTAAATTGACATGATCAGGCTCTATGTTTTAATTCTGCAGTGAATTTCTTGCTAACCTAATTGATTTAGGAAGTATCATATATACAGTGTCATAACTAAAGATGTGCTTTATAAAGTTCATTCCTGCAAACCTTTACTTATGTGAGCCATCCCTCTCCATGTATATAGTCTTGTTGACTTCAGTAAGGCATAGGATGAAATTCTGTGCAGAGGGCCCATCACAAGGACTCTGCTCCATTTCGACTACAGAGGGCATGTGCCTTATGCTGTCTGCTCTACACCTGGATGAGTTTCATCTATAAAGAGTATTCACAATGAATAAAGGTTTGCAGGATCGGGTCCAAAGTCTGTAAGACTAAAATCTGGAAGCACGCTTTCAGTTGAATCAGTTTGTATTCATAATAAGGTTAGCATCAGAGTTATTTTTCTAATTAAAACCTAACCCAAAAAAAATCTGCTTCCCCTTCTTGTTGTTTACAGCCACCAACACAAAACATGAATTTGGGCCCAGGAGGAATGACTCAGAGTGCATCCAACCAATCTCTCCATTCACAGAGCAATCTCAGTGATGCAATTGGGACGGGCCTTCCTCCTTCCTCCCTCATGCAGAGTCAGATTAGCAATGGTAAGCTCTCTTCCCCTTTGTGCTGCTTTATGGTTGCCCGGCAACAAAATCATTAATGCAGAATATACTTAGAAGAGGTCTTTTACAGCTCTGTAACTCACCTTTCAGGCACATGGGAATTTCCGGCACATGCTGAAATATTCACAAAATGGCTACAGTTTACATTGCTGCTTGGATTCTGGCAGGGCTCTAACTCAACAGATTTCTGGAGGGGAAATCAATCTGAAACGAAATATTTTAAATCATGCAATGAAAATCACCAGTTAAAAGATATTTCAAAATCAAATACCCTCACAGTTTGAAAAGAAACATACATTGAGTTGTATATTGCAACCCTTTTGCACTAAAGCAAGCAGCCCATTGAGGTCATTGGGATGGATAGGGTGAACAGGGATTATTTCCATGATTAAAACATGCAAAAATCAGGCCTTCAGAGTTCTTCTAAAATAAATACCCTTTCAAAAATAAACTGCAGTTACATTAGAGTCTCCTTTTTTTTTTTAAAGAGTATTCTGTGTAACCAAACAACTGACAAGGACCTTTTTAAATGGAAAACTGTAAACTTTAAAACTGCACTTGTGTCTGAATTTTTCTACCTGTGTTTTTCAAAAGCACCAAAAATTAATGTGACTGAAAGAGATTTTTTTCTCCGTTATGCATTTTGCTTTCTTCATGTATTTGACAACATTTGAGGTATAGTCAGTGTCATCACAGTAGAGCTTATTAATAGCTAGCTAGTATCATGCCCTTTTGCTTTGTAGCTGTGATAGGGAATGTCATTTGGCTGAAGGTCTATGAAGAATTAAGAGTTGTTTCAGAAGGAGCAGGGGGCAGTTATGGAATGTAGGAACCCTATGTTTGCGGGGAATGGGGCAGGGAACCTCGGGTTTGGCAGGAAAGCCCCCAGTCAGCAAAACAGCTGAACAAGCTGGTGGCTGGAGACAGGCTGAGGATTCTTCTGCTGGCAGCTTCATGCTCCCCCCTGGTGAGAGCCGGATTGCTGGGGAGGGCACAATGTGTGGCCTGCAGTGGAGAAGGGCTTCTAGCATGGATAGTGGAGATGGGAGGAGAGACAGGACAGTGCTGTGGGAAGGGAGGTCCGTTCCGCCACTGCAAACAGGGCATCCACACACCGCTATTGGCAACCAAGAGAAGACAGTTCAGTGTATGGGGTGGAGATCCCTGATACTCCCCACTGCAAAACAGCAAACCCCCTTCCTCTCTGTCCCCCCCATCAGCCCAATCTGGCTCATAGTATCTCTATAAAGGGGTGGAAAAAACAATCTATGGTGAGTTTTCTCATTTCAATATTTGTAAATACTTTAAGAATACCTAAGGAAAACTGATGTTCAAAAAACTTTAAAATGTCATTCAGGTTGCAAATATAATCGATATCAATTAAATCAAAATAACATAACATTTTTTCATTTGAAGATCGAGCGTGTTTCTCCACTCTCACTGATCTTGCAACAATGTGAAACAATGCATAGTAAATATGACCAAGTTTGCAAAAAATGTTCTTAAAAGAATTCAGAGCAATAGTGGGTATGAAATAAGGACCTAATCCAGCATAACTAAAGTTAGTTATCCAATGGCCCTTGGAACTAAGATAATTAAACATATGATAAGTAGGACAAAGCTTATAGCCCCCAGGACATAGTCAAAGTATGTTGATAGCTATTCTTATTGACTGTTGGCTTTTATTAGTACTACAGATAATTGACCACAACTTACAGCTATGTGTATCAAAAATCAAGGTCAGCTTTATCAGTTAGTGACCCTGAGCAAGAGCCAGGCTCCATGCTGCTGGAAAGCTGAATTAAGTTATGAGTTCCCTACAACTGCATGGAGAGATTGGGAGATCTACCTTTCTCACCATCATGAAAGGAGATCAGGAATTTGTGTGTTGCCCTCTCAGCAAAGAACTCTGGGATCACTCCCAACAAGTTGGATGCCAGGAAATCACTTTGTATTGTTTATATTTAAGGACGGGCCTGGTAATACAAAGCATTACATGTCTGGATGTTCACTGAAGAAGACTTGTACTTAGTCTATGGTTTGGCTCTGAGACTCCTATGAAACTTTGTTGTCCTTATTTAGGGCCCAATTGAAAACCTACTGAAGTCAATGGGAGCTCTGTGTTGACATCAGTGGGCTTTGGATTGGACTTTTCCAGACCTCTGTAAAGGGAAAATCAGCCAAGTGAGCACATACAGTGTCCCAGTCACAGCTGGCAAGGTACTACGGTATGAATCCCAAAGATTAAACACCTTGCACAAGGACCAAATCAGCAAATGAACTGGGAAGAGAGGGTTAATGGTCACAGTGGTAGGGGCTTAGATGGTGTTTTGGATAATTTCCCCTCAGAAACCACTGAGTACTACATCTGCAATCAAGCTGGGGGAAAGCAGGAGGAAGAGGTTGTGATAGCCGTAGAGGAAGAGCAGAAGCTAAATGAGTACTCTAGGTTTGGTGGGGCCTCTTTCTCTTTCCTTATGTGGTGGGACATCTTCCTCCATTTCCTCTCTTCCCCTCATTTCTTCTCTTGTAAAAATATCTGTGGCCCTCAAGCCAAAAAGGTTGGGAACCACTGCTATATACCATCACAAGAACCCAGGTACAGCTACAAAAATATTTGTATATTCAGTGTAGATTGTCAATAACAGCATCACTCTTCTTGTTGTGATCTCTTAGGTCCTAATCATGTGTCTATGCAGCAGTCAGGCCAGAATACGATGCCCACAACCTCTCTGAGTATGACCGTAAGCAGCCATGGGACTGGGCCAGGTTACAGCCATACAGTGCCTGCCTCTCAGAATGTGCCAATGCAAGGCCAGGGGTCAATAGGCAATTATGTCTCTCGAACAAATATCAACATGCAGTCTAATCCAGGTAAGGTTCCTTTCTCCTTTCATTTTGGAATTGAAAGGACTTTTCAGTGATCTCAAAAGACACACAGCATGTGAAAATGTGTTGTAAATATCTCTAAAGCTATAAAGCTGTTTCTGCAGAGGGGCAGGAGAAGGGGTGGTTTTAAGCAACCTTTGTGTTGAGTGATTCTGAGCTCAGAATCAGTCGGAATAGCCTCAGCATCGCTCTAACTCCAGTGTGCTTCCCATGGTCCTCAGCGTGTGGTCTCTGAATGTTCAGAGTGCAGTAGCGTACCTACCCATATGTTCTGAGCTGAGAGGGCTGTCATAGAGCAGTGAAAAAGAAGAAGCTGCTGACATTCCTTAGTGGATATTTCTGATCTGGCATAAAGAGGCCAGAGGGCAATGGAGAATTCATCCCTGTCTCTTAAAAATGTTCACTGCTGTGTAATGAGTAGCATATCAGATATTTTAAAAATTCCTTCAAGGAAGTAGTGCGAAAGTCAGAAAAAAATTAAATACTGTAACTTCAGTTTATTTAAAGTCTGTAGTCATAGGGTGTAGAAATAAGATAGAAGAGGAAAGTGAAAATGGTTAAAGAAAAAATGCAGCTGAAGATAAGTGTACAGGTGAAAAGGAACAAATATTTTAGTATCCTCATACAGGCTCTTTTCTGTTGTCCTGTTGTAGCAATGATTTCTGTTATTTATTGATACCAGGTGTATTTTAAAATATCTGGCTGAAGAATAATGGTGTGAATTGATCGCATTATCAGCGTATAGGTTGAGCTAATAATGTCAAAAAATTAAATATAGACACTGAGGAAAAGTATACACTTTCTCTTTTTTGCCTGCCCCCCTTGTGGAGAATTCACTGAATTATAAGGATGCAATTTTAAAAGACTAAATTGGCTAACACTGGTCGTTATTTTCAAAAAGAGGAGGAAAGGAATTGTGCATTCCTTTTAGAAAACAATGTTATCTATGTGCTGTGTAGTCTCCATGATGCACCAGCAAGCAGCAACATCCCATTACAACTCGGCACAAGGAGGGAGTCAGCATTACCAAGGGCAATCCTCCATTGCCATGATGAGTCAGAGCAACCAAGGCAACAGCATGATGGGGCAGCGGCCCATGGGACCTTACAGATCTTCCCAGCAAGGTAAAGGTTAACATTCAGTTCCTGGAAAGGTATCTATCTCACCATTTCTGCTGACACAGACAAATATGTCACAGAAGCTATAATGATCTCAGAATGAGGGACGCTAGAAATGCCAAACTGTGTGAAAGCTGCCAAGTGCAATGTCAAGAAGGTTTTACTCTAGCTTTTTTTTCATAGCTTTCCATATCTATAGTTCAGAAATGACCAAGCTTACAGGGCATCGTATATCTGTATAAAGAAAAAAGACCATAATTCAAAACACATTAAAGTCAATGAAAATCTTTCAGTTTACTGCAGTGGGCTTTGGATCAGGCCATTAGTCCCAATGTGGCATTGTTCTTAATAAGGACTTAATAAGGAAGAGGTCTCCGCAAATGAGGTTTAAATTTATATATAAAACATAGATGATGGAATGCACTGTAGGAATATGGACCTAAGTAAATTATGATTTTGAGTTTGAATGTTAGCATGAGCAGTAAGCTCAAAGCACGAGACCAAAAAGAATAAAATCATGAGAAAGAATCGCTTGAGTTACATTTGTAGTGACCCTAGAAATACCAGCATTATCTTATTTAAGGCTTGAGAAATAGGGAACGCAGGAGTAATTGGACCCAAGTGCAAAGTGTAGCTCTATAACTTCCTTTTCTGTCTTTGACTCAGGTCCAACAGACAGCAATAACATCTCTTGTTTGTTATAGCATATAAAAGGAAGGTTCTTTAGTAGTGCTTTCCATTGCATTCTGGTGTCATTCCATGATAGAGAGGTACCTACTGGGCCTGCCCCTGTTCTATCTATTTTGCCCACTGTATATAAGTATATTGTTGCTAGGGAGAGTATTAGGGTGTATATGCTTATACTGATATTTTGGATGTAAGCAATACCAAGTGATCTTTGGATTAATAAAGGAATTTTTGTACGAAAACTGAATCTCGATAAATCTTAATAAAGTAATTTCCAACAGGCACCACAGGATAATTGCATCACTGCATCCTGATTGAAAACACCTTGAAAGCCATTCTATAAAGTGAAGAAACTCCTAGGCCAATTCCGATTTAAAGTGAATTTAAATGATGAAATTTTGATTTATTTATTTTCTAACTGGATAGCTATGGAGATTTAATGCTTACTATATTATTAAGCACAGGATTCTTCTGGGTTTTATGCTATTTAGCAGCTCAAGTTAATAGATTCATTGTTGCTACAACTTTTGGAGTCACCTTGTAAGGTTTTTCTTGCCCTGTTATTTGAGAATATGCAATCCTAATATTAAACTAGCTTCTTTCTCAGATTTAACAAAAGCAGTTCCTTTCCAATGAGAAAAAACATCTTTAAAACGCTTCTGAGCATATAAAACTCAGTAATTCATCCCAGAAGAAAACATTGTTCACTTCAAGAATATCTAGATAAAAAAAAAATCTCCCTTTGAGTTCATGGATTTCTTTCTTTCTTTCTTTCTTATTACAGGTTCTTCTCAGCAGTACATGGGGCAGGAGGAGTATTACAGTGAACAGTACAGCCATGGACAGGGCTCCTCAGAGCCTATGAATCAGCAATATTATCCAGATGGTAATTTTGCCGAGCAATATTTACTCTCATATTGATGGAGCAGAGCTTGATGTGGTGCTGAATTGTACAACTGCTACACTCAAGAGTTAAAAAGCTGGAAACCAAATAACCCATAAGATTGTTTTCAGCCTGAAATGCCAGCAAATCCTGTTCCCAATACATATGGCTCTGTGTACACGTGTGAATTGAAGCATACTAATTGTGTCCTGAAAAGAGCAGGAAGCCTACAGGAGAATCCCTGGGTTAGGGGACACGCCCAGTTTATCAAAGAGTGCTAATTTACCTTGGCAAATGCACTGCCACCTCATCAGCAGGGATCCTAGTTTTCCATGATTAAAAAACCAAAATTCTTCAGCTAAAAACCCACAAAAATCTGCATTTTCCCATGATTAAAATGCAATGCTGAACTTGTGTTTCTCTAGCCACTAATACCGGTATATATTTTTTTAAAAAGGTATCAGTGGAATACAATGTTTTATTGATATATATCATTTGAAAGTATGTTCGAAGCATACCACTGCCATCAATCATTATAATAAAATAAAATTAAGAGAACTGCAATTTATATTTCTTACATATACCAAATCCATCTGTCTGTCAGCCCTGGATGGTTTGGCTCATGCTCACAGCCCCAGTTTGGTTTCTGAGAGGGATGGATAACGGAAGCTTGGAAGAACGAGGTTCTGCTGTTTATATTTTTGGTTTGGGTTTTCTTTTCACAAAGTGTAAAAACTAAAGATTCTCTGTAAATATGCAAATGCTGCATTCTTGCTATAGCAAATGGATTTCTGGGATCCCTGCTCATCAGGAAGCTTTGCATCAGATTTGATAACTTGAGCTCTGTTTCTTTTAGCCGGATCTGTGAATGTGTGACTTTAAATTGTGTGTATAATTATTTAATGATGTATAAAACAAGATTGGTACACTATACAGTGTGTGTAAAAGACACGCACAAAAAAGCTCTGGATCAGATGAGCCTTTCTGATTAACCTTGTTAATTTAGTCTGTTTCTTGTTATCTGATTGCAGGTCATGGTGATTATGCATATCAGCAGTCATCCTATACCGAGCAGAGCTATGACAGGTCATTTGAGGACTCCACACAGCATTACTATGAAGGAGGTGAGAAGATGTATTTGCAATCCATGCCAGCAAAAGGTCTAAGCCACACAGAGTACTAAGTCTACTTAGGAAAAATATGAAAGCGTCTTTTATAGCATTTGTGCAGAGCTAAAACTGCTCGGCCGTTAGACTAAAATATTATCCGAAATTGAACATTATTCAGAAGGGTTTGTAAAATAGAATTTAGTGGTGTACAGCAACTTTTATAAGACATATATCTCAAAACACTGTACACATTACATAATATTCATGGTTATGTAGATTAATGGTTAATCATACAAAAGCCTTGTGTGCCCTAGCAAATCAACCCATTGCTGACAACACAACAGATATAGATTGCATCTAGTTCAACTGTAGCATTAGGACCTTTTCATGTGGGAGGAAATATTAGTTATAACACCATGATTATTCCTTCTCTTAAAAACAAGCTGTATGATGTTTTCTTTTGACTTTAAATTGAGATGTTAATGACTCTGACCTTAACAAGGATATGGTGGGAAGTAAACTAAGGTGCTAGAATTAGAAAAAGATTAGGGAACAAATGGTTGCTACAGATGGAAACTTTTTCAAACTGACAGAGGGCATATTGGTTTTAAGTATGAGAAAAAGCAACTGGCCAAATACCTAAATGAACAGGGTTTCCCACTTGTAAATAAGATCAAATGATGGTTTGGTCTTTCTGAATTTTCAGACAGCGCTAAAATTAGACGCAGAGCAAATCACAAGGAGCAATAGAAGCAAATATAAAGACCCAATAGTTTAAATAATTGGAACTATTCAGGTGAATAAAAGCTGTGGAATCAGATCAATTTAACAGGAAGCACTCGAGTTATTTCTATCTAATGTATAATTAAATATTCAAACTTAAAGTTAGAAACTGTGGAAAAAATACAAACACTGGGATAGGGTGTCAAACTGTTCCCAGGCATCATCTTCTCTCCTCTCGCCCCTTATGTCTTCCTTCCATTCTCTTATTTAATTTCCCCAGCTTGACTCATTCCCTCTTTACAGATCAAGGAAGCTCTTCTCCATTGAATAACTAATTTTTCTGTTTCACTGTATTTCAAAACTGCAAGTAAACATAAATATACAAAAGTTATTCTGAGGATAAGAGCCTTTCTGGCCATCAGGGAGCAAAGGAGGAGGATAAGAGAGGAGAGGAGAGACATGGTAGTGAGTGAAATGAGTCAAGGGGCTTTTTAACATTTAAAAAAAAAAACTTGCAATTTCCCCTCCATCACTATGACAGCCACATTTCCTTTGCTTTTTACATACATTTTTTTCTTTCATATAAATGTTGGAGTTCGTCTCTTTAAGATGAAGCGATGGTAGCAGGTACCTTTGTGGCAGGCAAATTTTTTAGCGCAGGAACCACGTGGAGCAGAAGAATGATAGCAGTTAGTCAATAGTCAATAGAATGATTTGTATATACACAGTACAGTTATTGAGAAATTATCATGGTGGGGAAGCTTTTCAATTATATCTGTCTTCCACTGAAAGCCAATGGGAGTCAGACCCGTAAGTACCTTTGAAAATCTCCACTACCGTGATTTTTGCAAATCAAGCATGAGAAAAACCTTAACGTCACACATCAGTAGTTCCACAGCCTCCTGAATGCTGATTGGCTGAGAGAATTTAACATCACCATAATGAGGTTTATTTTCCTCCTTGGTAATAGTGACACAATATCAGCCATTTCCCAAAAGATATGGTAGATTTTCAGCCAATTTAATGACCCCATTGCTTGAACGGTTTTGGGAGCTTAATCACTGGAAATGCTTAAATTAGGTTATGACGTCTCATCTGAGGAAACCAATTTTTATGCAGACACTTTGTTCATTTTGTTGTTTGCAAATTTGCAAACTGTACTTCCCTTGTAGGATGTTTTAATAGTTCCAATAAAAAATTCCAGGAGCCTATAATAATGAAATCTTATTTTCCTTGGAAATATGAATAAAGAATATCATTTATTAACTGAAAGCAAATACAGTGGGAGGGCTTCTTAGACACCAGCTGTTGCATTTTGGCTCTGTTGTCATCAAGATGCGTTTCTTTTACCTTTGGGACAGTTTTTTATTAGAAAAGCTATCCATTTCATGGCAGGCTGTTTATTTGCATGTTCAGTGATGTAGATGAATAAACAACCCCTCACATCCCATCTGCCCCTACTGTGAGCTCCACAAGAAATGGAATTTATGCAGATCTAGAAATCAACAAATTGCAAATCAAAGCCAACACACTTTTCATGCTTTTGAAAAACAAAATCCCATTCTAAAGAATAAAATAAATTTAAAATATAATCTATTCATAAAGATGTGTTGAAAGTCATTAATATAATTAAATATTTTAACAAAAATAGTGACTACTCTAAGTCATTTTAAGGTACCTGAAATGATTTTTTTTTAAATTTCACTTACGTTTTTAACCCACTATTGTGTTTTGCTATTATTCTGTGGAAGCTCGAAAATGAAATCTGTTACCTTACTGATTTTCCTTTATTACATAACACAGAATAGTTGCATAGTGTAGGGTTTCTCATCACAGATCAAGTTCAGCTGTGAAAATCTAATGTATAAGTCCTATTGAAGCATATAGGAGTTACAGAGTGCATTACAGAATAGCATTTATGAATGTTGAGTGACTGAATTTGTTTGATCAAAATGTCTCCATTGTGCACAGTGGTTTAGACTTAACTTTTATTAGGTTTTATTTTACTTAAAAATCAACATGCCCAATTCTTCTTTGCTTCACACCTTGTATAGTTCTTTACACCTGTGTAAAATGGCTGTTAAATGCTAATATTCTGATTGGGTAGCACTTTACACCAGTGCAATGTTTACACCATCTGCAAAGGAGTTAAGAATCAGGCCCAGTGTTTTGGTCAAACAGAACCTTAGTGTAGTTTCATTTTCAACCTATTTGCTTTTTGTAGCTTACCGCAAACTAGAGGAAGGCCAAAAGATCAGCTTAGAGGAAAATGAAAGTGAATTAATAATAAAACCTTGCAGTTCAAATTGACTGGTGTGTAGTGGAGAAATTTTGATCACCCACAAATTGAATGTCAGTTTTCTTAAAGAATGCTAGATACTATTTGAGTATCCAAATAAATACATGAAAACGACAGTGCGCAAACTGCAGGATGTGCATTTGAATAGACTTTACTTGGTCTTTATTATCATAGGAAAAATATCTAATTATGAGTGTATATTTATACTAATTTATAAGATGTTTGAAGTAAATATATTTTGCTCTTTTAAAACATATATTTTCCTTTTAGATTTTTGGTTAAAGAATAGCTGATATTTAAAATGTAAGAGGAAAAGAGAGCATTGAGCCGGGAGAGTAGGGATGTGTGTGCATGTTGACTTCTTAAAGAATTCGTTTTCCATGCACCAGTCAAAACCAATTCATGAACCAATCAAAAGCACAGTCTCTTCAAATGAACTAAAAATGACCAGAGAATAAACTCCTATTCATTCACTAGTAAAATGCAGTGGAACACTCTTTTTCAGAGGAATACCCTTTTCAGGGTTTCATATCTAGAAACCGTATTAAATTCTTTTCAATGTGATCAGCAACTATACCAGGATAGTTACTGAGTCTAGACATAAACTATATTAGTGGTTTTCAAAGATAGGGTCAGGCCCCCAGTACTGAGGCGCAGACTCTCAGGTAGTGGGCCCCGGCGCCTTGTGCTGCTGCAGCCGAAAGACTGAAATGCATTGCTTGAAAGATGTAATTGTTGGGTTGCGGCCATAAATGATTTTGTTTTTCAATTGGGTCCTGAGACAAAAAGTTTGAAAACCATTGAACTATATCAATCTTCTCCTCTCTAGGAAATTCCCAGTATAGCCAGCAGCAGGCAGGATACCAGCAAGGAGCAGCACAACAGCAAACATATTCACAGCAACAATACCCAAATCAGCAAAGTTACCCGGGACAGCAACCTGGATATGGTAAGGAAGTCTTCTTTGGCATGTCTTGTGTTTGCAGTCCCTCCTACAAACTTGCCCATTCTACACCTAGGAACAAACAGATAAGCTGTCTATTTCCCTCTGTAGCCCAAAGCACCAGCTTTAACTTTTAAACACTGTAGTATCTAGTTCAGCCAAGTGGAGGTTAAGTATACTTGTACTACTCTTTTGTACCCTGGAGCAATTCATCTATGTTTCCATTTTTTGTAGAATTCTGTTTTGATTTTTAGGTCATTAAAGAGCTGCTGATAGAGCCATACTGGCATCCTCCTATCGTTCCTTTACAGGTCCTGCACAAGGAGCCTCTTCACAGTATTCCAGCTACCAACAGGGACAAGGGCAGCAGTATGGAACTTACAGGACTTCTCAGACAGGACCATCTGCCCAACAACAAAGGCCTTATGGCTATGAGCAGGTAAATTAGCTTAATTTCTGCCATAAAGCAGGGGTGGACAAAATTGGCTCATACCTAGACACCAGCAATTTTACTTTTGTTCGCCAGAGGGCGCTCCTCTGTTACATTTCTGCAGTGGAGCTAGGCAACAGGCTCCTAAAACTGGTTGCCATGGCAACCAGAAACATTGATTTGTCAAGGCCTGCCATAAAGGATCTGAATTATCCTTTTTTCAGGAAGCTCTGCCTTGGAAGAATTCAGATTTTTCTTGTACACAGGTAAAGCTATGAGGTTGAAAACCCAGATCCATTGCCATACGAGGGAATCCAGTGTGAGTGAACTGGCAATGCATTATGGGGCCCCTCCAATTTCATAAACCAAAATATAATTCTTTTTCTTAAGCCCCCTGTGTGCATGACACAGAAATGATTTTATCTTCTAATGTGTTTATTTTGTCATTTTTAACAGGGTCAATATGGAAACTACCAGCAATAAAAGGGAGAAGCTCCTGTATTTCATTCATTTCAATGGTATATCCATCTTTTGAACTGGATGTACGGATAGTTTTGATTAATTGTAATATGTTGGTTACCCCTTAGCACAAAGCAGCGTCTGTATGTGAACGGTGTTCATTTCATGCTGGGTATGAAGCAGTGCACTACTGATAACAAGACAATGCTTTAATGGTTTAATATATTTGGTGCTGTGTATAGTACTGTGTTGATACAATGCAGAAGTTTTGGTTTGCCCCATCACCACCCCCGATCTTGATGTTTCTAAATAGACTAGGGGTCATTTGATCCGTTTTTATGTGCCCAAATCTGGGAAACAGCTAGGATATTCTGCAATCCAGCTAAATATAAATACCACTTAGTCATATCTCTGCCCATGCAGTTGTTCTAATGGAGGTTATGAACCTATATTTAACTGGATGTATTGCAGTTTACATGTTGTATATGCCGGCCTCTGAAATCCATGGCTCTCAACTATACTCCTTTAAGGTATGGAGACGGATGTGTACTTTTATATTGAATCAATTTCCACACTATGAGACAAAAATAAAACCAACTGAAGTAATATTTCATTTGCTGAGGACATTATGCTCAACAAATTTATATAGCTAATTACTCATCTTCTAATTTAATATCTGCAGAATTCCACATTTTTGTAGTAAAAGGTGCAGAGATGAACAAAACCTATATTTAAGGTAATAGGTATATTCATTTAGAAGCACCTTTTATAGTCCCATGGAGTGTATAAGTACGGTATATGTCATGGGTAAAAGAAAATAAAAGGGAACTCTGGGAATGAATCTGTAAGTCTACTAGAAGTCAATATTACTTCATATCATGCTTAGCTGGCAAACGTCTGGCCACATTCCACTCTTAAATATGCTGCTCCAAATTTTATAACACATGTACAAATTCATGCCAAATTTCCCAGGTAGCCAGTTGTTCTTTAATTTCTGGTTCATCCATTGCCCTTATTAGTTCAGATTTTCCAGCAAGCATTATACTTATAAATAAAATCAGGTTATTAAATTGACTTTTTCTGCAATTATTCATCACTTTTACTTTTCTCTAGTTGCTTGATAAAAGTAATTCAGAATCAGTGTAAAAAAATCCATCTGTGTTTCAAAGGAACAAATCAATAATTCAGCTTTAACTATAAACATTTATTATGCATCTGGAAAGGTCCATTGTTAATGGGATTCAACCATTAAAGGAAAACCTATAGAGGGAGAATGAAAAATATAGGGACAATGATACTTAAAAGCCAGTATGAACAATAAAAGTAAAAAGTAGCTAATGTTCAGTTTTACATTTTTTTTAAAAGCTCAGGTGTTTATTGCTGAATAAAATGTATATCCAAATTGTCTGTGGTTAAAATAGCTAAAATGTATTTAATATACATTTTTTAAAATAGTGAAATATTAACCACAACTTCCAGAGTATAGGGTTAAATTTACCCTCTGTTTTTCTCCTTTTTCTTTTTTTTAGATGAGGTGTTTGTTTAATTATATTTTGAGTTGTGGAATTTTTATATTCTGAAAACTAAAGCCACCCAGAAAATATAGATGTCATGCGTTAGATTTAGATTTATTTTTCCTGGCAAGAAAAATCTTAATACTTGATATGATAGCTAAATGGTTTATTATTCAATATAATTAAAGCTCTTCCCTTTCAGCATTAACAATACTAATTGCTGATCAGTGAAATGGAGTTAGCATTTTTTATTCATTATCCATTTTTCTTTTCTTTCCTGCTGGTGTTTTCGTACAACTGAGTATTCAAATATAAAATAAGGCACAGAAAAGAAGTAAAAGTTTTCTTTATAAATGTTAATGTTACAGGTAGCCAGGAAAATGCAATATTGCTTGTTGCCAGCTTGGAAATACGCCTTTTATGTGGTTTATGAAAGTGCTGAAATAATCCTTTTGAGAGAATAGGAACAACATTTAAAAAGATTAAACAGCAAAATTACATCTATCTGAAATGTCTTACATTAAGAATTTCTTGAATGTTGTGTATATACTGTATTTGAAAGAGCACTTTGGAAATAGTTTGTACATTTATTTCCTAATTTATACATGATTTTTGGTGTTAATATTTCTAATTGTTAATAATGAAATGTTTATTTAATGTGTTGTCCATTTTTATGTATTAATGTGGAAACAAAAAGTGATGCCAGCATTTTGACTTTTTTCATTAATTGTATCATTTTCTGTTTTGTAATACAGAATGCTTGAAACTTATTTAGGTTAAAATGAACTGATTGTGAAGCCTGTTGATGGTACTTTTCCTATGATGCAAAGACTTTTTAAAAAAGGACCAGTGTAATAACAATGGGAGATTCAGTTTTTATTGCAGACTTTCTGAAAATGCCTCATCACACTCCCTCCTCCCGATAGTCTGCCATACTACTTTCGGTAAAGATCACTGCACGTGAAAACACAGTTTTCAGATGTTCTGAGTCTTGTTTGATCTGGAAGGATCAAGCATTATACTTTTCATGTAGACATGTTCCAAAGGGTAGTAGCTGTGTAGTCTAATTTAGCAAAACAAACGAGTCCTGTGGCACGTTTAAAGACTAACAAATCTATTTATCACATGAGCTTTCGTGGGAGAAAATCCCACTTCGTCAGACGCTTGATTTTCTCCCACGAAAGCTCGTGCAATAAATAGATTTGTAAGTGCCACCGGACTCCTTGTTCGCTATACTTTTGTTACTTCTGTGCTGAACCAACACTGTCTTGAGAGGCTAGACTGTAATTTAATGTGACAGGGAAGTACCCTGCTTTCACTGATGTCAACAGCAAAACTCCTAATGATATTAATTGCAGCAGGCTCCAGCTCAAAAGATTGAGGCTAAAGCTCTGATATTGCAAAGATGTATTGCATGGGCCCTGATTTCAACAGCAGCACAAAGACGGGGAAAGGTCTGCACAGCACCTATATGCTTACTTCCCTGTCCACCCTGGGTAGACGAAGCGCTCCAGCCAGCACCCAGGACAGCACTGGCAGCTCAGGCTAGGGACCAAGTATATTCCTGGGGGGAGCTGACAGTGGATTCAGACGGCCATCGCCCCCACGGCTATGTTTAAGTGCACTCCTTTAGCGTTGTTCCAAAGGGGTAGCCCCGTTAGTCTATTGCAGGAAAACAGAGTCCGGTGGCACTTTGAAAGATTAACGGATTTAATTATCGCAGGCGCTTTCGTGGGAGGAAATCCCACTTCGTCACACAGGAAGTGCCACAGGACCTTAGCATTGCTAGCAGCAGAGGCGGCCTTAGCTCTTCTGGGGCCCCAGGCGAAGGCCCATTGGGGGGCCCCCCATAGGATCCACAGCACGAGCACCAGCTCCCCACTGGGGCCCTAAACCACCCCTCACCTAGCCCCGGCTCCCCACGGTTGGCCCTCCCATGCAGATCCTGCTCCCCATTGCCCCTCACAGCCCCAGCTGCCCGCCACTGCCCAGCTGTGTGCCAGGAGCCCTGGGGCACTTCTAAAGACTAACAAATGTGTTTATCGCATGAGCTCTCGTGGGAGAAATCCCCCCTTCCTGCGCAGAGTGGGATTTTCTCCCAGGAGAGCTCATGCGATAAAGGCACGTGCGAGTCTGTAAACGGGGGGGAGGGGAAGGTCAACGGTTGGAGGCTGCGCGAGCTCTAGAGCTGCCGTTAGAGCCGCCTGGCGGCCTTCCTTTTCCCGCGCTTTGCAAGTAGGTCAGGTCTCATCAGATCCAAGCCAATCAGAGTAAGCCGAACCCGCACGCAGCAAGCCAATCCGCGTGTTTTTTTTTCACTTGTTGCTAGGGGCGCGGGCCACGCCCCCCTCCCCCGCCCATTTTGGCTTACATTGCGCCGCTGCGCGTGCGCCGCCTGGCGGACGCGCGCCCATAATAACCCGCGCGGAGGGGGCGTGAGGTCATGACCCCCTGCGTCGGCGGGCCGTTAGGGGGCGGGCCCCTGTGAGGGGAGAGCGGGGTTCTCCTCGCGGCTGCGGAGGCGGGCCGCGCCGGTCCGGATGAGGTGGGCGCGGCGCTGCGGGCGGGGGGTGTGCCGGACTCCGGGGCGGTCTGGGGGCTGCTGTCCGCTATCCCAGCGGTCGAGCACGGCCGCGCTTGTCCCGAGCTCCCGGCGCGGGGGTTCCCCGGGCCCGAGGCGGCTGTTCCCGAGCCGCGGCGCGTGTTCTCCTCAGCGGCGCGTTTCTCTTGACTCTTTCCAGGCGAGGATGCTGCGGCCTAACGTCTTCTCTTCCGCCACGCGGGCTCTATGGGAGGGCGTGCGGCCGTGGAGACCTGCCCGCTCCCCTCCGCAGGCGGGCTTCCTACAGCAGCCGGCGCCGAGCTGGCAGAGGAGTCTCTCCACCAGCGGTGCGAGGGGTGCGAAGAACCAGCGGCCGAGGCAAAAAAGAGCATTATCGGAAAAGAAGCTGGTAAAATCCGCACTCAGGTTCGGCGAGGCTGATTCACCCGGTGCTCACAGAGCTCGCTGTCAGCCCGCCGCTCCCAGGCCGGATTGCTGTACAGGCCTAAGGTGGCTTTTCACAGAACGAAATGAATGAGACACGAGAATTAACGTATTGACTAGTTGCACAAAATACTTATTTATGAATATTTCCCAATTCAGAGTGACCTGTTATTCATAAGGACAAGTTCCCAAGGGGTCGCTTTGTGTTGTTCTAGTTCAGCAAGCAAACAAGGAGTCCGGTGGCACTGTTAAAAACCAACAAATTTGTTTATTGCATGAGACTTCGTGAGAGAAAACCCCACTTCGTCAGACACTTTTTTGCCCCATGAAAGCTCATATGATAAATACATTTGTTAGTCTTTAAAAGTGCCACAGGACTCTTTATTATTCATAATGATTTCAAGTCTAGTAGTAATGATAGGAATTTCTTCATTGTAGAGGTTTTAGTTATTCTCTCTGGGTTGGCAAAACAACAGAAAAATTTAATTTTTGGTTTTTAGACGGTTGCCTTTTTAAAGTTAAATTAGTATTTTGCTTGGTTTTTAGGGAACTTGCACAGCACCCAAACTGTCTAGACTTAATGGCTGGTTAATCATAGGCTTTCTCATGTTTGTTTAGATGCTTCCTTTTGATTCTATATTTAAGCTGCAGGGAAATAAGTTTATTTTTTAGAAGAAGAAATACATTCATCCAGTAGTTAATTAAAAATGGCAGTTCACAATTTTGCCATTTGGTGGTGCCAAGCACATTTGAAAAAAGGCTTTTTAGAAATTCACGTTTTTATTACACTAGTGATGACAAAACATTTTTTTGTTATTCAAGAACTAGATTTTTCTGAGCTGTTTGTTTCATTGTCTCTGTATTAGTAACAGAATTTTTCACTCAAGCTATTTTAATATTATTTTAAATTACAGCCAGGTGGAGGAATGGTGGTTAAGTGCCTTGGTATAGCTTCTTGTATTACTATTTGTAAGTAAACTTTTCCCTACATCTTAACACACAAGAAAATATCTGTGTACACGTCAATACTTCTGTATCATTTTTCATCTGAGGCTCTCATAAAATTCTCCAAAGGCAGATAAATATTATTAACCCTATTTTACTGACGGAGAGATTCAAGCACAGAGAAGTTGAAGTGACTTACCCAAGGTAACTTAGTAAATCAGAGGCCAGAATCCAGAACTCTTCACACTGACTTCTGCTTTAATCGCTGGACCACTGCCTGTGGAATGTATTTAGTGTTCAAAACCCAACCCTATTCCCCAGACAGATCTTTCCTTAAATTCTTGATGTGCTGCAACATCTGACTGTTCTGTGGTGTTAAATGAAAATAGAAGTTTGCATAAAGAATGGCATCATTTAGAGTAGGGAGTGGTGAAGTGATACCAGAAAATAGCACTCCCACCACTGTAAAACTTTAGCTCATGTATAAGAACTAAAGCTGCTTGTTTAGCAATTGTTTGAATGCTGTTCTTTCTTTTTTTTTCTTGCACGTAGAAAAGATGTGCTAAGTGATATTATTTGTGTTGCAATAACACACAGAGATTCCAAATCAGGATTGTGTTAAGTACTGTAGATTCTTAAAAGATGCAGTTCTTGCCCGGAAGTGCTCTTCAGAGAGTTTCTTCTGTACCTTTCCAGTCCAGTTTTATAGATTTGAGGTTCAAATATTTCACAAGAGCAGCTTATCTGAACAGAAGCCAAATTACAAATATTGAGGTTCATTCTCTGTTAATTTGGAGTGACTGATAGCTTGTGCCTGAGGACAGTTCATCATGACAATATTATTATAGCTTGATGTTTTTATATCTTGATGCTGCTGAGACCCACACATCTCCCTTGTTTCTTCCGTAGTTCACTGTACTTATTTTTTTTCCCCCTCAAACAAAATGCCTTGAGTTTTCCCCACTCTGTTGGAAGAGTTCTTATGAACTCCAGGGTCTCAAATCAGACACTGGATACTCCATTCTGAATTATGTCAGACAGCATACTGCCTTTTTAAATGTACTTAAACTGATCTTCTTTAAAATAGTCCATATACTGCCAGCTACCTAAGTTACTGTCTTGTCTCCTCAGTTCTGTCAGTAGAAGAAGAGTTCTGCGTAAGCTTCATCAATTGTCTCTTTCACCATCAGAAGTTGATCCAAATATTACCTCATCTCCTTTGTTGTCTTTTCAGTAGATGTTTGTTAGCATGAGAATAGCTTCCTAATATGTGTAATTTGGGAAGGTGTTTTTCAGCAAGCATCTACTCTCTGGATTTCTTTGCCTCAAAGATGTGCGTTAGGCTACGTCTGCATCACCACTTAACGTTGGTATAACTCGTTTCCGAGTCTACACTGCTGGGAAAACTCGGCAGCAGTTAACAAGAGTTACGCAAGCTACCCTGCATTGACTTCCTAGCTCCCCTTCAGTGTGGTGTCTTCACTGTGCTGTATCACTTGAGCGGGTGCTTTTACTAAGTCGATTTCTGGATTGACTTATGGGGGTCTTAACTGACTGCCAAGTTGATTCAGAAAGATCAATCTGATGGCGTGACTTTGCTGCCATCAGACATGGCCTCAGAGTTGTGAAAAAGTCATCCCCCTAAGTGTCATAACTTGCAGTGACCTAAGCACTAGTGTGGAGCGCATTGTCAGGACATAGCAACTGCTGCTTGTGGGGGTTGGAATAATTAAGCCGAAAGGAGAGCTCTCTCCTGTTGGTGTAGAGCAACTACATTGGAGAGCTTACAGCAGTGTAGCTGTGCCCCTGTAAGCTCTCTAGTATAGCTTCAGATATGTTTGTTACATGTTTTAAGGATCTCTTACTGTGTGTGATTCTACGTATGTCCTTTAAGATAATTGCTAGCATAATGAGTTTTGTTTGGTTGACGGCTGAATTGTAATCATGCTATAGATTTTGATTTTCAAATGGAAATGGGAATTCCTGATATAGTTAAAGATAACATGACCTCCTGCAGCTGGGTTTTGTAGAAGCCTTCAGCTTGTTGGAAGAAAGGTCTGATAATGTTTCTCTAAACCGTAGAGAAATGACGTGAAATCATTTCTCCATTGCAGACCCGCTATTTTGTAGATCATCGAAGAGTGCGTGTGATTGGAGGGTGTGGAGGAGAGGGTATGAATTCTTTTCACAGTGAGCCTAGAAAAGAGTTCGGAGGGCCTGATGGTGGAAATGGAGGAGATGGAGGCCCTGTTATTTTGAAAGGTAAAAGTTGCATATTCTATCTGTCTTGTATACCACAGATTAAGGGATGGCTTGTTAAATGTTGTCCATTTGTTGAAATATACTTTTTTGATGATGATTTTCCTCAATCTGAGTTTGAGTGAAACACCCGATAAATATATATATGGCAGAGAAATGTTTATCTTTACTCAATGTGCATTTTGTAGTACTTTAATAGACAGCCTCTAAAAAAGGACATGGAATGACACTGATACTTTTACCTGATCTAGCTAGAAAATATTTCAGGTCAAATGGACTCGAAAATCTAATACCTTTTTAAAAATCTCATAATACATACTTCACAAAATGCTAAAGTACTGTTACCTTCCCATATTAACACAGATTGCCCTTGAAGCTAAGAGTAGAGCTGAGATTTATTCTTTATAGAACTATACATACACATTCAAGGTACAGTTCTTTGGCCTTGCCTTTAATAATAAAATGTTACATAAATGTAAATTAGATAAATATTAAAAAACCCATAATTTAACCTCTTGGGAGAAAAAGAGAACAAGTACGACATGGGCTACTTGTATCTTTTAATGCACTTCTGGAAGGCCCTTGTAGGCTACAATAATGAGCCACATGATAATCCAGGAAGACTAAAATACACACTTGGAAATGGATATAGTATAAATCTCTTTTAAAACAGAATTGCAGCTACTAAGTGGTTTAACATCTGAAACACCAAAAGCAGAGAATTTTCCAGTAGGTTTTTAAAGCCATGATTTTAAACTTGTTTTGCATTTGTACTTCGTAGTTATTTTCCTAAAGAGAGGTTGATTCTCATGGGCTAGCGACCATTAAAGATATTGATTTGTAAATAAATACAGCCTTTTCATTAAACGTGGTGGTACTTTTGGCTAACCAGGAGGATGAACTATATCTATACATGTTTGTTTAAGCACTTATAATAATTTATACATATATTCAGAATTTTTTACACTTTTTCTGATAGACAGTGGAGACTGACATTTCTTATTTACTGTATAATTATTCACGATTTGTGTCAAATTGCATTTGGATGGAAATTGGAATTAATTTTTAAAAGGTATAAAATCTGTATTTGATCAGTTCAGTAAAACTACCTGAAATGTGCTGGATACATAAGGAAAAAACATTAATCAAATAGGATTTGCATTTAAAACCAATTGATTTATTTTTTTAAAACAGTGAATTCTTAAACTGATTTTATTAGTCCTCACGTTGCTGACTCAGTGACTAGTGCTAGGTTGATTACTTTTCCTTTTGTTAAGGAATGTTTTGTAGTGTATGTACAGAGCTTTAGATGGACTATCTGTTTCTAAGTTTTATAAATTTAAGCATATACATAAAGTAATAGTGGAGTTTTATTTTAAGAACATTTACATTATCATGTATCTCCTTGGAAACTCACATTAGCTTATGGAATGCTTCTGCCTGTGGTACACACACAAGGATAAAATGGCCAAGATTATTTTACTGTTTCTTTTACCATAACAATACTTTAAAATTGTGTGTTTTATAGTTGATCAGCAAATCAAATCACTGGCTTCAGTCCTCCCACGGTATCGGGGCACTGATGGAGAAAGAGGGGGAAGCAAAAACTGTTATGGAGCCAATGGTGGATACACGTATATTAAAGTAAGCTACTGTTGCTGAAGGCTTCCAAACCTTTGTGAGAATTCAGGCTTCAATACTGCACAAGCTTAATAAGTACTTAACTATGAGTTCAGTTTATACATGTGAATTCACTTTGTGCATGTGAATGGTTCTAGTGGGACTAGTCACATTGAGTATTTGTAGCACCAGGGGTAGTTCACACACTGTTTTCATTGGTCACACATCAGAAGCTCTCTGAAAGAGTATACTGCAATGACTATAACAAATACTCACCAGCCTTCACTTCTAGAATTCATGTAGGCAGTGTACTCAAACACACAACTTGTTAAATTAGAGTAGCACTTTTCCAGTCCAGTGCTACTACCTGAGATGTGTCCATTTTGATGCCAGCCCCCCACCATGCTTTCCATGATGATTTTTTTTAGTAATGTTATTTGCTTTTTCAGTTTGTCTCCAGATCCTAGATGAGAGCAGATTTCACACTGTATTAGCACACATTATGGAAACATTTCCTTGTCTTCACTAGGAAGAAAGATGTATTTTAACAGGTTAATTAGGGTTTACTTTGAATTAATGTATTTAAAAACTATACCTTGCCTTGTCTCCACTAAGACTTCAACACACCAGCTCACATGTTAAAAAGCACCTTTTTTCCCTACTGTAGATACGGCAGTAAAGTTCTCAATGTCCAAGAGTGGTCCTGCTTGATCTGTGGTCTAATGACTCCTTTCACTCAGCTGGGAGGTGGTTTGTGAATCTTAGCCAGATCCTGAAAACACCCCCACTTGCCAGAAACAGCTGAAAGATTTTAAAATTTTGAACTTTAATAGCTGGTTTTGTTTGTGTTTTTTCTTTCTCCAAGGTTCCCTTGGGCACTCTGGTTAAGGAGGATGGGAAAATAGTAGCTGATCTTGCTCAGCATGATGAAGAGTATATTGCTGCTTATGGAGGAATGGGAGGAAAGGGTAACCGGTTCTTTCTGTCCAATGAGAATCGAGCGCCAGTGACAGCTACTCCAGGAGAATCAGGTCAGGAAAGAATCCTCCATTTGGAGCTCAGGACTATGGCTCATGCAGGGCTGGTGGGTATTGCCTTTTTTGTTCTATTAATGTTTGGTATATGCTTCCAGGATGACACTAGACTGTCTGAATGTTTTGTTGTCTCAGCAAGTTTGGGAGATGAATGTCAATGATTCATTAGTGTTACTTAGTAGAGGAGTATCTGGAGTGATGTTTTTCTCTTCTGTTGCTTTCTTGCTACTGCATATGATGCTGTATTGCTTTCGTGAAAAAATTCATACCAGATTAAGGGGAAATAAGGTACAGGTTTGGTAATAATTGCAATAAAACGACTCCTGTGAGTATCTCTTTAGAACAGTGGTGTCAACTATGTGGCCTGTGATCCTCTTCCATCGGCCTGTGACTGCACCCAACGGGACCGCACTCTCTCCCTGAGAGACAGAAAGAGAGTGGTCTCGCATACCCAGCGTTCCACAATCCTGTGGGAGTGTCAGGTGTTGTGACATCCCAGAGCACTGTGTGTGCAATGCTGCACTCCACGGGAGCACACAGTCTCCCTAACAGAAAGAAAGAGAGAGTGAATGTGTGGTATCGCGGAACACTGTGTTGCATACACAGCACTCCGTGATGCTGTGAGAGTACTGCAGTATTTTGATTTATTGTATGTACGGTCCATTGAAAGTACCTTTAAGTCAAATCTGGCTAGTCATAGCAAGTGAGTTTGACACACGTGCTTTAGAATGTGTCTTGATGCAACACAGGGCTTGAAGGCATACAGGCAGCAAAGTTACTAGCAGATCAAACCCCCAATCTTGGGCACTCAAAAGTCTTTTGCAACTAAGGAGAACTTTTGTATGCTCCTTTTATAGCAACTGGACAAGCTGTTGCTGGGGAATAGGTTGACATCCATTAAGACAATATGTTGCACCTATAAACCATCTGGGAACACTTTGGGCTCTTAAATAACATCCCTTTCTTTAAAAAACAAACTCATCCTTCAGTCTATCTTTCTTTACGTTTTTGTGGGTATTAAATGTTTGGGGGTTTTATAACTCTTTATATAGGTTATATATAGATAGTTTTGTCTTAGCATTTAAGTTTGAAAGGTATGCAAGTGCTAAGTCAGTTTATTGTTGAATCTAATTTCATCTTTTAAATCCATGCAATTTTTTAATCTCCGGGGGAGCAGGTGTACTCCTTATTTTACAACAGTACATGAAGTTTCTCCCTGAAGTGCACATCACTTACAACATTTGTCTGGCCCGGAAGAGCTTTGTAAAGAGAAATAAACGGACCAGCATGACTGGTTCGGTAAACTTAGCTGTATCTGAACCTGGGCTTTGTATTCTGGGTCTTAAATTGGCAGCTCTAAATCCAGGATTCTGGGTTTTAGCGTGCTTCCATTGAAACCAATGAGAATTTTGCCTGTCTTTAATGGAGCATTATCAGGGCTTAAAATTGAAAAAGTGAATCCATGAGTTTCTAGATCTCTACCCAACTTTCTATGGCAGTCACTCAGAATGATTATCCCCAGCAGGCTAGAAAAAATTACTCACTTCCACATAAGCACTGTTGACCTTGCACATGTTCATCTATTGAACAGAATATCCCATAGCTGTTCTAAGCCCATTCCTCCTAGCAAGCGAGGGTTTCTTAGGAATGTCTCAAGACCAGGCTTGGAGGTGGGGAAACTAAGCCTCAGATCGATACGCTCTTAGAAGAATAAAGAAAGAAATGCTAGGCTACCCACAGAGCATATTGTGGTTCTTTTCCATTTTAGTTCAAAGGTGTTGATTGATTCTGCAGAGCATGGTAACTGGTGATAGTTACTATGATACAGAGATGTGTGATAGTACACCAACATCAGTGGCATGGAGAAAGAAAAGTGTGGCAAATCTTGTATATGGGAAAAAGACAAGCCTTATGTGAGGATCAACTAGATTTTTATAATGCATAGTTACCATTATTTTGGAATTTGAAAATACTGTAAATACCTAACTGACAAGTGGTTGACCAACTGGAAATGTCTTTTGAAGTAATAAATACAGGTTACAAATAAGACTTATTCATGCTTGCATGGAAAGTTCATACATGTTAATTTCTTTTTAACTTTTTATTATTAAAAATAAAGAAAAATTTGAAGCTAGATATCTTTACATGTGAGCATGCAAAACTGATGCATTTGTGCTAGATTGCTGTACAGGTCTCAGCGTTATGGCAACTGATAAAGAACCATTAGTATAGAATTGCAAATGATCACACACTTTTATTTTAGTTAACCTGGAATTGTGGCTTTGTTGGATATTTGTGTTCCAGGTGGGATTCCCCAATTCAGGGAAATCATCACTTTTGCGAGCAATCTCCAATGCAAAGCCTGCAGTGGCTCCCTATCCATTCACAACCTTAAATCCCCATGTAGGCATTGTCCAGTACCAAGACTATGAACAAGTGGCAGGTATGTTACAAGATTTTGTTTAGACAATAATTACTACATTTAATGATGTGACGTCTGATTGTCTTCCTCTGTCTCCCTGCTTGAGACAGTAAAAAATGACTCCTCAGGAGCTTACTAGTTCTATGGAACTACAAACCTGATGTAAACATGAAATATATTTTAAACCTTGTATTGTACTTCATGTATGTACCCTAGACTTCAGGCTTCTGAGGTGAATTCTCTGGTGAAATAATTTGATTTTTCAGGGCTACAGGTGACAAACTCATACATTGCCTTCTTAGATACTACATTGAGAGGGAGCTGTATATATACCTGAATGGAAAGACTGATAAATAGAACCTTTTTTTGGTTAAATATGTTGTGTTCACATTCAGTTCTTTCATTTATAGTTGCTGATGTTCCTGGTATAATAAGAGGAGCTCATCTAAACAGGGGCCTTGGGTTGGCCTTCCTGAGGCACATAGAACGCTGCCGCTTTCTCTTATTTGTGGTGGATCTGTCTGTTTCTGAGCCATGGATTCAGTTCCAAGACTTAAAATATGAACTGGAGCAGTATGAAGAAGGCTTGTCGAAGAGACCTCATGTTATCATTGGGAATAAGATTGATCTTCCGCAGTCGAAGACTAATTTATTACTCCTTAAGAAGCACGTGGAGCAGAGAGTCATCCCACTGTCTGCATTGACAGGAGACAATCTGGAGGAATTATTCTTGCACCTAAGGGAATTGTATGATGAATATGTAAGAACTGAACAAGCGTGTAGACAAAACCCAGTCAAATGGTAGGAACCAGAGCTCCCAGGTACTGTAGGTTGAATAGAGGAGGAAAACAAGATTGTTCTATCACAGAACGTTGAGTGGGAAAAGCATGGGGCATGTGATCTAATACACTGGAGATTTATTCTGGATTCCTGCACCAAGCAAAGCAAACCATAAGCCCCTCCCATCTTGACAGCCTTTAAATTTTGTTGGAAAAAGCTTGATTTTTTTTTATGGTGATGTGTGTTAACAAATGGGCTTGTCACCCAAGGAAACCTGCATATAAATTCTGGTTACATCAGACAAAAAGTTTTTCAACAAAGAGCGATAGCTAGTTTTTTAAAGTGATCATGGGTTGCACAAACTGTACTGGGAGCTGTAAAGCTTAATGGTGGTAATAAAGCAGGCTAGGGCTATATTCTCACAGGCAGGAAATGTTCTCTTTCCAGCTCTGTTTTCTTTTGGGGACAGTGTTCCCGTGTTTCTTTCATTAAGTCCTTTCTTCCTCAGATGTAGTCTCCCCTGAATGCTCTTTGCCCACCTATATTTGTGTTTCTGGTGATTAATATTGTCTTGGCAGCTGAAGATTCAGAATGTGTACCCTGTTATAATTTACTGAGCCTTGGGGAGAAACAGAAGTTGCTGTTGGTGGCATGATCCTTTCATGTTCCACATAGGTAGAATGAGGCCTTTTAAAATCTTCCTTAGTGGTGAAGCAGTTGTTCCAAATGGACCACTTGTATAGGGTACCTTTTATGAGCAGCTTCTGCTGTTCCTCTGTAAGGCTTATACTGGGAAACCACTTGTTGATCTTTTTGCACAGATAGTTCTACCATGATACGGGCATGCTGAGGATAAGATACACATGAGTAGTAATGAAAGACTATCATTCTTGGTCCAGCATTTATTTCTAAGATGAGGGACTGTAATAAGAATCAGGCCAATAATCTGAAGTTGTGGACAGTCTAGATTTTATTTTATTTTATTGCAAAAACAGTGGGAGTCCTGTGGAACCTTATAGACTAACAAATTTCTTTAGGCATAAGCTTTTGTGGGCTGCAACCCACTTCGCCAGAGCATGAAGTGGAAACTAGAGTTAGGAGAGATATAGATATATATACACACATGCTTGCAAGGGTGAGAAAGATTACAATGGGGAGGGCAAGTGCTAACAAAGTCAATTCAGTTAGTCTCAACAATGATATCAGTAAAATACAACACGAATGCTTTTGCACTGTTGGTGTTTGCAAACATTCCATCTTGTAAACAGCTTTACTTTTAAAGTAACCAAAAGGACAGGTCTTAAGGATAGTTTGAGTTTGTTTTTAATACTATATGTGTTTACATCAAACATTTATTTCCTAACAAAAATAGTGTGAGTTACTAAGAAGAATTAAAAAAAAAAAAAAAAAAAAAAAAAAAGTGCTTTGGGGATGAGTAACTTCCTTCTGTTGTAGGGAAAATGACTTTCTGAACCTCATTTTATTTGCACACACATTTTGTCTAACGTGTACATTCCCAAACATGGCTAGCATTTATGAGGAGCACATCCTTACTAGGGTGGCTCTCAGCCCAGTCAGTGTGTTTATATGTGGACTGGCTTCCTCCCATTATCACTTCTGCACTGTTGAGTTACCTACTGTCATTTAGGGGGAAGCAGCATAGCAAAATACTGAATCAATGTTTGTTTGTTTTTTCAAATGCGCTCTTTTTGAGGAAAACCACAAACCTTTCTGCTTAATCACATTTCAGGACAAATCTCAAAGGGAAGTAGCCATGAATTGAGCACCACCTGGACTGATGCCTAGCTAGGCCCTTACGACTTTGTGGCTGTGTATTCACTGTGTCCATCACTGATGGGTTTTATTGTGTCACTAAAGCTCTTGGCAGTCCATGTGGTCACTAACCATGTAGTGGCCTTCTGTGGAAACACACTTCATAATTCGTTGATCTTCCATCCTCCTCTGTCTGGACCAAAGAAAGCTGTCATACCCAAACCAGTGCTGGGGATGGAGGCTGTTGCTGGGTTCAGTTTCCCATATTCTCATTGCTGATCTTGTTTTGCTATTTGATACAGAGTAGTTTTGAATCAGGTCCTTGGTTACTCAAGTGCAAAGGTCCACATCTGAAAAATGAAAGAGCTTTGCCCTTTACTATTCATCAGGAGCAATTCTCTTTTTGTTTAGTTCACTTCCTTTTTACCTATCTATAAAATGGGGAGAACACTTATTACCTATCTCACATGTGTATTGTGAGGATTAATTGTCTGTACAGTGTTCCAAGCAGGTAGAATCTATATGTATGCTAAATATGATTACAGACCCAGCTGTCTCTGTTCAGTTAAGAAAGGAGAAAAAACAAAGGTAAGTGAAAAGTAGGTCCTCTTATGAGAATGAGGTGGACCATGTCCCCAGAGGTTCCTTCGGCTTTGTCTCATTCTCTGAATCCTTCATGTATAACTGCCCCATTAGCATCAGCCTAAATGGGGGGAACAACTGTTTGGCACTTCCTCACCCAGTTGAACACAGATCCATGTCAGGCTTTTCTAGTAGAGTGCTGGAGAGAGGAAGGGACAGGGGTTAATGTCAAGAACCGGTATGTTAATGTTACTTTAGACACTGTCAAGTCCAAATCTATCATTTTAAAGTTCTTTGTCACTGCTATCCAAGCTAAGTGTTCTGATTCTGCCTTACTTAAAAACAGTTATGTCTTCCTTTCTGTTACTGTATCATACAAATCTGTCCCACTGAGCAGTGCCTCGTGCTGCTAGGAGAGTAATTTACACCTCCTGGAAAAAATGTTTAGGTGCTTTAAAGTGCAACATATCTTGTGAACCAAATTTGTAATTTAAGGGCCTAAGACATCTCAAACAGTTGAGATTAATTTATCCCTGTTTTCTTAGCTTTTTGCACCCTCATTTTACAGAAAGAGGTGATCTCATGTAATGGAACACTCAGTAAATTCTTCCATTAGCAGGGAGGAGTGTATGTGGTGGTGATTTGAATAACTGTATAATGAAGAACTGTTTAATTATCCCTGTCAACTTGATTCCATATATTACCGTGCTATCTTGGTCTTTTGGTAAGAAAGGCACCATTCACGCCCTTTGATCTTGCCCCAGTGAGAGAGTCTAAAATTCAAGTATAGAAGCTACATGTATATTTACTTCCCCAGATGTTTCTAGCAAATTTAATTTCTCTGAAATGTATTCATTATCAATAACACCTAATATTTATGTAACTATAAAAGATGACATTATTTTCCTCTTATTTTCAGTTCATTTGCTTTGTGTACTTGATGGTATTTTGTATGTATTTTCACTGTTTTTTTTTTTTTTTTTTCCATTTGTTTTGGGGTTTTTTCCACACAGTGTTACAAGAGAAAAACAGGAAAATATTGTCAGACCATTAAAGTTGGCATGAGAGCACAGTGGAAAGTACATACCTGAAACTACTTGTACCTCTGAATGGGTTTTAATTGACTAGCTTTTAAGGTGATGGGGGGGAGGGGGCTTTTTAAGGTATGTCTATGCTGCAGTGTAAACCCAGAGTTTGTAGAACTAGAGTTAAGAAACTCTGTGGTTTGTTGACGAGTTTGAGCATTTACACTCATTTGTAAGTCCCAGGTTAGGTATTATTGAACTCTTGGTTCCAATCTGGCCCTTCAGTATTTATGCTAGTGGTTCCCAATCTTTTTGAGTTGAGGATCACAAATATCATTTTTACAACCCTGAAAAGCCACCAGACTATTTTAAAAAAAAAAAAAAAAGTATTGATACACATAGTGTATCTACACCATTAAGGACTATATATTTAAAGTAAACATTTATTAGATCAGTGCAAAGTACAATTAAACTTAAAAACAGTTAAAGTTATAACATGTACATTTCACCCAACTCAAATCTAATGTGACTTCTGTGGCTGAAGACCAGAAGTTAACATGTTGTCTGTCTTCCGAGTAGCAGCTGCCAATAACATCAGGCCACTTGAATTTGTGTTTGTAAGGTGGGCACAATTTCTGATTTTGATCAGTGTCATCACAGAAAATGCTCATTTGTTCTGGTAGATGCTCCCAAAGTGGCCAGCGCCCTGAGGCAGGTGGGGGTCAAGCTGGGGCTGCCCACCGCTCGACTGCTGGTGGGGCGGGGCCAGGGATCCGGAGCCAGGGCTAGACTGCAGCCTGGTGGTAGTAGGAGCCCAATCCAGGCCTCGGGACCAGGGGGATGGATCGGTGTGGGGCCCAGGCCCCAAACCTATTTTTGGGGCAGCAATGCCCCTGATTTCCAGTTGCAGTTTTTCCTGTAGTGAACTGATCTTGTCATTGGGAAATGTAAATAGATTTCATAAGAGAGCCTTGTAGTCCTCTGCTTCAAACGGACTAAATTGGGACTGAAAAATGCCCCACAGTGTTTTAACTTTACTCTTGTACTTGTCTCATTCCATTATCCACTGATCTCGCTCTCAGAAGTCTCCAATCTTTCTGTAAGCTAGCTGGCCAGTAAAAAGTTCCAGCCCCATTTTAAAGGATGCAACATCATTACACGTATGTGTGAAGAGTTTGTTGCTTACCTGAAGCTTCAGATCCGGAGTGAGGTGAGCAGTAATATTGACTAAGAATGCCAAGTCACTCAACCAGTCACTGTCTGTAAGACATGTATAGTCCATAGCCAACATCAATTTCTGTCAGAAACTAAAACACTATTTTTCTTTCTCATTTCTGGGAATTGAACTTTGTTTTGGCAGTCATCAGACCCTACCGTGCAGCAGGAGTTCACCATGCTCTTTCAAGTCAAGAAGAAACTCTGAATTCTCACTATTTAACACCCTGGTGTGAATTTTGTTCACAATTCAGCACAGCATCCATTGCAGGCTTGAGGTTCAAACTTTTCTCACACAATGCATCTGGATGAATGATGCAATGGTACTTTTAACAGTGGTCGTTTAGGAAACTGCTGCAACAGAGAAAGATACCACCATGTCTGCCTATCACTGCAAGTGAACTATCTGTGCAGAGGCTATCTAACTTTCCCCAATCCAGATTTCTTTCTATGCATGTGTTCAGGATAGCAAAGAAATCTTTCCCTTGTATGGGGCCAGGCAATGACTGAAGCCTCAATAGCTCTTCAGTTACCTTAAAATGTTAATTGACACCTCAAATAAAAATTGATGTGTGCTTTGTCAGAGAGACACTTTGAGGCATGAAAAGCCAGTTAATCCTTAACATTCCCAGAAAGCTGTTCAACACATCTTGTCATAGTGTTGTTTGATAGAGGTATGTCTTTAAATATGGTCTTGATGTGCTTGTTGCCTAACATTTTGGCAGCTGTTTTTAGGGCAGGCTTCATGGTTTCCTCTCCGTCTGTAAAAAGGCTTCTGTTGTTTCACCAACAGTACAGCTCTCTCTTAGGAAGCAACAGTTGCATTTCTGCCTTGCTCAGAGGTAGTCACAAATAATGACTGCTCAGTGTGCTTTCTTTCCTGGCAACAGACTCCTGCCATGCATCAGAACCAATGGATATTTCACATCAAGGGCTGTGTGATTAAGTGTTGGAGCGCTGTTCCAAATTTTGCTTTTTTTTCAGCACAGAAACCCAAAACCCCCAAACCAGACACAGTGGTTTTCTGCCAACTCCCATCGTAAATGTGTTTTTCTTTCTACTCAGTATTAAAATGGTAAGCTACATTTCCAGCTGCACTGTGCTGTGACTTCCTTGCCTTTTGGATTGTTTGGATGCTATTGTGCTCATTTTTACACTGCCTATTTTATGTCTACCACTTAGGCACCATATGTCACACTCACAAAGCACTACTGTAGATGAGTGACACTCACTACAGAAGCACAGGGCCTGGGAGCTCAGTGAGCATAAGTGGTCTGCTAAATGCAGGCCAAAGCCAAAGACTGATTTTTAGAGTCCACCCCTTTTCACTTAGCATATATCCAGGCTGCTCTGTCAGTGGTCCCCTCATCCCCTTACCCCAGCCAGAGTGAAGAAGTTCAGCAAGGAGCATGCCTTCGTGCTGGTCTCCTGCCCCCTGAACGCAGCAAGGAGCCTATGTCACTTTTTTAACCCTGCAGCACCACACTCCCTTGGGTCCTTAGGTAGCAGCTCCCTTCTGCAGCAGGGACACCCCAGCACCAAGAGACAAGTAGAGTGTCAGAACTGTCGCAGGATGGCCAGCGGGGGCCCCTAGGCTTTAGGCCAGGAGTAGCTGGGAAGCAGGCAGCTGCAGCCCATGTCTCCTCTGGGAGTGAATACTAGCCAGGAGGTGGCAGCTGCCGCCAAGGTCTCAGCTTTGTGTTGGGTTGGGCCAGGAAGTGGGTGGCTGTAGTCTGCCTCCCATCTATGCATCAGCCTTCCCCACTGGGCACCAGGAACAAGTGGGAGGCTGGTGGCTGCAGCCTATCCCTGCTGGGAGTGGGCACCAGCTGGGAGGTGGGTGGCTACAGCCCACGTGGCTGTGTGCTGGGACCAGCGGGGAGGGAGGTAGCTGCCCCCAGGGTACCAGCTTCATGTTGGGATTGGCCAGGAGGCTGCTGGCTGCTGTTGGCCTCTTGACTGTGCCCTGGAACAAAGTAGGAGGCTGGGGGCTGGAACCCACCGCCCAGCTAGTGTGAGGGGGGTGGAGAAGAGGGGCTGGGAGCCACTGATCTATACTTCATTATATATGCCCTGATCCAGTCACCCATTTTCTATACTTATAAGACCACTCATGCCCTCTCTCTGTGGAACTGTTAATCCCAGAAAATCAAGGTCATTCACTAATGCTCTCTTTTCAGAAACTTCTGGGATAGAATCTGTGTGGCCCATTTACCTAATGGTTTTTCACTAACCTTAAAGAAACTCAGATGCAGCCCGCCGATAAAGACTTGATACTCAATGTTTTTGAAGGCAGGATAAAGACTATCCCAAACAGCCACCTAGAATCATTTCCCAAGCCTATGTACCTCTTCCCCTGGGCACAATTCATCGGGCTGTGGTTGATTGTTGAGCTGCACACGTGCGAGGAGACAATGAGAAAGAGGTGTATTTTACAGTAATGCATTGGTTATTGTGCTCATAATAATGCCCAGCACCTGTGACTGATGAGAAAATTACTATAGTGAAGCAAAGATGAAATTTTCAAAGAACTTCAGTACTCAGAGGTGGAGAAAAAAGAAAATGGCATAGTGCCAAACTGTTCAAAAATCACTAAATTCATAGGCAGAAAAGGAGGGAGAACCACTGGAAGTGATGTTAGATCAGAGCCCATCACTCTAGGCAGCTCTGTATCCCAAATGGAGCTGCTAAGGTCACTTATAATATTGCTGACTGAGTTCATGCGTGCCTGCCTCCCCTCGTAGCCAATACAGAACAGCTTTCTGTGCTCTCCCCAAACTCCAGCCATGCATTCCTACCACACTCCTGACCCCATTCACTCCACCCCTTCAGACAGCTTCCCAACGATCGCTTGATTTACACCCAGCTGCCATAGCTCACACTCTGCTTGTTCTCAGCCCAGCATTTCGGGGTGGGGGGTGAATAATTGTTATTCAATAAAGACCCACTCTGAAGAATAAGCCATCTTTATCTTTTGGACATGGCAGTTGCACTGCATATTGATGCACGGTGCAAACTGGGTAGCAGTCATAACCTGAAACATTGCTGTTTACAAAGAACCTGATTGGTGCTAATAGTCAAAATAGTTCCTCAAGGCCTCCCTGATTCAAATGGCCCACTGTGTTGCCTCTTGAATGGCCCTGACAGCTGGTTGTATCCCACCTGCATGCTCCAGCCAGGGGGAGCTTTTCTTCCTTTGCTTCACAAATGTTATGGGACACACAGCAAGTGCCTATAATCGGGAATATTTTCCTCCTTTAGGTCTAACCTGCTGTAAAGTCACCACCATTGAGCTTTTAATCTGCCAAGCACACATTCAACAGGCATTTGGCACTTGCTCAGCCTGTTATTGACACATTCCTTGCTACTGTTCGGGTTGCCCATAGAAGGCGTCATGAGCCGTGGCAATAAGGAGTAGGCTGGGTCTCCCGGGATCACTGGGTATTTCGATATGGCTCACTGGAATCTTCAAAGCGTCTGACGAAGTGGGATTTTCCTCCCACAAAAGCTCATGCGATAAATATATCTGTTAGTCTTTAAAAGTGCCACAGGACTCTGTTGTCCTTCTACAATAGACTAACACGGCTACCCCTTTGGAATTGGAATCTTTTGGTCTGGGAAGAAAATCCCTACTTGCAGCTTTCTGTGTGAGCCAGTGTTCCTGATGCGTCATGCACCTTCCCTGACCAGCCCATGCTGATGTCTGTGAAACACCCACAATGATCCACAAGTGCCTGTTGAAAAGTGCTGTAAAACAGTCTGCAAATGATGGAATGATGGGACAGGATCCATTGCATCATGGGGCGTTGAGCCCACATTCGATGCATCGCAGTCCTCTCAGCTTCCCACAACGAGTGGCACAAAATAGCAAGTTGCACAATGGAAAGCTGCCAGCAGTGAAGCTCTCTTTCTGTCAATGCTAAAGCGGCACTTGTGGATGCGCTTTGGCGACACAATGAGTGATGTGTGGACAAGCACAAGCATTGTAATGACAGAGCTTTTTGGTCGTTGCTGTAACATGCATCAACAAAACTTTCTCATGCAGACAAGGCCTAATTCTCACCATTGGAAATGCAGGAGAAAAGCGATTGTATGAAAATGAAAAAAAGATGAATTGCTGCAAATGAAATAAATTACCCATAAAAGTGGCATATATCACAAAATTGGCAAGCAAATCCATTATCTAGTGTCTTTGCTAGGCTTCCTTTTCCTACTAATTGACTGAGTATCTTAAAGTTTTCTATATTGAAATCTGTCCTCCTGTCTCCATGTTACAAGTTCACAGGATTGATGAGATGGAGATCTTACTTCATCTTCAGCGAATGAACCTCATTTTAATGTGAATTGAAGTCCTAACGAAAGCACTATTTGATATTTATTAATAGAAAAGCTATTATTTTTAATGTGCAAATCCATGTGCACAACTTTGAAAACGTTGGCCTGTAATGCCATTTCAAGAGTTTGTTGATGTGTTAATATCCTTGACTGACTAATTCGAACTAAGCAAGTGTCCTGCATGGCCATGGCTAGTTCGAACTAGCATTCTAGTGGGACCGTGCTAGTTCAAATTAAGTTAATTCGAACTAACTAAAATTAGTTCGAATAAGTTAGTTCAAATTAACTAATTATGAAAAGAGTTTAATGCGAGTTCGAATGAACTAATTCGAACTAGCTTTTGTAAGTGTAGACATAGCCTAGAGTGAGTATGTTTGCTTGATCCCTCCCTGGCCCCTCTGACTTTCCTGCCAGCAGGGCTGTAAATGAATGCCAGTTCTATTGTTGTAAAGGTGATAGTTTTTGTAATGTGAACAGCTAATGAATAGGACCTCGGCTTGGCCACCAACTCATTTCACATTAATATTCCTATACGCTTAAGAGCAGCGCTTTTTATGTGATGGTGCATAGGGGTACAGAGTACCAGCACCTTTTTTGCCAGCCCCCCTGCCCAGCAGGGGGGTGGGGTCCGCAGGGAAAAGGAGCACGCTGTAGGAAGAAGATGGATGGGAGAGGCATTTTTCAAATTTACAGTCAAGATGAGTACCAGCCCCTTTAAAAATAAATAAATAAAAGCACTACTTAATAGAAGCATCAGCTTTAGACAGCAGGCCTCAGATTTTGAGGCCTGTGTAGGAAAATGCATACACAGTTGTATGTGCAGTTGCCATGATTGCTTGTGCTCGTCATTTGCACAAAGTGAATATGTGTGTGCAATTGGTGATTGTGCACAACAGTGCAAATCCATGTGCACGACGTTGGCCCATAATGCCATTTCAAGAGTTTGTTGATGTGTTAATATCCTTGATCTTCCTGAGGTCCCCTTTGCGGTATTTCTAATGTAAATCTGTCTGTCTTTTAAGTTGGAAAATAGGTCTAGTCTCTAACAGGTCATCCTGAAAGCTATCTGCAAATCTCAGCTGAAGTTACTCTCCATAAGTACGTTATTTCCTCTGGTCACCGTAAGTTTAAAAATAATGGCTTTATCAAGCTTTTCACTATGAAAACTATGAATGTAGCAAAGGCATAATTGGCCTCACCTCTCTGAGATGATTTCCACTTATTCTACAAAGTGCTCAAATGAATGATTGGGGGATGAGAATAATTGAAAACAAAAAGCTTGATGGTTACTTTTATGATAGACCACTGTGACTCAGCTAGACGGGATAATAATAGTCTTCAGTGTTTTTAATGTGTTCACCAATCAGGGTCTTTTCAGAGCTGGGCCCACATTGTATCAACCTGTATCATACAGCACGTGTCTCAGCTGTGATGGAAAATTACTCAATATATTTCGTCCATTTAGAATGAACGCAAACAATGTGTACTACCTGAACCTAATGTTTAAGCATATGTAGGAAATGTAGAAACCAGTACCCAAGGCTGAAGCTGTAACTCCCAAGTGCTGTAGATGCAGTATTTATTCTCCAAAAAAGAAAGATGTTTCTTGATCAGGGTGGCTCCATTTCTATGGTGAAATCATTTACTCAGCAGCATAGAGGATGGAGTTTAGGGTCCTGACCCAGCAAAGCACTTTAAGCATGTGAGTAATCCCACTGGAGTCGAGTTTAACGTTAAATATGTGCTTAAGCATATTACTGGAGTGTAGCCTGAATTGTCTGTTAGACTCAAGGGAAAGGGCATCCTGGGTAGCCAAAATCAAGAGAAGGGGACCAATATTATATTGGGTTAGTATTCCCCAATTGCTTAACTTTGTGAGTAGTTTTAGGCATGATCCTGTGTCAGTGAAATGACATGGTGTTTTACCATTGAATTTAATGTGAACAGGATTAAACCAGGATTTTACAAAACCCAGGCTACCCTGCAGTACTACAGGGAGTGGAACACCCCCAGCGCCAAAAAAAAGCCACTGGCACCATCAGTGGTGCACAGATTTTTTTCGGCGGCGGGGCTTCTTTGCCCTGGACTACCGCTGCCGAACGTGTCCACCGCAGCAGCAAGGGGTCCTCTAATGTTCCACACACTTAGGCGCCCCAGGTTTTGAGCCAGTGCCTAGGTGTGCAGCACATTTGTCGAGGCCTGGATTAGACCATGTGTTCACCTGGGCCAATTCTGTTGGACCTTATTAAGCAATGTGTTGCTGACACAACATGCAGAACCTTGGATAACGTTCACATATACTATTTAATGGGGTAAGAGGGCCACAGAATAAAATGCTGCAGTCTCATCCTCAAGGGGATATTAGCAAAAGGCCAAACAAGTTCTTCTTCAAAGTGAGCAGAAATTTAAACAGGAAATTATTTCTCTGGCTCCTGAGCTGACCTCTCATCAGCTGTTCTGGTTTGTTTAGAACAGCTAGCTGCTCAATCCTCATTATCAAGGCCGAGAGAGATCTGGCTATTGTCAGCTATGTCATCCTTTACAATCCGCCACTAAATCCCCTCTTGGAGCAGGAGCAGGTTCAACCTGCAGACATTCTGGTCTCTTCACTTGCTGCAATAAGAGCATGTACTGTTAATCCTTTAGAGGCCACTTCAGAGTTATTACCTCATTATTAATGCAGTGCTCCAACGGCGTATTAAGGACTTCGCAGATAATAGGGAGAGAAAATCCCCGTCCCAAGGAGCTTACGCCCTCATCCCCACGGGGGTTTGTTTATCTAAGTCCTGTTGATCTCATTGGGAGTTAGATTGAATACCTTTGAACATCTGGGCCTCCGTGTCCATGACTGATCCCTTTGAGTCAATGGGACTGCTTTGTTATGCTGCTTTACATGGAGGAGGGGATCAGAGTGACTCTAAATAAGGACCAGGTATGACCAAGGCAGACAACAGAGAGAAGTGGGGAGAATGTGAGAACAGACGTTAGCAATACAATTTAGCAAGATTGCTTGGCGTTATAAAATCTCTTATTTGTGATTTGGCTTTGGTGCTGGAGTCTCATGTGTATTGGTCTGCTCCATCTTTCCTCAGCCTCAGGTGCCTTTTCTTACTGCTCCACATACATAGGCAGCAATCCGTGGACAAGGAGCAGCGCTGAAGGGGAAGGAGGACGAAAACCCTCCTTTGGCAGGTCTCGGCCATCTGTCCCTCAAACAGCAGAAACTGGTTCTGAGGGAGGGAGGTAAAGAGCCGACTGGTTTGGGAGAAGCTCAGATGCATAGAGGGAGCAGACTGGACCATTGCTTTTTTAAAATGGGATGAGTGGGGGATTGAACATACCCTGAGTTGCTCAGCTTTTCACAGACTGGCATATTGCTGTCTCCTGTGAAGAATGTGACAGTCCAGCCTGTGTCTCCTAAATTCCTCCTCACCTCTTGGGGCTTGTCTGCACTGAAACAGCTGCATCAGTCTCCATGGAGCGACGCAGCAGGATCAACAGAGTAGCCAGTGGAGACCCTGTCAATCGATCCCGGAAGTGCTCTCCGTTTGACGCAATAACTCCACCCCCAGAAAAGAGTAACACTGCATCGAATGGAGAGCATTTCCTATTGGTGCAGCCCAGTGAAGACGCCATGGTAAGGGAAGGTAAGTAAGTCGACACATTCTACAGTACGTAGATTGCATATTTCCCATCAGCCCAATGTGACAGTGTAGACCAGTTCCAAAGGGGTAGCCGTGTTAGTCTATTGTAGAAAGACGACAGAGTCCAGTGGCAGTTTTAAAGACTCTCCTGCATTTTGGAAGGCAAGGAGAGAGGAGCAGTAACAGTGGAGATTATGTGTGAGCTGCCTTAACTAGTTGTGGGGAAAAGGAAGATTGTCAGTCCAAGCACTAATTGTCTACGGGAGGAGCCTGGGGAGGGGGCAGCAGGGCCCACCCCACCTTTACCCTTCCATCTACAAATCTACTTTCTCCTTGTGCTCCATGAAAGTCCCATCCAGGGACACTTTCCTTTCCTTACACTCCCAGCTCCCTCCCCGTCTCTCCACTGTGTGATTGTAAAACTGGTTTATTTAGAGTAAGAGTATCTTTAAAATCAGCTTTTATGCTTAAAAACCATTATAACATTTCAGCGCTTCCATGACAAGAAAGATGGTGCTATGCAGGCATGAGAGGCATATGAAAGGAAAAGCTTCCGTGCATTCTTGGTGCTGAATATATCTGCCACTAAGTTTGATGAAGCTAACACTCTGGCTGTGTATTTTCACAAATGAGTCATCCGAACTTTTTAAATAAAAATTAAACTATTAGAGATGCTAAATCACATTTATTTCTGTAATAGTCTTTCCATTACAGGAACATGTTTCCAAGAACTTTCCTTTTCCCTACCATTCTATGTTTTATTTTTAATATTTTTTTAAAAAATGGGAAATGAAATGGTTCCGCTTAATTGAGCGGTAATTTTGTTTGACAAGTATATTAATGTTTTAAAAGAATTTTACAAGCTTACTTTTCATAGTTGACAATCCAGTAGCGGGAGCCTTCTGATATGTTTCTTTGAGAGGGTATATAGGGGGAAATAGCTCTATGTCTGCTGCCCATAGTGGGATGTGATGCCTCAACCGTTCTCATCTTTGCTGGCCTATTTTCATCTCTTCAGTGGATTTTGTCAAGAGAGCTCAATGGGATCCTGATACCTCTGACATGGGCTTAATGGCGACAATGCTGGGGCAGAGATTACAACTAGTGCAGGTGTGTAACTTATTAATGGGTTCGTAAATGGATAGCAGGTAAACCTAACTAGGGAGCACAGAGAGCATGGCCATACCAGGGTTATTGTTGAGTTCTGAGACCCAAAATAAAGGCAAGTGAATTAACTTACCGGTGTAATATTTATAACACAGGTGTTGGTTTTCTGTAATAAACACAACATCATTGCAGGCTGCATGAGCTTTGTACTGGTTATCCCACAATCTCCAGACTGTAGCCTATAGCATGGGTAGACTCTGAAGCTCAGTCTGTAATTAAGTCAGATGCTGATACAGAAACAATAGAGAAATTCTCAGTTTTCATTATCCCGTTACATTCATCATACGGATAATGGCTTTGTTGTATCTATTGCATCATGAGAACCTCATCCTTATTTTAACACGTATGCTGATAGGAAGGCTCCGTGTTCCTCTCTTTGTCTTTGTCATTGGCAATTGCAGCCATCTCTACCAATGGCTAGTTTCCTTGTTCTGTTCAATATAGGGATAATGATTCCTGAGCGATGGGATATTGTGGACTTACTGCGCCTAGAAGCATTAAAGACTTAAAGATACTGAGATTGCAGGCTGTGTATGTAAATTCTGATGGATGATTTGGCCACCTGAGCTTCTCTTGTGATGCAATTCATTGCTGAGTTCCTTTCTACATATTCTAAGTATCATTACATAACTGCCTGTGTTTCTGAGATATAAATCAGGGCTGGCATGATACAGGCCCAGGTCTATCAATCTTCTTTCCCTGAAGTTGAGTGGGAGCATTCACTTTCACTCTCCCATGCAGGTGCAATTCTTGTACTTAGACAATTCTCTTTCAAACCTGGAAAATTAGATAAGTCAACCTTAATAGCATCTAATTTTTCTCATCCACCGAGTTCTGTTGTTTGGCTTTGTATTAAACATCATTTGGACCCAGATGGAGAGCATTTCCATAGGGCTAAAAGACCAGTGTAGGCTCCTTGCTGCAACCTATGGGATGGGACATCAGCACTCCCCTCCTCCTGCCTGTACCAAAGAGCTACACCTATGTCCATAGGTGCCAGGATCCCTGCTGGAGCCAGAGGGAGGGGAGCACTGATCTTCTCTCCATCTGGCTGCAGAAGGAGTCACTGCCTAGGGACCCAGGTGGCCACATAGGGATACAGGATACATGCGGTTTCCTGCTGCAGCGAGGGAGACGCAAGATCAGTGAAGAGGCTGCCTACTTGCTGAACATCTTCTGTCTGGCTGCAGGAGTGGTGAGTTTGCTGACAGAGGCTGGTGGCCTTTAGGGCTGTAAAAATGATATTTGGCCCTCGAGCCAAAAAGGCTTGGCTTTTTCATAAAGTAAAACATTGCACACATGAAACTTATGAAACCTTTCTGTGTTATTCTGGAATCTGTGTTTTTTAATTGTAACTATTACCTGGCTAATAAATGGGAGACATTTATTGACAAGAATCAGTAATTTAGAACCATAAAATAGAAGCTTTTGTGGAGTTCTAGGCTGTGAACTGGTTCAGCCATAATTTTCATTAAAGCCAATATTTTTATTCCACTTTTGTCATTTGCTTATTGCAGTCATTAATTATCCTGGAGATTAACACTGCTTCCAATGGATATGTGAAACCCCACTCCTACCACCACCACACATGCACACAGTAATCAACCACTGACCATCTAGATGTCAGTTTTCCACCAAACATGTAAAATGCTCACAGAGGGAAAAAAATACTTGCAGGAGGCAATGTAATTGCTAAAACAGTAGTTGTCAAGAAGACATCTGTGATGAGGTATCCATGTTTTGATTATCTTATTCATGAAATCATACTGTTTTGTGACTCTTTATTTCCTGTTGTTTTCCTGTATTATAAACCAGAAAGATGAATCTGGCCAGCTCCTTTGCTTTGTCCAGATAGGACACATTTATCATATTTAAAAAATAACCCAGTAAAATGTCACTTTATTAAATTGACATTCTGCTGGCTAATTTTCTTTAGACTAATGACCTGATCAGCTTCACCCCAACAAACCCTGCATCCGAGCAGAAAAATGCCATGCAAGTTTTAAGGCACCAGTTCAAATAAAGCAATAATTGTTACTGTGAGCTCTGCCCACAAAAAACTCTTATTAACAATAATTTGTCTGTCTATAAGGTCTAATCCTGCAGCTCTTATTTGCAAGAGGACTTCTCTGAAGCATTAGGGCTAATGGTATCTTTCATCTGTCTGTCTGTGGTTATGCTTGGGCCCAGTTACTGCAGAATTTGAATGCCTCCCAGTTTGTAATCTATTTACATGTCTTGCTCTCTAATTGTGATCTAGAGACATTCTCAGTTTTCATTAACCAAAAAGTTCTTCATTCTGCAGTGGGTTTAACAATGTCATTGTCATTGTGGAAAGACAACAGAGTCCTGTGGCACTTTTAAAGACTAACAGATTTATTTATCGCATGAGCTTTCATGGGAGAAAATCCCACTTTGTCAGACGCTTTGAAGATAGGAAAGTTACAGAATGGGAGGAAATTAAATGCAGGGGAGTGTATGACATAGCATCAGGTCAGGCTGTAACAGCAAATCAAAATAGGTGTTAGGATTCAAAACACTGGGGAACAGCACATAGAGGAGGGGGAGGTCAAATCACTTGTTGTAATGCGAGAAAAATCCATAGTCCCTGTTTAACCCCAAGACAACTGAGTCAAATTTGCATATAAGTTCGAGTTCTGCAGTCTCTCTTTGAAGCTGTGATTTGTTATTCATCTGTTTGATGGATTTCCACTTCAAATGGCTATCATTGTGGTGACGGATACCTCAGCCCTTACTTTGCCAATTATTCCTGTTTTCACCATACCTGGGGAGGCAGGGCAGTACTGTTTAACGCCATTTTACAGATGAGGAACAAAGGTACAGTGAGACTAAAGGCTGGTCTACACTAGAGTACACAGTCAAATGCTCCTTCCACTGATGTAACAGAAGACAGCATCAATAGGAGGGCATCTCCCATCAAGGTAGTGCCATGAAGACACCATGATGCATAAACATAATAGACAAGACACACTAGTTACATAACATAAAGCATATCTCAACTCAGTGAATGGTGTAGACCAGGCCTAACCCATGTAACTGGTAAATTCTTTAATTGCCTCCATTTTAAATAAATGTTTTCATTGTCTCTCTGAAGACCTTTGGTGCTTATTTAACAAACCTGTTCAAGTGATAGACCAATATGCTATGAATTTTAAACCATGTTCAATTGTAATATTTGCAGTTATACTGTGTCAGTTAGTTCTATTAGGCAGAAGAAACAATTCCATGTGAGTTAATTAACTAACAGCTCAGCTTGGTGAGTTGCAAACTTTACTATTGAATGCATGGTTTGATATTTGCTTTTAGTGAATAATTGAGCATTCAACCCCCCCGCCCCCCACTCCCCAAAACTTTCATCTAGTATTTGTACTGATAAAGCTTAAGTGCTTGTGTGTTCGTGGAAAAGTGTTACAAACATGAGGAAACATTCATTGTCACAAAAAATATTTTCAGAAAACATTTTCCACCGTTCTCTCCAACTCTGGTAAATCATCAACATACCCATTTTGCTTGGCAACTCATTCGTATCTATCAGCACTACCCTGCCTAGTCACACTGTATATTCTGTATATTTCCTTAGCATAATTTGATTTATTCAGGTTCACATTTTGGTGTTTTGAGGATTGCTGTAATTGTTAGTTTTTCAGTAGTAGGCATGATCTGATCTCTTCTTAGCGCACCCTTCTGAGTGATTGTTAATAAGTATTATCTCCAATTTACAGATGGGGTAAATAAGTCAGAGAGAAATGAATTGCCCAAGAACTTACATCAAGTGAGTGGGAGAGATGGAAGTCTGAGAGTTCAGACTTGGTGATAATAATCTCTTTTGGCCTTATATCTATGAAGCTACAAGTTCCCAGCCATCTGCTCCATGCTTTAGACTGTGCCACCTCTCACAGGAAACGATGAGTGAGAGAGATGATGATCACAATGTTAATTCCCCTACAGATGTGACTCAGCAGTCCATGGCCTCAAAATGGAAATTCTTAGGTTTCCCTGGAGCCATAGGTTTAAATCTCTGCAGAACTGACTCAGCTCTTCAACTTTCTGAGGTAGATAAACTAGTTTCATATATTATACTGTGCATGGAAAATGAGATCTCAATAGAGGAGACGCTGTCTGCTTTGGGTCAACACTGGAGGTGTTGGTATTTGATGCACAGCATGTACTGAGCTGGTTTTCATTTGTACAAGTTGACTTCCTGCTTCTCTCCAGCCTAGCAATGGCCGCCTGTCAGTGGTCCTGTCTATATAGTTCAGTAAAGTACTTGGATCTCCTTCAAGATGAAAGAGCGGATCCTTTGAACTCCAGAGCTATCTGCTAATATCCATTTTCATCTGGTGTTCAGACTCCCTGACTGACCCCCACTCCCAATAAAAGAGGTATCTCCAAATCTCTGGACTATCAACAGGCAAATATTTGACAGCTGTGAGCTTTGCAAGTGGCTGAATGATAAGAAGGCTGGAGCACACACGCGCACACATAGGTGGAAAGGGAGCATGTATTAATACATCCACCCTGTGGATCTCTTCATTTTTGGTCTGATGGAGAAAAATGAGATGCCTACAGTGGTGGGTGCATGAACGGTCTTGACTGTCCTTGCTATAATGTTCCAAGTTTATCCTTCTAGCCATGCGAAAGCACCGATTTGGGACAACCCAGACTTGTAAACTGGAAATACATCTATAATTTGGAAGGACTGGCAAAGCAGGACCATCCAGATTTCACAATTCATTGATGAGGTTTTCATCCTTTTTCCAATGCTAAAGCAACATTATGACTTGCTGGCTTCAGTGGGAGTGGTAATGCCTATAGCTAAAACACCTCCTGACATATACATGTGTTCCAGAGACCCCAGACCTACTGGGAAATACTACATAAACTCTCCAGGCCCACGTCCACTATTTATGCTTTACAAATGAAGAGACACTCCATTGATCTTGGAGTTCTTTATGAAAGCACAGGAGGGATTTATCACAGCCTGTAGCGGTGAGGTGGCATCGCTATGGCCCCTAGAGGGTTAAAAGGGGCCTGGCTGCAGCAGCCAATCAGAGGGGAGGGCAGCTGAGCCAATCAGGGGCAAGCAGCCCAGTATAAAGGAAGGAGTAGCTGAGCTAGCTGTTCAGTCTGGCCTAGGAAACCCAGGATGAAGGCTGGCTGATGGAGTCAGCACCCTGGAGAGCTCACGGTGTGGCCGCCATGAGCTGAGGTAGCCAGCCAGAACAGCAGAGGCTCTGGCACAGCAGTCCAGGGGTGAGGAGGCCTGAAGGGACAGTGGCTGGGACGCTGGAGAGGCAGGCCAGAGCAGAGGCAGCTTTTGGCTATTGGGGGCCCTAGGCAAAGGCCTATTGTGGGGCCCCTATTGGCCCACAGGGGGCCCCCTCTGTGGCCCAGCTCCCCCTCACCATCCCACCACCCCAGCTCCCTCCCATGCAGCCCCAGCCTCCTGAGCCAGCTTCTCCTGTTGCCAGCTGAGGTAGACGCGACTTTTGGGGTAGGCGAAGCAGATGATGGGGGCCCCTCACTGCTCGGGGCCCTAGGCATGTGCCTGCTTCACCCACCCCAAAAGCTGCCTCTGGGCCAGAAGTAGCTGTGGCTGGAGCAGCAGTCCAAAGGCAAGGAGGTCTGGAGGGACAGCAGTTGAGGCCCGGGTGGGAAAGACGGCATGCGACGGGCTGTGGGGAAGTGGCCCAGGGAATTGATACCTAGCGTAAGTGAAGGGAGACTGGAGGGAGGTGGAAGGCCTCACTGGAGGTGCATAGGGTCCCTGGGCTGGGGACTGGAGTAGAGGGAGGGTTTAAGTCCCTCCCCACTCCCCCAACGTGCCAGGAGAGGCACTGGCTTGCTGGCCCCTAGACTCTTAAATAGTGGGCTGAGCAGGAGCAAGCAGGACTAGACAGCAGGGAGACGGTGAATGGACTGGGCCTGGCCACTGTGCACAATGGGCCAGAGTACCTAGTTGTATCCTGGAAGGGGTGGACTTAAGGGGGACTCAGCTGGAGGACCAAGATCCCACAAGCGGCCCCGAGACATGAGTCCGGCATGGAAAGCAGAGCACAGACTGCCAACAGGTGGACCACTTGAGCTCAGTTCCCCAGGAACCGCACCAGGAGGTGCCCCGCTGGTAAGTCTGGTGCTGGACATGTCTACACAGCCTTAAGAACCCTAATGGTGAAGCATGTTATGGAAAGTTAAAAGTGCTTCCATGGATCTTGGGCTCTGCCTGATACAACAAAAGGTTTTATTCAAAATGTATTGGACACCACAAAGGTTGTCCAAGATAAAGGCCTTGTCCCCTGCTGGCTGTTGGGGCTGTAATGAAGAAAAAGGAACCCTAATCCATGTGCCTTGGGACTGTCCAACACCTAGGCAGTTGTGGAAAGAGATGGACGCCAGTGAAAAACAGTACGTGCCTTCAGCAACCAAACCTCAGCTGAAAATTATATCCTAGGTTATGCACCTACTATACTGTTTAATTCCACTACAAAATCTTTGGTTCTTGATATACCCTGATCGCCCCGTGCACAGTTTCACAAAATGGAAGCGTAGACTTATGCCCAGAATAGAGGTGTGATATTTGGACTTGACTGAGTTAGCTGCCAAAGAACGAATAGCTTATCAAATGTAGAAAGCCATTATATGAATTTGGACCCTATTTCTAGATACATTTTGGTTTGAAAAATATTGAGATGGCTGAAAGAGTATCAAACCTCCATTCCACTGACCCACTTCTCCTTTTTCCTCTTTAGTCCCCTCCTTCCTGCCTCTTCTTAGTCATATGTGTTTTTAAAGTTCCCCATCTTCAAGTGTCTGAAGTGGGATTTTTCTCTCATGGAAGCTCATGCAATTAAATAAATGTGTTAGTCTTTAAAAGTGCCACAGGACTCCTTGTTTGTTTTTCTTACTGTTATCCCCACTCTCACTTGTTTTGTATGTTCTTGTGTGGTCTCACAACTTTGACAAGTTTGTAAAATTGTTTATATATATATATAATGTCTTGGTGATCCTGAGAATTGCGCAGTGTTTGGAAACATACAAACAATCTGGTAAGTCATTTACCATTTTGCACTTTTGATATCTGTTTGTTTATTTATGGAAATCAATCACCAAAACAACAGAGTTTCCTGGACTTGACTTGTAACATCTCTTGATTAATGTCTTAGCTTTATATTTCCAGAGTATACAATTTAGATTTCATGATGCAGGAGCACATATACTATTTTATCCCAGTCTATTTAAACTACAGTTACACCAAATATATTAAATAGCATGTTAGCTATAATGGACTATTAAATTTGTTCTTGTTGTGTAAATTATTTTCTCAATAGACAGTAATGACTCCACTTTGTCAATCCACCGTCAATTCATGAACACTGCAGGATGCGTATTCAACTTGATGCTCAGGGAATTACATATGCAACTCCTGTTATTATTTATTGTGCAGTAAATAGGCACTAATACCCAATTCTGAGTACTAAGTATTGCTTAACTCTTAATGGCTAAAGTGTTTACCAGAACAGCCACTGCTTTTCTAGCAGAGAGCTGCTTGTTTTGTGTAAATGCAGTGGGGTATCTTGAGTATGAATATCACCAAATAAAAACATTTCATTTTGTTCAATGGGGTTTGCATTACTGAAACCTCGGGCACTGTAATAAAAAATTAGTCCAAAGTCTATTAGAAATCCAAATGAAATGTGTGTGTTTAAAATAAGGCCACATATCCAAATATGAGAGCCAGATGTACTCCTGCAAAAAAGGCCCCTTATGGGTTCATGAAATAGGCATCTTCATGCATACAATGGGTACCGGTGCATTGTTTGTACACATATGGACCACATTTACCCATCCAGATCGCCCTTCCTGTTATCTTTGGTGTACAGTGCTTATACATTAGTGCAAATATGCTGAGGGATTGTTGAATATATTTCATAAATAAAGGATATGCTGTTTTGTGAATGTAAAGGCTGTCTGCACAGTGTGTGGCTGCACCCATTCTGTCTGCAGATGAAATTTTTTTCCTAACCATGTGAAAAGAAGGTAATTTTTAAACCCTTAAAGAGGGATAGCTCTGATATGAATCTGGCATCTGTTCCTCACTGCTCCTGATATACTGTGACCCAGGGCAGGTCTTTTCAATTCTTTATGCCTCAATTACACCATCTACGAAATGAGTAGTAATAATTCTTACCCACTTTGACAAAGCTCTTCAAGATGGGTGGATGAATAGTGCTAGCTACTGATGAAGTATGATTAACTTCAGATGGGTTTTTCCACAGGTGATGGGTTTGTTCCTCTTGAGCACCCTTTTTAAACTGAAGTGGGTTCTAGAATTTATAAATGCAAGACAGCACTATCCTTCCCTCCCCCACCACCAAACGTGGACGTGTACAGCCAAACCGATAATATTTATTCATAAATTGATTAAAATAGGTATGTTGTGTTCACAAATGACTTGTAAATTACAGAGCAAAAATATATATAGTCTGCTTATGAATTCCTGACCAGAAAAATTCATAATGGAACTACAGCTGTACCTTGAACTATAGCGATAAAAATGGTGCCGACCTAATGGTCGATTTGACTCCTTGATTTGTAGCAGGAAGAGAAACTCTCAAGTATATTCCAGGTGGACTTGGATCCTCTACCTTCAATCACTGTATTATTTTATTTTACCAGAGTTCCAAGGAGCACCAGAAATGAAACAATCAGGACTGCATTGTGCTAGGCCCTGTACAAGCAAAACAAAGAGACAGTCCCTCTCCCAAGTAATCTTCAATCAAAACAACATTAAAGGGACAAGTGTGTATATGACTCCCTCCTATTGACATCAAAAGACTTGGTGTGAAGCCAAATGTTTAATGATAATTACAGTATGAAGGAATTATTAGTTTAGGTTTTCATCCCGGAGGATCCCAAAGCACTTTGTGACAGACTGAAATCACTTAATCCAACATTGAAAAGCAACATCTTCTACTACTCAGGGTGGTGGGTAAGTTGGCTCTATAACGGCACAGAGGAAAGGGAGGTTTACTCCAAGGGCAAACTTGGGATCCTTATTGTCCATAAAGTCTTCTCTGAAATGTTGAGAGAAAGGGTGGGCTGGGACTTTCAAGAACTGGGACCCTTCTGCCTAGCCTACCTTTGTGACCTGGAGCAAATCACTGAATTGTTCTATGCCTGCACTCCCCATCTTTAAAGTGGGGTTAATACTTTTTTTTCCCCATCCCTTGTCTATTGAGAGGGTGAGATCTTTGAGACAGGGACAGTCTCTTGCTGTGTCGAGTGTATGTACAGTCTTTACTACAATGGGATCCCTCGGCACTGCCAGAATGTAAATCCTAAATTAAAAATAAAGGTACTGCATGAAGTAAACTGCATGGATCTTACTGTCCTTGGGATAAAGCGTGTGCTAGTATTTAAGGGACAAGTCTTGTAATCATTACACACTTCTTACCTGGGAAAACACTCTACTGAAGTGAGGAGAATAAAGATTGCAGGATCTGGCTTGGGTTTGTCAACTTCAGCCTGAGGAATAGCAAGAGGACTCTAATCTAGTGTCTTTCCCTCCTAGTTCTGTGATGTAAAATGAATGCTCATTTGCAAACAAGGGAGGGAACCATTCAGCATCCTGACAAATCAAAATATAATCACATCTTCCTGATTTCAAAGAACATCCTGCTTGGCAAGTCTGATTAATTATCCCAGACAGGTGTTTTTCAGCAAAAGCACCCTCATTTGTTGCCCCTTCTGCCTCCTGCTTGAGCTAATGAAGCCTCCATGATAGATTTGGAATAATGGAGCAATTTATGTAACCACAGGTTAGGACAACACAAATAAGGAATCACGACGAGAGAAGGACACTAAAGAGGAGCTGCAGAGGCAAAGTGCCTCTCTCTGTGAGCAGAGACATCTTATTATTGGTGATTAGGGAGGAAGTATTCCAGCACTGGGGGGGAAGACAGTAGCTGTGTTTTTAAAATGGTTTGATAGCTTGTTAATATGCAGATGCTGCTCTGTGAAAAGCTCAGACTGAGACTTCGTTACTGTGGCTTTTACATCCTGTAAGAGAAAAGAACCGCTACTGCTTCCCTGGGGTAATTCATTTTTTCAACGTATCAGGCCCTAAATGAAAGTGCTCATTCCATGGTTGCAGAAATGTCTGTGGTGGTGGTGTTTTTTTTAACATTGGGTGCACAGGCTGGATAATTCTATGTGGAAAGAACTGTTTACCTGGCTGGCTATGTGCTTGGACAAATACCTGGTTTATGCATGCCATCCTAACTCCTCTCACATTTTTGAAAAGTGGACCCTCTACCCCTCAATTTCCCCCTCTATAAATAGAGGTGGGGATACGATGATCACAAGTAGGTGACAAAGATTAGTTGTTGAGTGTAAAGTGCCAGGCTGCACTTTTTGCATCCAGGTGCAAAAGAGGAGTAAATCTACAGAAGACAGTAGGATGAAGTATGTGGTCAAGAGCTACTTGCATGAATGAGAGTTGAGGGTCAATTCCTAAAGTCCCCTTATCTTAACTGATGACTTGAGAATGCTTCATTAGCCTATAAGTCACTGTTGTTTTATTTCCTCAGATCACGTCTAGTGTGTGCAGAAGGCTCCTTGGGTCCTGTCACATAGTGTTTTCTGCCAGTGTATCTTTTCTAAAAACTAAAATCCAACCTAATGGTAAGTAACCCTTTAGGGCATTTTTGCATTAGTCATCAGCCACTTTGAAGGAATTTTCAAGCACAGCTGCAGCTCTCATGATGCTGTTTTGGTATGAAAGCCAGGACTTGCGTCTGACCTCAGATACAGGCACGAAGAGCTGCTTTTCCTTTTTTCCTCCAGCTCCGCTTGTCTGGCAGGAAACAGTGTAAGCACATTTCCCCACAAAGTCCCCCAGTGACTGATGATACCTTGCAATCTGTAATTCAATCAGAAGTGACCTCAGAACTGCGAAATGATGTTAGAAAAGGATTTTTTTTCCTGAGAGGCAAAGTTTTGGGGCTCTATTCCCCTCCCTCCTCCCCCCCCCTCCAAAAAGTGTTTTTTTCTTTTCAGCAGAAAACAAGAACTGTTCTGGTTGAAAATTAATACTGGATTATCCAAGTGATCTGTCCTCCTCCTCCCACTTGCCTGTTCAGATGCCAGAGGAGGTACTTCAGATCTATGCAGCAGCTATAAAACACCTAAATAACCAGGAATTAGAAGATAAAATCTCAGAAGGGTTGACTCAGTTCTTCCAGATTCCAAGATAGACTAATTAAATTCCTTGTTTACTTGAATGTGGCTCTTTCTGACAAATCCTTAACAAATATTTATTGTTAAAGAGCTCGTGACACTTCTTGCAAGAGAGAATTTGCCCTCAGTGCTGACTAAAATTTCCTTTTCCCCACATTGTTACAAAGAGTGTTTCTCAGTGCCTACCTCCAGCATTGGATGACTTTAACGCTCATTTCAGAATTTCTTGGGGAGACGTTTCAAGTGTTTGTGTGTAGGGGAAGGGGGAATTAACTTAGAAAGTGTAAACGCCACACTACAGAACTATTATAGTTAGCCAATTTTGCATTCATTTTCTGTGATTGCACAGTCCAGCCAGCTAACTGCAAGTATAAATTAGTCATCCAACTGCATGATTCTAGGATTTTTTTAATCCCCTCATTAAAAATAGATAAGAATTTTCTTTTCTGAATTGGGGACTCCAAAGCATAAAGTGCATATGCAAGTGCTTGGCTTTAAGCACCCCCTCACATGGCCTTATTGAATAGGGATGGATTTAAGCATGTGGTTAAGAGCTTTGCTCAATTGGAGAGTTATAGCTGTTTATTATTTTGTAGTAGTTTATCAGTGTGTTTCTTCAAGCTCATTTCTCCTCTAATGTGCTTGCTGGAGCCTGCAGAACCTTCCATGCACATTGCATTATGGAGTAGAAGCTGAGGTTTGATCTCTTCAGAAATGTCTTCCTTAAATATCTACAGGTGTGTTGGCCCCTGAACTGTGGGGTACCCAAAATCCAAGCCCTGCTCCATATGATAAAGGCCCTGCCTGTATGATAGGTGAACCAAAACCCTGGATTAGAACATGCCAGACTTTGGGATAAGATTAAAAAATTGAGGCTTGATGCCATCTCCCATAGCAATGAGGGATGATGTGCTCAGCTCAGTGGACTCACCTGTGTCTGGATTTTGGATTTATGATGTTAAAACTTTTAGTTTCTTATAAATAAATGCAGCATGATTGTATAAAATGATACAGGTGAGGTTTATTTACACACAGTGTCAGTCTTTTTTGCTCATATCTCAGAGGGGTGCAGGTACTCAGCAGTGTGCCTAAAGTCTCAAAAAGCATGTTTCCTTGGAAACTACGTTAGAGAGAAATGATACTTTTCTCAAAGTGGTTTTGAGAATTTCTATTAGGTTTGAGACTTTTCTGAAGTTTCATAGCAGAGCAGAAATCTCATGAAAAATTAAAATGTTTCCTCCATTTATGAAGGCAGCATCTCTGCATTCTTCTCTTTAAATATAGTTATAGGATTCCTTTATCTGATACGGAAGACTGCAAACAAAATTGTTTCAAAATGTCCCTTTTTATGCACTAGTATACAGTGACTGACTAACTAATTTGGAGGGTGTTTTCAGGGCTCTGGGTTTCTTTAAACACTCTCTCAAGGGCAGGCCCCACAGTGAACCAGAAAGAGCTAGTTATGGTAATGAATTGTATTTTCGATTGGTGCTCGCACATAGGGGACCAGAAGGCAGAGGGCTAATGCATTACAATTTGAATCCAGTTGTACCTTTTCATTATTCCAGCTGGTGTGCTGCTAAGGGATTCTCCCCTGCCCATACACACTTCCCTGAGCTGTTCTTGCAATGTTTTGATAAATAAAGCTGATGGATCAGGCTCATTAGGACAAGGAAACATATGAGCTACAACTTGATTAGAGGGGTTTGCTTTACTGGATCAGACCATCTCATCTAGCCCCCACCACTGGCAATGAGCAAAGCCCGCTGCACAATTTGGCAGCTCAATAATGTGTGGGGAGAGATTTTTGCAATAGTTGCCAAAACTCTAAAGTGCATTCTGGACCCAAAATAACCAGGAGTGGGCTGAACCTGAAGTGGCGGAGGGAGGACCTCCCTCAGACCTTTTAGCCTAGGGTCTGGAGTACTCCCCTAGATATGGGAGACATCTGGTCCAGTCCCCTCTTTTCCTGCAGTACAGAAGCAAGTCAGATAGGAACTGGCCACTTTCAGTTGAGTGCTTAATCGTTCGGCTAGGGGATAGTCAGAGATGGGGCTTCCTCAATCTCTTCTATGGAATTTGTTCCACTTTAAAGATTAACTGAAAAAGTTAGTGACTCAATAGCCAACTGGCTAGGCCTAGGGCATTCAGCTAAGAAGTGGTACCCTCCCCATCCTGGCTATTTTGTGTGCACATGTTTGAGGGGTCCAATCCATAGTCAGCCTCTGAGCATACCTACTGAATCAGGCCCTGCATGTGATTTAGGTGGCCAAATGCCTATCTTCCCAGGTTCATGAATTGCTCTGGGCTTAGGCAGAAGTAAGTGCGCAGGGGCTGTGTGCACGCCCAGAGGCAGAAAAGTAGACAATGCGTGAGTTTAGGTGCCTACAGAGTTAGGCAGCAGTTGCGGGGGAGTTTGGTGGATCACAGGGTATCCTAAAAATGAGACTAAGGTGCGAAAGTATCTTCTTGGATTGCGATCTTAGTCCAGAGCCTGCCTGATGAGAGAGCCTGGATGTGTTATTACCAGCCATCCCCTAACGACGGGGAAGTCTACGTCCACTTGCCATGTTACAAAGCCCCATTCCACATTCCTACATTGGCTCCATCCCTAACTCAACCCAGGTAAAACCTCCAAACACGCATTCCCAGAGCAAGAGATGGGATGGACCAAAGCAGATGCCCAGCATCAGCTGCCAGTACCAGCCAAAGAGAGACCAAGTGGTGAGAGTTTCACTCTGGGACCTGGAAAGAAAGCCACTGAGCAACCTTCATCTGCAATGACATGAAAGGGAGGAAGGAATAGATCTACAATTGCCCTTTCCTTCTTCCCTTGCTGTGATTGTTGTGAAATGGGAAGGATTGCCAACTCTTGTGATTTTTACCGCGAGACTCAGGAGACTGGGTGTTTCACTTACAGCCCCAGCTCCTAGACACTTGTGAATATGAGAAGTTCCACTTACTTTTTTTTTTTAAAGGAGAATGTTTCAAGTTCTCAGGGTTGCAAAATAAATAAATAAATCAGCACCATGACCCAAGTGCAAAAACCAGAAGACAAATAACAAGATCCCCAAACTTCTTATTAAAATAAATATCAGGGTGTTTTAGACCCCGGTTCATGATTTGTGAATGTTGGGTAGCAATACTGGATGAAATAAAGGAGACGAGTTTCTGATTGACAGGTGACCTTCATCACAGAATTACTTAACCCATAGAGAAACAGAAACAGTTGGTTCCCTTTCGGAGAAGAGACCAAGACTGTGTGGACAACTGGGAAAAAATTCCACAATAGCAACCTGCCGTACCTTTCCCTGCCTCCCATCCCGTAAAATAGTGGGGCAAAGATTGGTAGGTTAAGTTTTTATTTCGCCCAGTGCTTACCAGGACTCTTTGGATTGGTTATAACATGGTTTTGCCTTTAAACAACACAAAACTAAGACAAAGAGAAATAACAAAGTCCAAAGCTGGACCCTTACAATAAGGATTAAAAACACACTAACCTCTAAATGCTGATTAATTTCACTACCGGTACAATTACTCATTTCCCTTCTTCCTAATACTTTCTTAACTGAGGTGTAGCTACAGGGGGGTGTGCCCTTAGGGTTATGAGGGTACCTCTCAATTAAGATAGTTTCAGATCCAAGAAAGAAGGGTTCAGATCTGTGATACTCACGTGTGCTTCCTGAGATTCTGGGGTTCCTGCTGACAGTAGCTCAGATACACTACCTCAGGGTGGTACTTCTGCTTGGCCAAGGCAGAAGAGATCGGTCAGATACTCCGAGGGATAGATAATCCACAGCTCCTCTTTGTTCCCTATAGGTTTTATATTCTTTGGGGGCCATAGCATGGTCCAGCCCTGACTATGTAGCCTCTTAGGATTGGTTTCTTTCTGCAGTTTTTATAGATTGGCTCAACTCTGGTGCAATGCCAGACCCTCTCAGACCCCTTAGGCCCCTCAGGAATTTCTCCTGATTTCCTCCTTGCTGGCAATCTGAGCTGGTATTTATCAGTTTTAAGGTTTTCCTGTGAGTTGAGCTAGGAGGTCAACTCTAGGTTACTCCAAGAGGGATCCTGCATGTTTATGCCTTAAGGAACACAACCTAAGAAAGGTAACATAAGAGCAGCCATATTAGATTAGACCAATGGGCTGTCTAGCCCAGAATCCTCTCTGACAATGTGCTTCAGAGGGAATGAACAGAACAGGGAATTATCAAGTCATTCCTCCCCTGCCTTTCAGTCCCCACATCTGGCGGTTGGGGGGTTAGGTCACCAAGAGCATGAGTTGCATCCCTGATCATTTTGGCTAATAGCCATTAACGGACCTATTCTTCATGAACTTATCTCATTCCTTTTTGAACCCATTTAGTTTTGGCCTTCAACCCCTGACAATGAGTTCCACCAGTTGACTATATGTTTTGTAAAGAACTATTTCCTTTTTATTTGTTTTAAATCTTCTTCTATTGATTTCACTGAATTGACCCCTTAGTTCTTGTGTTATATGAAGGGGTAAATAATACTTCTTTAGGCAATTTCTCTGCACCCATTTTTGATTGACCTCTATCTCATCCCCCTCCTTCATTTTAATTGTCCCTTTGTTGAACAGTTCCAGTCTTTTTAATTTCTCTTCTTGTGGAAGCCGTTCCATGCCCTTAATTATTTTTGTTGCCTGTCTCTACACTTTTTCCAATTCTAATATGCATTTAGTTGGGCTGACCAAAACTGCATGCAGTATTCAAGGCGTAGGTGTACTCTAGCTGTATATAGTGACATATTTTCTCTTTTAATAGCTGCCGCTTTCCTAATGATTCCTTATATTCTTTTAGATATTCTACTGCTGCTGCACAATGAGCAGATATTTTCAGAGAACTCCCCACAGTGACTCCAAGACCTCTTTCTTGAGTGGTAATAGCTACTTTAGAGCTGATCATTTTGTATCTGTAGCTGGGATTATTTTTTCCCAGTGCATTACTGTAGATTTATCAACGCTGAATTTCATCAGCCATTTTGTCACCCAGTATTGAGAGATCCCTTTGAAACTCTAGCAGTCAGCTTTGGTCTTCACTATTTTGAGTAATTTCATATCATCTGCTAATTCTGCCATCTCACTTTCACCCCCTTTTCCAGATTATTTATGAATACATTGAACAGCACACATCCCAGTGCAGATCATTGATGGCCTCCACCCCACCTCTCTACGTTGTGAAAACTAACCATTTATTCCACCCTTATATACTGACTTAACTGCTATTTAACTGGCATGCTGCTTAGTTCATCAAGTGCTGTAGCTAACGGAATGGCTCTGGGTTTCAGAACATAAATGCTTTTTATTTGATTGTATAGAAGCTCATTGAATTCAGACCCCAGGAAGAGGCAGTTTACAGAAGCAGTAAAATCCTGAAGTGGTCTGTGTATATTCCCTGTTGCTATGCACTAGGTCTTGCCTAATAACCTTTTAATGTGTCTGGCAGATCTGGGAATATGGTACAGGAAAAATCTCTTTAGTTTATTAAATATATAAAGAGCCCAGTTCCGCAGCCCTGGCTCAGGCGAACTCCCATTGAATAAGAGCTGTGGGCTCAGGCTCAGAGGCTTTGTAAAATGAAAAGACCAGTGAGCATCCATTCAGTGTTCTCTGATTCTGTTCTGTTCTATATTTACTCACTTAGAAATAACACACACAGTGGGGGGAAGCAATCTCATGCATCTAATTAATTTGCAGGAGATCTTACCTATTGACCACAAGCAGATGAGACAGCTGATTTGTATTTAGTTTTCCTTTGTCCTAGTTTTCCACTCTGTTTAAAGATCTGAGAGAAAAAATAGCTATGCCAATAAAAAAGGTCACAAAACCTTCACAAAATGGTCCGTGTGTAAAAGTCATTAAGGCCTGCTGGGGTGACGGTGTAGAATGCTTACCTGAGCTGTCTTGCACTGCAGTTGTGTTCAGTTTTGCTCAGTTACAAAACTAACAGTTGTTTTGAGCTAGCTGTCATTGGTCAAAGCCATTTATTAATAAATGCATGGATCAAGTTTTCATAAATAGCCTCTAGCATGTCTGTTTCGGTGTACAACTGTTTGCATGGAGGAAACACACATTTGCACTTGGGAATGGAGGTTTGTGTGTAGAAATCAGGCTGTTAGACAGCTCTCCGTGTGTGCCAGAAAATGTCTTTTTGTGTTTGTGAATATGGAGGATCTATACACAAAAGTTGTGGGCATTATTTTAGGATGCTGGCTGAGGCCTCTTGCAAAGTGTCAGCCTTTATTTGAGTGGAGGCCAGCTGAAGTGAGGACTGAGTTCTGTTTGTGACCAGTTTAGTTGATATTTTAATGGTCACTTGCTTTGACATATTTGTTAGTCCAAAAAAACCCCCAGGTTTCCAAACTCCACACAGGGGCTGAGGAAGCAGAGATGCCAGATCACAGTGTTACCAATTTTCCACTTGATTTTCCACCCTGTCCATCGTAGCAAGGAGCTAGCTCAGCCTTGCTCCAAGCATCATCATCCTCTGGATCAGAAGGAGCAACCTGGTTAAAAAGAAAGCATTCAGGTAGATAGCCACAGCAAAAGAAAGCAGCTGCCATGGGTGTCATTCCTGTGTCGGACGTTGCATTTGGATATTGGTGACCGCGAGTGAGGCTGCTCTGTCTTCAGGTGCCTTTTGACAATGCCTACAGCCCACTTTTTTTCTGACCCGTAGCTACATCATCTGTGTCACACTGGAGGGAGACTAGGCTACACATCAGGTCCTGACCTTTTACTGCTTTTGCCACTGAATGTAGATGATTTTTCAAATGGACCAACAACAGCATCCACCCCACCCCCGAGCTGCTCTTCTGCATTGAGTTCTGTTCCTGCCTTCTGAGCACTTGGCTCTCCGCAGGCTGCGCGACTTGCCCTTTCTATGTCGGTCTGATTCTTATGAGCAGGCACCATATAGTCATGGTTCTTCCTCTCAAAGTCACCTGGAGAACAAGATAGTTGTGAATTTCACTCTTCCCACCTATTCACATGAAAATGGAAGTGGATTAAATTGCTGGGGTGGGGAGAGGGAAGAGGTCAGAGCGGGTGATCCCCAGTGAGTCCTCCAGCAAAGCCAGGGAAGATCAGGAATGACACTCCCAATATTTCTAAGATTTAAAAAGGGGAAAATCAAAACCCTTTGGGGGCAAGGGAGTGGGGAAAATATAAGCAAGCTTTAGAAATCATGAAGTATAAACAGCAAAACAAAACAACCTCACCTTTTCTCCCTTGAGTTATAACAGAGTTTCTGTGGCTAAGATAGTCACCGCTGCAGGCTAGTAATTTTGTTCACATGGGTACTTTCTCTCTGCTCCAAGGAGATCAGTGCAATTTTTGATTGACAAGGGGAGATAGTGTTAATCTATTCTGTTCAGACCATAATTGCCTGAAATGAGGGCTGTAAAACAGCTGGTCTTCAAAAGGCTTGTATGGTGTGCTCTTTCTGTGGACCTTACAGTACGTGCTCTCCAATTCTTGTTAATACATGGCAAAAAAAAAAAAATCCAGCTGTTTCAGAAGCTGTCTTTCCTATAATACATCTGGGCTTTAACTGTCTCCCCATGCGGGTCACTCTGCATTCCCTGCTTTTCAAACATTTTCTGGACTTTTTACTATCAGTTTGTTCTTTATAGAGCATTCAGCAAATTTCATATAAAAATAAGTTTTATTGAGTTTCTCACAGGCTAGTGGCAACCACAAAAACGCTACAGACTTGACAATACACAACCTAACAGTCCTTAGTACACTTATTTTGATTGAAAGATACATGTTTAACAAGCACGAAAACTCAAGCACGTAATAGTCACTGAGCCTATTGCAGATCCAAATACTGTACACGTAAAACAGAACTTAATCAAAAACTGACTTGAGAGGGCGCTATTTAGCTAATTAATAAATGTCACTGAAATGATTGGATTATATAATTTATTTTAATCCTAGCAAAGGCCAAGAAACACAGTTATCTTTACAGCAGCTAAGTGTAACGGAGAATCACAATATCAGATTTTTGCAGAGCTACTTTACAACATTTGAGTTCCTATTTTTCAGGCTCCCGAATGCGAGTTCCTTTCTACAGTCCTGTTAAATCTGAGCTCTGACCGTGGGAATGAACTATTATGTATTTGTATTAAAAGAGTACCAAGAGGCCCATATGGGATCAGGGGCTATGTCTACACTTGTTAATTTAAGTCGACTTTAAGTCAACTTAGTGTGTCCACACTTAAAAATAAAGTCGACTTAAAGGGGACCTTAAAAAGTCGACCTAGAGCATCCACACTGGACACCTAGGTCGACTTCTGGAGGCTTAGGGGGACCTAGGGGAGGTCCACGGGAGCAGGGGAGGCACCCCTTGCCCTGCCAGGTGGGGGGGCATGCCAGGCCTTAGGTCTACTAGGAAGGTGGTTTTATAAAGTCGACTTAATTTTAATTAAGTTGACTTTATTTTCCTTAAGTCGACTTAAGCGGCTTGCTTAAGTTGACTTAAGGAAACTGTAGTGTAGACGCAGGGTAAATTAAATCGACTTAAGCAAGCTTAAGTCGACTTAGTTTACCAGTGTAGATGCAGCCAGGGATCTGTACATATACGGGGCAACCCCAGTTGCCAAAAATATTACCATCTAAGCAGGCAAGAATGATAAAGGGTAGGATGGGAAGGCACAGAAAAAGTGAGTTGGTCATGTGCCAAGCTGGGAATAGATTTCTCCAGGTCTCTTGAGAACAGTGCCTTCCCTATCCACTGAACCGCAAGACCACACAGAAAATTCTTCAAAGCTTACATTTGTTACTTGTATCAGTTGAGCCAGGATTTCTGTTCAGTGATCCTGGCAGGACAGCTATGGAACTCCCTTGTTCCAGCTCCTGCCAGTCGATAAATCAATTCCAAAGCATATTTCTAACATCTTGGAGAAGAGGAGTAAGCTATTCACTGGGCATCACTCAACAGTGTCATGCTGAGGGGGGCGGGGCTGTGAGTGTGGAGAAGTTAATATCTGATTTGTGTAATAATTCAATGAAAAATAAACTATAGAGGTACTGACCAGCTGTCACCAGTTCCCCCAAATCCCATGACAACCACTGATCTTACTCTATTTCTCATTGCTGTTGTGCAATTCTAATTTGAAGGTTATTATAGATAACCCCTGGAAATCAACACGGCGCTTCGCAAACATAGATGTGATACAGCCTAAGAACTTACAGTCTAAATAAGAAAAGACAGACACAGGACAGCACTTCAGGAGTGATGGCTATTGGATGGACGGATTTCTTTCGAGGCGAGTTCAGGTCCAAGGAAACAACCATAGGTAAAGAAGGGGAAATTCTTTCAGTTTTTCAGCAAGAATCATGCAAGACTAATAGAGGAACAGTGAACGGATGCATGAATATATCTTGCTCTGTGCACGTGAATTTTCATGGGCGGTAATTTGTCCATTCACCACACTAGCAGTGCGTCTACACTTGAAAATTAAGTCGACTTAAGCTTGCTTAAGTCGACTTAATTTACTCTGCGTCTAAACTACACTTTCCTTAAGTCGACGTAAGCAAGCTGCTTAAGTCGACTTAAGGAAAATTAAGTCGACTTTATAAAACCTCGTTTTAAGTCGACTTTTGACTTAAGTCGACTTTCTAAAGTCGACTTAAGCCAGTGTAGACCTGAAGTACCCCTAAGTCAACTTAGGGCTCTCCAGGACTCCCCCACTGCCCTCCCTACCAGGGTGGGTGGCACAGGGAGAGCCTGGCATGCCCCCCCACAGGGCAGGGCAGAGCCCTGCCCACCCTGCCCCTATGCCCTGCCAGGGTCCCTGTCCCCCTTTGCCCCATTGTACCCAGGTACAATGGGGCAAAGGCTGAGCCCCCTGGCACTTGGCAAGGGGTGCCCCCCCTGCCACCGTGGACAAGTCCCAAGTCCACTAGCCCCTACAAGTTGAGCGAGGTGTCCAGTGTGGACGCTGTAGGTCGACTTTGTAGGGTGCCCCCAAAGTCGACTTAAAATTTAAGTGTAGACTCACTAAGTCGACTTAAATTAACAAGTGTAGACATAGCCTAGGAGTGAGAAATACTTTTTACTCACACTAGGCAGCTACGGTGCTGTGGTTCCTGCTTTTCGTGGCAACTAATATCGCATCTCTTTGTCTTGTCTTGTCTTCTACTTGCTCTTTGGGACAGAGACGGCCTTTTTGTTGTGTGTGTAGACAGTGCCCAGCACCACGGCATCCTGGTCTGTGATAGGGGCCCCTGTGCACTAATAATAATAATAAATGGGAGGTGCTTGGAGATAGTTAGATGTTTATATTATGATATGTTTGGAATGTGCGCTCCTTCTCAGAACTGCATAACATGCTGGCAATGAGAAGAGAAACACTCATGGTAAATACCTGGTTCGTAAGTGGTTAAACTGTATATATTACTTAGTGGATAAGATTAGTTTTATATTTTTGACAAGTTCCAGAGGGGGAGCCATGTTCGTCTAGTTCAGCAAAACAAACAAGGAGTGCTGCGGCACTTTTAAAAATTAACAAATGTATTTATTGCATGAGCTTTCATGGGAGAAAATTCCACTTTGTCAGACGCTTTGAAGAAAAAGTGCACGGGACTCCTTGTTTATATTTTGGCCTGTTTTTTGTAATAAATACCAATTCCATTTTGACTGTCTAGTTGGCAGTAGAGCTCTTCTGTCTACCTGTAGGAGGTGAGCACAGATTTATGGTGCTGTAGGATTAACACATATCCCTCCCTTCTGCTCATTTTTGTCCCTGCAAAGGGAGCGAGAAAAGTTAGTACTGAACACATCACTGTCTACCCTACGAAAGCGCTATCATCACATTCTTCAAGGGAAATGAACGACGGTGGTTTTCCAGAGCATGGCAGTCTGGTAAAACAGCTCCTCAACTCACGGATGGATGACTCACTTCCAGCAGTGCTGGAGGGAATTGTGAGGTTGGATCTTTAGCTTCTTGGGGCACAGGAGTTTAATGAAAGCTCGTCTGAAGCTGTAGTGGCACAAGGGATACAGGACAGGGTTAACAGCAGAGTTGATCCACAGAAGCCAGAAGGAAGTCTCATACCAGTAATCAGGGATGCAGTGGCCGTGGCAAGCAGCTCGGATGATCATGAGAAGGGTGTATGGTGCCCAGCAAAGCCCAAAAATGCTCACAATAACTGCCAGTGATTTTGCCACCTTCTTGTCTCTGGAAAGCCTGAAACGCTGCGTGATGCTCTGAGAGACTATCTTCATCCGTTTCTCTAAAGAGAGTGTAGACGCAGAGTGTTTATAGCTCCTCTTTTTGAAAGACTTTGGTTTCCCACCATGGGGCCCAGAGGTCTGTGAGTCTTTCATGTACAGACTGGCGCTGGCAGCTGCTTGTTGTGTTTCACACTTAGTAAGGTCTAGGGTTTGGGCTGGCTCTTTCTGGTCCCACTTACAGCAGTTCAGGGAAAGCTTTGCTTCTGGGCTCGTTTCCATCTCCTCCGTGAATGACTGGTTTTGTGCTTCATGGAAGAGATCTAGGCGGATTTTGGTGCGTTTCTGAATGTTCAGGTAAATGCTCAAGTTGAAAAACAAGACACTGATGAAGGGGGTGAAAAACTCCAGAGTGGAGGCCGTCATGAGAAAATACCAGTTGTAGAAAAATTCAGCATAGCATTCCCCATCCGGTATGATGCTCTGGCCTGTTACATATTCCCAGCTGATAATTGCAGGTCCATAGAGCAGGAACGCTAAGACCCACACCATTACCATCTTCAGCACTGCTTGCCTGGTATTACCTTGCTGAGCTCGGTATGTGACCTGGAGGGGAAAAATCTTTTCTTAGCTATAACCAAATACGTTAACTGGCCTAGGCTGTTGCATAGACTAAATTTTCTGGCAAAGCTGCTATGCAGTAGCTCTGCAGTGTTATGAATCAATGGGCTGCAGACAGCAAATACAATCCCTAGATAAAGCACACTCCCACAGAGAAGAGCGAAGACTCTGGTCCTTTAACTTCAAAGCAGCCTTGGTTCATGACTGGCCAACAGCAGCTCTGAACTGAGTCAGCACATTTCAGGGAGATACTCATTTTTTACATCAGTGACTCTTGATACAAACCTCAGCCCAGATTTAATAGCTGCTTTTTAACCCCATTTCACAGATGGGTAAAATGAGGCAGAGAGCCTGTCACTCATCCAAGGCTGCACCCTGAGTCAGTGGCAGAGCTGAGAATAAAATCCAGGGAGCCTCAGTGTCTACTCCCGCCACATGCCTATTCTGTCCCTACATGCACTTTGAAAGTGTTGAACACAGTAGTTTGGCGTAGGCCTAACACATGAGAGCTTTGTTGCAGTTTGGCTCTGGATTGCCTCTTAACTTCTTGCACAGGGCCCATCTGTAAATATTTTGTACTAGACTTGGAAGCCTTGTGGCTTGTAAGTTGCTGAGCACACTCAACTCCCACTGTAATAACTGTTGCATTTAGGAAAATGGACACCGTGCAGAAATCCATTGCAACCTGTGAGCCAATCTCTGAGATTGACTGTAACTCCCATTGAAAGCAATTTAGTCTGGAAATAACCATTGCAAGTTGGTAATAAACTGTTTACTTCACTCTGATTGACTGGCTGTCACTCAAACACCTTCTTCCCAGTCAGCTTTTAGAAGGACAATCTATTTTAGCAGGGTCTCAACCTCAAAGGAATTGATTGTTTAAAAAAAAACAACCCCACACACCTGAAGTTAAGGTATTAAAATGAATTGTATATTTCCCAGAAATTGTTCCTTCCCATCACCAGGCGAAAAGATTAATAGTTTCCCAAGGAATCAAACAGCTTTTAATTAGCACACTTGACTCCCGACAATAAAGTGAGGGGGAAGGCTTTTCTCATCTCTGACATGTCAGTACTTACCGCTCTTGTCACAGAGAGGAATCTGTCATAGCTAATCAGTACAATGTTGAAGACTGAAGAGGTGCAAAGGAGATAATCAATTACCAGCCAGAGCTTGCAGAAGCTTTTCCCAAAGGCCCATCTTCCTGTCAGCACATAGGGCACATACAAGGGAATGCAGAAGGCACCTGCAATGAGAAGTGTTTATATTTGAAAAGGCTGTTGCGCTAGAGGAAAAGTCACTCACTCAAATGTTCGCTAAGAATAACTGTCGTGTGTGTGATGTCATTTGCAACTCTGCTCAGTGGCCCTGAGTAACTGCATTGTATATTTAGATCTGCTGGGCCAGCTTGTGGCCACCCTTTGTGGTAGCCCACTCAGCCTAGGATGGCAAGATAGAAAGGAACCCTGCTAGAGACGAATAGCTGAGGGGCCGCAGATGTGTCTTCTGGCCCATGAACATTGAGCTATGGTTTTCAAAGCAGCCTAAGGCATTTGGGGCCCAGATCCTCAGAAACAGTAGGTGCCTCACTCCCCGTTATTTCAGTTGGAGATAGATTCTCCAAAATATTTAGGGGCCTAGGCTTTGGTCACATGACTCCCATTAAAATTAAGGGGAGTGGGGTGCCCAAATGCCTATAGGGAAAGTTTGAAATCTGAGCTATGAAGCAAGGTAACAACTCAGGTTTTTTATCCATTACTGCTTCATGGTGATACATAAAGACTCAGTACTCTTCCTTTCAAAACGAAAGCATCCCTTGCTTGTATTTTGACCTGAGCTCCTCTTTGCTGGAAGACACAAGCCAGTTCTTTGGCTCAGCAGACCTCTTCTCTGAGGGCCTGATCCTACAAATGCATGCAGGGGTGATTTTAGGTGGGTGGTGAATTGAGGTTGGTGCATGTGTGTTTGTCTAACTAGCTACTGGGGCTGTATCTGAGCAGCTGGTGGTGGTGGGGTGGGAGCCGAGTACCCTCTCCTTGCTCTGGCACACAGGGAAGCTGACCCTCAAGTTACTGCCTTATCACAGATCCAAACCCACCAGTGATTCTGCCCAGATCTTCCAGCAACGTGCCAGAAGCCAGGTCTTGATAGTTCTGTCAAAATAGGAGTGCCTTTAAAAACTAACAATGGCAAAGAGCTCGTCTGTGTTGCAAAGAAGCCGGGAAAGACTGACCCCAGTCTTGCACCTGGGCTCTAACCAGCGGCTCTTCCCAGGCACTACCTACTGGTCTTACATTTTGAACTCTGCCCAGTGCTCAACTCCGGTAGCTTCCTATTTTCCCACGGGAGAGATGAATAATGTCCTTGCCGATCAGTGTGGCAGAACGGGCTGTGCTTGTGTCTCCGAGTGTGCCTGAGACTGTGGGAGGGAGACGGAGACCCTGGCTAGAGGCTAATCGGCCTCTCCCAGCCCTTCACCAGCACGGCTCCGCTCGTCCACCTCGCCGGCGGCAGGGGAGAAACCTCCCGGCGCGTTCCTGTCTGCGGGCGCCCGGTTCTCCTTCAGCGAGCCCCGGCACTTGTCCTCGCAACATCTGGCTCGCCGCACATCTGCGCGCTCACTCCCGCCACCACCAAAGGCCGGCATCGCTCGCTGTGCCGCTCGTTTTCCTGTCCACCCACCGGCTTGGCGAAATCAAGCACCTGCCCGTCTAACAGCCAGCCTGCGCCCCGTGAGACGGGCACCGTGCGCCGCCTGAAAGGTGCATTGGGTGCACCCGCGGCCGCGGCCCCCCCAGCCCAGTCTGGCAGGAGGGAAACGATCCCTGGGAGGCTGAAAAGCAGCGGCGGGGGCCGGCCCTTGCCCCAGCAGAGCCCGGCTTGGCCAGGACCGCGGGGCGTCCCCGCTTCCCCCCGCCCCAGCCCGGCGCGGGGCCCCGACGGACGGGCGGTACTTTACCTACTAGGAAATCGGAGAGCGCCAGGTTGAGCAGGAAGAAATTGTTCTGCGTGCGGAGGCTGGAGTCCGCCACGAAGGCCAGCATGACCAGCGCGTTGCCCACCACCGTGGCCACGATCAGCAGGGCCATGAGCGCCGCCAGCGAGACGGTCCACGTGGCGCCGAAGCGGCCCGCCGGCGGCTCCCCGGCAGCCGAGGCGTTGGCGGCCCAGCCCGGCGTGCCGTCCATCTCGGCTCAGGCTGCCGGGGCCCGAGCCGCCCGCCGCCCGCGGGACGGGAGCGGCCGCATCGTCCGCCCCCCTGCGCCGCCGCCACAGCCGGGCGGAGCGAGCCAGCGCCCCCGGCCGCTGCAGGGATCGGCCCCCGCTCAGCCGCCACGTGCTGCTGCAGTGGCCGCGGGACGCCGCGCGGTCATTGGCCGCGGGGTTTGCAGCCGCCGCCCACCGGGCTCCCTGCACCCGCCGGCCGCGCTCCCCCGAGCCGGGCTGGGAGGAAGTTCACCGAACAGCCGGCGAGTGGCGCAGCGACTTGTCTGGCCGCTCCGCTGCCCCGGGGCGGGGACCGGGGGCCCTCTAGGGCCCCAGCGAAGAGTGGGGTGAGGATCACCCTCCCCCCCCCGGGTTTCCACGGCCCTCTCCATGTCAGATACACACAGGGCTGCTGCCCAGGCTACATCCTCTGCACTGGCCTTCCCCAGCTCCAGCTGGGTCGGGGAAGGGGCGAGAAGCGCTGCAGCGGGCAATTGTGGAGTAAGGTGCCCATAGGGGAAGGGTCTGTCCGGAGCCCTCCAGCAGAAGGGTTTCTAAACCCTTCTAAGCTTTTCATCCCATCTGATACACGGGGATGCCCGCACCATCCCCAGTAAAACAAACAAGGAGTCCCGGGCCACTTATAAAGACTAACACATTTATTTATCGCCTGAGCTTTCGTGGGAGAAAATCTCCCTTCCTCAAAGCTTTGAAGAATATCACTGGTGGCCGTGAGAAACATCCAGCCTGATTCTTAGGTGTAAATCAGGAATAACTTTTCTGGAAGTAGTAGAGTTAGCCACCAGGAAACCATTGGCTAAAGCACTACCCACACAGCAGGGGAGAAGGATCCGTGATACTGGCAGGAGACCTGCTCTGTCGGTGGCTATCTTCTCAATCTTTTTACAATCAGGGGTGGAACCTTCTTAGAAGGTCCGTTTTCTTAAGAAAGAGAGCAGTTTCCATCATTCCTCCAGCGTACACGCGTCACTTCACGATAACATTTACTCTGCTGGTTTCTACTAGATGGTGTCTTTATTCTGGAGCATCACCAAGTACTGTAAGCCATATTTCCAATGGACCTGATCCATTCGGTGTCTTTTCATTGTCCTCTATTCAGCCACATTTGGACTATGGTGTCCAGTTTTGGGGCCCCCACTACAAGAAGGATATGAACAAATTATAGAATCCAGCAGAGGACAACAAAAATTATTAGGGGCTGGAGCACATGCCTTAGGAGGAGAGGCTGAGGGAACTGGGGTTGTTTAGTCTGCAGAGAAGAATGAAGGAGGGATTTGATAGTCGCCTTCAACACCTGAAAGGGGGGAGTGAGTCGGGAGGAGGGAGCTAGGCTGTTCTTGGTGGTGACAGATGACAGAACAAGTACCACTGGTGTCAAGTTGCAGTGGAGGAGGTCTAGATTGGATATTAGGGGAAAGTTTTTCACTCGGAGGGTGATGAAGCACTGTAAAGGGTTACTTAGGGAGGTGGTGGAATCTCCATCCTTAGACATTTGGAAGGCCCAGCTTGACAAAGTCCTGGCTAGGAGGATTTAGTTGGGGTTGGTCCTGCTTTGAATAGAGAGTTGAACTAGATCAGTAGTTTTCAAACTATGGGTCGGGACTCAGTACTGGGGCACAGACCCTCAGGCACCGGATCGCAGCACCCCTGTTTCACCAAAAGACTGGAATGCATTGCTCAAAGATTACTGGGACGACCTCCATGCTTAAAGTTAAGCACATGCTTAAGTGCTTTGCTGGGTCAAAGCTTACATTACCTGATGGTTTTCTTTATTTAAAAAACAAACTAGAGGATGAAGTTTGGACTTTGCATATTATGTGGACTGTATCTGAAAAACAGACTGGGAAAGGTGGCTCAAGGATATTAGACAATACATCTTCAACATTCTTTGGGGTGAACAAACATTTCTGCTTTCTGTTTCTTCCTGGGATTTTCAATAGTGAGAGAAGCGTCCTCACATGTACAAGAAATAATGGTTCAACTCAGTACTACAAAGGCTGGGAAGAGAAGGGTTCTGCCCAGAGTCATTTCACAGTCTTGACAGAGGATGTCACTGCATGCTTGTCACCACAAGCACAAGAAACTGAATAAATAAAATTAAAAGAAAAGCAGGAAAAATACAGAGAAAATGCACCATATGTGAGATAAATATATTGTACCAGAAATAGTCCAGGGCTGCAGATAAAGGTGGCTGTTTGTGCGTTTGTTAGACTCCAAATAACTTCATGCATGACTACAGGGAAGCTGTGGGAAGACCAGATTCAATGATAAGCTTGGCTGAATATCAGTATATTCCGATAGATCTCCTGCTATATTTACAACCAAACCTTTTCAACTCTGGGTGTCATCTTGGCACAGGTGAGAGGAGATCTTCAGACTCCTGTGAGTGTTTGATCATAAACTATTTAACAAACAAACAAACAAACAGATAGCTTTGTTCTACGGCCTTTTGTGGGGTCATATTATTCACCACTTTGTAAATATTCAGGCTACCATGGGGTGTTCGTGGAATGCTTGCGATCCCGAATGATCCTGGGTCTGTTATTAATTAATTATTAGTGTTATTATTAGTTATTCACTATTGGTCATTCACCACTAGTTGTTCTCCTGATCTCAAAGTTTCCATCATCCAGTCAGGAAGCAGAAACAGTAGTGTGTGACTGTGGTAATTTAAGATGACTTGCAAATTGAAATAGGATCTGCATTTTTAATGACTATGGCTAACCCTGACTAATTCTCCCTGCAGTATTAATTATATGACAAGCAGAGCAAACTATCAGTGTAGTTCAGTGTCTTGCCCTAGCAATGACCTCTATCTCCTACTTCAGAGGAGGTGAAAAAGCACCTAATGTGCTTTGGACAATGGTAATATTTTGGCAGTAGGAGTAAAATTCTCTCCTGTTCCCCCCCGCCCAGGTGAACACAAGTCCTTTTGCATGATATAAGTGCCACTCAGGCCTTTGTGGCTTATATACCACTTACGCAAAAGGGATTTAAGTGGCATGTAGGGCCTTCCTGATGTAGGCCTTCCGCACAGTGGTACAGTCCATCAATAAATATTTAAACCCTTTAAATACATTTTCCTTAGGTGGGGAGTTCCATAGGCTAAAGAATTGTTTTTCACTTCTATCCATTTCAGATTTGTTACCTTGTCCGAGGGACTTGACAACTAACTCATTAAAAAAGAATTCTTCTAAGATCATTTCTCATTCTGGATATGAGCTTGGTAGCTGGCTTCTACTTTTTTAAAGAGGGCATAAATGTAATGTGTGTCCCCTTTCAGACTGCTTTACTCTGAAAATGCAGTGTAGACAAACCCCTAAATCCTGTTATACTGAAAGCTATTTTGGATGAAGGTAAGATATGAATTTAAAGGGATGGAATTCTCGAATAAGAAGGTCCATCTAGGGAGCTATTGGAGAATAGCTACTGCAGTTAATTTACCTACATCAATAAGTCCTTAATATAAATGAGAAACTGCTTCCTAACTCCCCTGATTTTTTAGGGAAGTTTAACTTCGAATATAGCAACTGGCCTCTCTTTTTATACAGGGATTAATCAAAGTCCTGGATCTAACCCCCAAACTTTGAGATTGTTTGACCCAACATACCAATATCAAATCCATGGCGTAAGCCCATATCTATCCTTTAGTTTCATTGATCACTCCTGCTCTTCCCTCATTATTTGGCAATGGCCATGAACCTTTGGTGTTGTGGATAGAAACCTCTATTATGCTCTCTCACGTGGCATGCTCAGAGGTTATTGCCATCAGCCCCTGGGTTTCCATCATTTTCTGTATTAGTTCCCAGGTTCTGCAGGGACTCATTTTGAATTGTTTTTGATATGCTTCCTCTGGTCAGAATCAGTCATGGTCCCGGTCTCTGCTGTGATTTGCACAGACACAAGTGTCAGCTATGGCAGGCTCTGCAGTTACTCTTGGCCTTAACACAACTCCTGTTGAAATAACAAAGCTTGACTGACTGATTTTCCTCTGAGGCGGTGTTGTGACTGATCCATCCTTCCTAGTGGAAATCTCTTCTCTCCTCCAGGGCCGATCCTTTGATAGTGTTTCTTATTCTTCCTATTTCCATAGTTTTGTATCTGGGAGTCCTGTTTAATCCCCAGCTTTCTGCTGAGTCTCCTAGATAATATTGTTGTCATAGTATCACTTGAGGAAGCCGTTCAGTTACTGGCTCTTATGCTGTCGTGCGTACCAGGTGTCTGAGCTCATCATACATGCATCTCGGTTGGACCGCTGTTTGTTATCTCCTTCCTTTATTTGCAATTCATGAAGATTTCTGGCAGAGTGTTTACCAATGCCAAAGTGTCAAATGCAGAGATGGGTTTATACTGTGAAACCCATCTGCAGAATCTTAATGTCCCCCATTGAAGGGCTGTTCAGAACTTGAGATAATGGTAGGTTCGATTAAAAAAAAAATAGGGACCATTATAAAAAATTCAGATACAGAGTTTTGGGTTGTGATCGTCTGTAGGAGACAATAAATATTCTTGTGACTATTCATTGGCTTCCAGTGGAATTTACCATATTGCTCTATCATATTTTTACAATCTATGTAGACTTATTGAGAGACTCCTTTTCACTCGGAGGAATAGATAAGGGATTGTTCCTAACTCCAGATAACATCATGTTTGCCCAGAGATGTCTATTGTGTACAACAGTGATGGAGCTGAGAGGCATCTGTTGTTATCTTGACAGCTCAAGTATTGTTATTTATATGGATAGCATCTCCTACAAATGACAATGAGATCATCCTGCTTTCATTATTAAAACCACTGTGGATTTAATCGTAGCATGCATATTCGCCAGGCAGTTTCTCTTAAAGAACTGAGATGAAACCTCTCGCGCTCATAAACCCATCACAACCCAAACAAATAGAAATGGGTCTGAACCCAGATGGTAGATCCAAACAACCCCAAACTTTGCAGCGTGGGGAGGTGATAGAACTGGGGCAGAACTTTGCAGCTTAAGCTTATACCTGTATTTCATTCCATTTGGGGAGGACATGTCGACATTTAAAAGTACTTCTACTGGTTTACTTTATTTCAACTAGGGAATCAAAATGAGCTCTGTGGATAAAAGTCACGTTTATACCAATATAATTTCATCCACGCTAAGGCTTTTACTGGCATAACAGTGTCAGGAAAAATCTCCCCCTAACTAGCATCATTATGTCAGTAAAATTGTACATCAGTGTGGTGCAGGCCATCTTCTACTGATGGTGGTTTTCCCCTTCATGAACGGATAGATGGGAGGAAACCTCCAAAGAGAGATTGAATCTCATTTGAGGAGTTCCTGCTGCGCTGGCACTACTCAGGTGATTAAGAGTGTGTAGTACTGAGCCCTGAGTGTAAACCACATGGATGGTAAATCACAAAGCACATTTTGTTTTGAGCAGAGGTGCCCTCTCTGCTCCAAACGAGAGAGAGGTTCCTCTTGCAGTGAGAGAACTGTAGCTTTTCTGTTCCTTATTTGTCTCCTCAGAAGTTGGGGGGGAGAGGGGGGCATGTGAGGCAAATTTTAAACAAGAAATGGTTAAAAGAAAACTTTGGGGCTGCTTTAACTAATGCTGGGAGTTCAAACTACACCGTACCGCCATGTGTACTAACAAATCCCATCCTCTTTTTTATTTCTTTCTTCCTTTTTCAACAACAAGCTGTTTTGCCCTTCATCATTGTTTGAGCTTAGTTTGTTCCAAGAAATTCAGCCATCTCGGTGGCCATCTGAACAGCTATCTGCCACGTGGTTGGAGCACAAAGCTAGCACGTGTGACGTGAGTAGGTTCTACCACATCCAGATCTACCACAGAATGAGAAGCCAAGAGGAACCTGACTGTTGCTGCTTTGCCAAGCCATTGTACTTCTGCTCCTGCACAAACAGAGAAGCAAAGCTTGGAAAAAGGACTCTTTTAAATACAGCATTGGAGAACAGGATGCACCAAGAAGAAAGGCGAGAGGAACTTTTCCCATTTAAAAGTGCCACAGAACTCCTCGTTCGTTTTTCTCCCTTCATGTAACTGCCTTTTCCAGAGAAATGCCTCTTCGTTAATGCGTTCCCCTTTTTAAAAAGGCAGTTGCTGAGCACAGAGCTTTGACGATTTATTAGGACTGAATAACTGTAAGGGAATCAATAGGACAGTACACACATTGACAGAACACAATGAAATCAGCCATTGGATGCATTTCATTCTCTGTTTCATCCCGGGGTCAAAGCAAATTCTCTTAGTGTCGGAATGTGTTTCTTCTTCTCCGGGTTCCAATTCACTAAGGTTAACACTTGACAAATGTGGCGATGACAAGGAAGGCCCCTCATGAAAGACAACGAAATTCTGTGAGCTGAGTTTTTGCCCCATGTTGCAGGTCCTAGTTTCACTGTAACCTGTAAATCAGGACACTAAAACGGTCAGGAAATTTACCATTTGGCACAGAAAGATTGTGTTTGTGTTCGTGCCCGATCCAAAGATCCTCAAACTCCCAACGGAGTCTTTACTTTCATGTCAGCAGGCTTGGGACCATGCCTTTTGGAACCAAATCTTCAAAGTTACAAATCAACTTGTCTTCCGATCTGCTCACGTGTCTTGTCTCTTGCAAACAAACTGCAATTTTATTGATATGCTGAGTTCAGATTCTCTGGAGCAGGCAAACTCCGCAGGGCAGCATGTGCTATGATGTGCTACGGGTCTTAATGGGGAAATGCTGAACTGTATTTAAAGCTGGCACTAGTCAAGGGCAGGTCAGCTCTGCAGTTTGAAATACGCCTTTTAGAGCATAACAGCAGGAACAATAACACACTCTGTGCACCCGTCAGTTTGGAAGGATTTTGTGTCAGTCACTCAGCCCAACAATGATCTCAGGAAGAGAAGGCAAGCTCTGAATAACAAAGCATAGAGGCCACTTCCAGCTGCTGACAATGATGCTAGATTTAGGTAACAGAGCAGAGGGAGCAAGCCTTCCAGTTTTTAGTTGCACTTGTTATTATTCACTTAGGGCCCATTTAAAAAAGCCGAGCTGGGCTTAGATTTTTGTTGCTCCCAGTGGGGATAAACTACGTGGGTTAGAGGCTAAATTGGAGAGTTTTATCAGGACTAAATAAAATCTGACCTCAGAAGATTTTGCTCTCTGGCTGATGTAAGAATGGAGGAACTTCACGGATGTCAGTGACGTTACACTGGATTTACACTGCTGTGAGCAGGAGCACTGAATGTTTAAGACAAAGTTCACAAAATCCAGTGCCACTAAAGAGATAGGGGGCTGTAGCTTAACCCCTGTATGTAATTGGTAGTTTTCTGTAGTCCAAATAGCAAGTGCGTATGGGAGAAGTATTGCAAATGTCACCTCCCCACCTTCCTGCTGGTTTCTGATGCCACAGGGGCCCAGGAGCAGAGAGCTCATTGGTAACCTCATAAAATATTTAAAGGTCTTCCTGAACTAATTAAGCATATTATTTGCTATATTTACTTATGTATCTCTTATACATATCAAAGTTTAATTCAGATTAATTTGTTGCTGCCAATCAAATCTGCGGGCCAAATTCTCATCCCACGCAGATGCAACCGTATGGACTTAACACCAGCATGACTGAGACAAGCATCGGGGTCTTGCTCTTCAGGTTAAATCTGAGATGGAAATATAGGAGCAGTTTCTCCACGGGAGCGATGTCACTGGCGTTAGCAGAGTTGCCCCAGATTGACACAGGAGTAAACTGAAAGCAGAATTTAGTCCATGATCTTCAGGTTAGTCGATCAACATTTTATAAACTGAGGTTAAAATCATTAAGACCTAAAAACTGAGTGTCTTATATGGAAATAAGTTTGTGCAAGTAATTTTGTACTCATTCCACCAGCACATTTGTATGTGAGAGTAGTGAAGCAGATATACTGAGGTTGTTCTGTCCAATTCTATAGACCAGGGGGCAGAATCCAATCTTGGCTGCACATCTGTAAATCCCAAGTACATAACTGAGATCAGAATCTAGCTCTAGACGTTCTAAACTTGAGAAAAATGAGCAGTCAGATGACTCTTAGTCTAGTTTATTAGGGGTTTGAATTGTTCAAGGGTAGATAATGAAGCCTTTGGACTCTGTGTTACTGGAAAGAATGCAGTTCAAGGCGGAATTAAGTTTGTTACCATATGTCAGCAATCCAGAGGCCTATGTGAAACAAGTTGATGAGAATCTCTCTAGTTCCTACTAGACAGCTATTGACATTGCAAAATCCACCATGCTTGCTGGCAGTCACAGCAGAAAGAGCAAGGCCTGAATGAATGTGAAAAGTGAGCTCCCTTCTTCATGCACCTAGAGGTGGTCTCCACAGGTCAGGAATGTGGCACATAACCAGGGTGGTGTACTAAAGCCATCGATTCTGTAGATAAACCAAGGACTGAAGTCTCCAAGGCTATCAATCCAGTACATTTCAGTGAACTTTTGAACTTCCCTCTTGACATGCCAGAGGCCAGCCAACTCTACTTACTAAACTGGCACACCAGGGAGGGATCATGCGCTCCCCCTATAAAAGAGCAGCAGGGCACCGTAAAGGGAGGGTGAAGGGATAGGAGGGCTCTATGCAGGGAAGTGGGTGAGACAGAGAGTGACTCTAAATAAACAGCAGGTAGGGATCTGAACGCTCTCCTAGCAGGGAGCCTTCAGAAAGGCCCTGATCAAGCCAAAAAGCTGATGCTGGAACCTGGTAACTTCTTGGGAGCTTCTAAGTTTTGCTGTGGCTCTGAGGTAGGAGCCTATAAACTGTTGGTGGGGTACCGTCTCCAGAAAGCTCTACTAAAGAGAGACAGGCTGCTTCGAATGTGGGCTGTTCAGGTGAACTCGTTGTTGCCGGGGAGGAAGGCAGGGTGCTACAGGGGGATTACTGGCCATGCTCCTACGCAGTATATAGATGCTACAGTGTCATGGCCAGGAAGAGGTTAATAGTTTGGGCCATTACCTCCTCAGATGTGGCTAATAGGCAGAGTAACCACAGCTGGGATAAAAGGCTGTAGGTCCAGCAGAGGAGACTCTCTGGTAAAAGGGCTGGGAGTCACTTGAGGAAATCTACATAAAGAGCTGACCCTCCAGGTAGAGGCCTGGAGAATGCAGTTCTGCAACAGATACCTGCAAACAGACCAAGGTAGAAAGCGGCCAAGGGAATCAGTGAGGGCATGTAAGAGACGGACCTGAACTGTTTAGTGCGGGGGCCGTAGGCTGGAACGTAGCGGGAAGCTGTGAGCTGTACATGCCTAGGGGGTAACACACTTGAAAATGCCATGGTCAGGGCAGGCTGCAAAAAGGAGAGCAGATTCTCCCCAACTGGTGGCTAATACTGAAGTTTAGATTCACCAAACAGTGCTCCTGTTTCCCCACACCTGTTATCAGGAAGCCCCAGAAAAGAAATACACAGCCTCCTCTGTTGCACTTCAGTCTCTGGCTTCTGAACAGCAATTTGGTCCGATAGATGTTATTTAAAACTCTATTCCCTTTACAAAAATGTTCTCCTGATTCCCAAAGGGCCCCCATGTTACCAGCTTAATATTGGTTTAGATCTTACCTAAAACACCCCGCTGCCAGCCAATCCTTTAGTATCTAAAATGAAAGGTTTATTATAAAAGGAAAAAAACAAGAAGAGAGATGTTAAATGATCAAAGCAACCAGATACATACAAATGACTTCAAAGTCCAGATATATCCAGTTCTTAACAGTACTGGAGTTTGTAGCCTTCTACAGTTCCTCTGGTGTACATCCAGTACCTAGGTGGGTCTCAGTCCTCTGTTTCACTGCTTCGGTTGTAGTTGATCCAGAGGTAAGCAGGAATGTAGAGAAAATGGAGATGATGAAACTGCACTTTTATAGTTTCTACCATGAGGGTTGTACTTCCTTTGTCCCAAACATGGCACGGGTCTTGGAAAACCTTTAGAGTCCACTGTCCATAGCCTGTTTCTACATGCTTTGATGTTTTATAATGGGTAGCCCCCTGATTTCTTTCTCTGGGTTCAATGTCTAGTTTAGGCTGACCAGTGCTGAGGATAATAGCACAGCACAACTTTTTGAATACAGAAATATCACACACATTCATCACCTGTGATACAAAGATGGTACATAATTAAACAATTTTATCAGACTTAACAAATTATAACCTTTCCAATGGTTCCTGACATGGGATATTTTTATGCAAATTATTGTAATTAATTATTGGGGGGTGATTTAGTGGGAGTGGTCCTGATTTTTAGCAGGGGGTTGGACTAGATGACCTTGTGAGGTCCCTTCCATCCCTATGAGTCTATGATTGATAATATTATAAATGATCATCCCTAATCCAGACAGCATCACAGAAGCATATGCTTGGATTCCCCTACTGCACTATCCCCACTCACTAGAAAAGGGGAGGTGGAAACCTGGGGAGTAAAGGAGCAAGGACTGTTATGGATGGACTGAGAGGGAAGACCTGGTGTGCAGGGTTACTAGAATTCAGGTTTTTCGTTTTTCTTTCCTGTTCCCCTTTAAGGGGTGTGGCTTCAAGCAACGTACCTGGAAGACTGATATGTAAGAACCAACAGATGACTGAATAGGCTGATCTGTGGCTGACTGGCTGAGAAACAGGGGCTGCAAGACTGCGTCCAGCTCTGGAAGGCCACCCCTGCTGAGTGTAACTCTGCGAACTAACTAGTTTTGGGAAAAAAATCTGAACCCCTTGCTAGCTCTAGTTACACCCTCCAGCCAACTATTAATATGAGGAATAGTTTACGAGCATTACTGCAGCCAGGAAGGGGTTAACTAACATTTTGTGGACCCAGATCTGGTTTTGATTCTCTTTCTGAGTGTGCAACCCTGAGAGCATTTCAGGACTGGACAATGTCAGGCCTTTCAGATCATTCTGCTCCATGGATAAGATGCTACCGAGATATGTGACTGGTGGGTGACATCTATTAGTCTGCTGGCAAATTGGGTCTAAATCCTGAAGTCCTCACTCAGTTCACAGGCTAAACTCTCAGAATAGACTTAAAAGATTTCACCCACTGTTAACTTCTGCTCCCTGGAAGCTGACTGAGCCCAAGTCTGGTTGAATTAAGCATCTTAAATTGGCTTAATGTTACTGTCGGAGGGTAAGCTGAGCCTTGAATCCCTGGTAGTCCCCACACTGATCTGTGTCTGGGACCCTCCCAACCTGTCACAGAATGAATAAAAGCCAGGCCTGCCAGGAAATAAAAGGCAGGGTGTTCCCATAGGAGTAAGAGCTGAGTTCTGGAAACAGATACAGGAGCCATGATCAGGTGCCATCTTGTTGGTGAGAGAGTCTGGGAAGGACTGTGTGAAAACAGGCCAGGGAAGGGCCAGAGGGGAGCAAGCTACAGAAGGAGCGTAGAGGTTGTTGTGGGGAGCCAGGCAAGAAGTCCTGATTAATGCCAGGCACTGTAGGCAGTGGCCAAAAGAAAGAATGGAGCCAGGGTAATCCCAGTTTAAAGCAGACTGCTGCCCACAATTTAGGGATGCAGGGCCAGAGGCTGTAGTAATGGGTAGACGTCCCTTGAGTGCAAGAAGGGAGATGGTGTGGACACCCCAACACAGAGGCCTGTTCCTGTCAGGGTGGGCTGAAGAATTATTTGTTTTGCTCCGGAAGGAGAGGGAGAGGAAAAGGCCAACAAAGTGACTCAACTCTCCAGCTGGAAAGGGAATTGAGACATTGAACGAGGGAGCCCCCACCGCCTCCATTTCTCCTGACATTGAACAACCTCGGTGCTGCTGTTACAGCTGCCTTTTGCACCACCCCTCCTAAGGCTTTTGTCCCTGAGCGGCAGCCAAGGTAATTATAAGACCTGTGTCTTATAATTGCAGAGGTTAGATGCAGGATCCCTCCCTGTTTTCTGACTCAGCACGTGGTTAGATGGTAGTCGCTAAATAGGCTGCTGAATGTCATTAGCAAATATCCGCAGGAGCGCAGAGTTGCCATGCAGCTCAACAGCACTTACCAAGACCATTGATGAGAATCTGTCTACACTGCAAGGAAACGGTTGACATGGGTTTACAGGGCTATAAAACTGCAGTCTGGCTGCTCCAGGGCACTGTGCGGGGAGGCGGTTCCCAGAGCCCTGAACATCTGTACTGTAATTTTATAGCCCCGTAGCCTGAGCCCAAGTCAGCTGATGTGATCTCAGGAAAATGATAGGCGTGTGCTGGGCTGAATTAACTGGTCTGGGGGCCCTGGGCTGCCCCCCCCCCCCCACAGGGCCCCTGTCATGGGGCTCCCTGCCTGCACCGCAGGGACCCCAGCCTAGGTGCCACATTGCAGGGGCCGGGCCCTCACTCCCCGTTGCTGGGGGGGCTGGGGCCCCGGGACACTCCTGTCCTGGCCCCACTCCAGCCAGTCTGCTGGAAGGGCAGGATGGCGGCTGGCCCCACTGCAGCCCCCCAGGGCCACAGACCCTGGAGAGCTGAGTGCCAGGCTGGAGGAGCGCAGCCTCCGGCTGCACCAGCTGGCCCCCCTACTTGGTGGAGTGAGCGGGCTCTGGCCCACCCTGCCCCACCCCTGAGGGCAGACTAGCTGGCCCAGGGTGGAGCGCTCTCTCTACACCTGCCCTGCCAGTGCTGAGCGGGATCGCTGGATTATCGGAGGGATTGTAGGGGTGGAGCCTGGGGCTCCCATTTTGCCGGGCCTGGGGCGTAAGCCCCTAAAGTCCCTTTGATAATCCAGCCCTGGGAGTGTGTTTTGGTTTGGTTTCCTTTTTCACGGTAGAAATGTGCTTCAGGAATGGACCATAGGCCGCTACTGATGCTCTGGTAAAGGAATTGTCTGTATTATTTCAAACCCTGCTGATTCTATTTGATTCTTTGTCTCTTCCACCACCTAGTGATTCATTTTGTGACCCTGGCTTCATGCCTTGCATCTCTTCTCAGAGGGCAAACCTGCTGGTAGTGTGGGTGAGGCTGGAACGGAGTGACTTTCCCTTCCCTCTCTGGAGCATCAACAGCCGCTTAGTTCCCTCAGTCATCAGAACACATTTAGCTTAAAACAATGGTTCCCAGCCTGTGGTCTGTGAGGGTACTGCAGGTGGTCTGCAAGGGGGAAAAAGATGGGTACCCAGATGCCAACTACTACAGGAGAAGCCCAAGAAAGAAAACAACAGAACGCCACTGGTCACCACCTACAACCCCCAAGTCAGACCTCTACAGCACATCATCAAAGATCTACAGCCTATTCTACACGATGATCCCTCACTCTCTCAAACCTTGGGAGACAGACCTCTCCTCGCTTACAGACACTCCCCAACCTTAAACGGACACTCAGCAGCAACTGCAGACCAAACAACAGAAACATTAAAACAGGTACATATCCCTGCAACAGACCATATTGCCAACTTTGCCCACATATTTAAACAAAAGACACCATCACAGGACCTAATCAAGCCACTTACTCCATCAAGGGCTCATTCACCTGCTCATCCACCAATGTGATTTATCCCGTCATGTGCCGGAAATGCCCCTCTGCCTTATACATTGGATGAACAGGACAGTCTCTGCGCCAAAGAATAAATGGACACAAATCTGACAACAGAAATCACAACACTCAAAACCCAATAGGGGAACACTTCAATCTTTCTGTTCACTCCATTGATGACTTGTTAATAGCGGTGCTCAAACAAATGAATAACAAATCACAGCTTCAAAGAGAAACTGCAGAATTGGAACTTGTATGTAAATTCGACTCCATTGCCTCAAGGTTAAACAGGGACTATGGATTTTTTTTCTCATTACAATAGGTGATTTGACCTCACTTTCCTCTATATGCTGTTCCCCAGTGTTTGAATCCTAACACCTAGTTTGATTTGCTGTTATAGCCTGACCTGATTCTGAGTCATACATTTCCCTGCATTTAATTTCCTCCCATTCTGTAAATTCCCCATTTTCAAAGCCTCTGACGAAGTGGGATTTTTCTCCCACGAAAGCTCATGCAATAAATAAATGTGTTAGTCTTTAAAAGTGCCACAGGACTCCTTGTTTGTAATAATAATATAATCCCGTGTACCTCTTATGTATCATATTTGATGTTACATTACTATTCACAATGTAATTTGCTTCACAAACATCCTCATGTAACGTAACATTCTCTGGACGTCTGTGAAACATCAGCCTTCTCATTAGGTGTTATCTTTTTCCCACTGGTAGTCCTACTCCAGGTAAATGTATTGTGATGAGTGCAATATGTTTGTGAGTGAGCATAATAAATTATTAGAAAAAGCTGCCTTTTTAATACCCCTTGATATATCAGTTTGACTCCTGTCACCCATAGGCTATGCTAAAAATGTTTAAAATGGCTTGCTTATGTAGTGGTCCAGAAAAGCTTTGGATAATAATGTAGTGGTCCTCATAAAGGAAAAGGTTGGGAACCATTGACTTAAAACAAACCCTGGCCAAGCAGGGATTTTCCTGCCTACCAACTTCTCTAAAGAAGCCCCTTTCTAAACCAGCTAATGACCATACGGAGCCTGCCCTTAGATCTAACTAACAAAGGCGACTATATAATGATTTTACATTGAGCCTCTTCCTGGCTAATGGATTCTTTTCTATTAGCTATTGCTCTGTGTCATGATTTAGATTCCTCATCAACTCAGACTTTCCTTTCATGTCTGTTGACCGATGGCAGGGACTAAGTGAGCGGCAGCTGGTATCTAGCTATAAAAGCATGCCAGAGATGGAATAACAGGGACTTGATGACAAGAAGCAGACAGGCAGCTTAGAAACCTCAGCTCGCTGCAGGCAAAGCCGGTGCAACTTTCAGAACCTTTTAATCCATGCTGATGGATACTTTCTTCTGGTTTCCTGGAAGCCCTCCTTCCACTTGTGAGCATATGCCCTGCTATCTTGCTGCTGGCCAGCAGGGGGTGCTGCTGTAAAGAGCAGCCAAATTCCTCTTTCCCTAGTCCAGACTGATGGCCACCGGTGCCCTACTTCTGTTTGGATTGAAGTGCATGTGCCTGAGGGTGGAGGAATTTCCGTTCCATGGATGTCGGTAGAGAGGGAGGCCATCTCCATCTCTGGATGCTCCTGTGCCGAAGACCACATCTCTGGCTCTTAAATAACATCCTTCCAATAAACACCCTTTTAACCTTCCACGAGCACCAGCCAGCACAATGTGGCAGGGGTTTCATATTAAGAAGCACCCCCTGGCCCCAGATCTTCCTGGCAGAACTCCACCGTCCCTTTCACTGGGCCCAGCGTAGGGAGCTCTTCTGACAATCAAGCCGTTGATAATACTTGGCTGACATACTGCTTCCTTGTCCTTGATTTCATTGACTGCTTGGGCTGATGCAAAGGGACAGAATAGCCGTTGTTAAACCAGCCGCGGGTGGGGATAACCCAGAGAGACGCCTCTGTGGAATTCTTAAGGGGTCCCTGGTGGAAACAGAAGCCAGGTGCTGCCACATGGGTGGAGCGCCCAGGAAGCGGCTGACTCTCTTGCACTGGTGTAAATCATGTCTACTACACTAGAGGCTTGCTCTGGAACAGTTACACTGATAGCTGAAATTGGAGTGCTGTGAATAGGCCTAAGAAGACATTTACTAGGCTTTCTAATGTCAGGCCAATTGCTTTGCCAACATTGTCTCTCCATTCTGGCAGCCAATCTGCTAACCCAACGGCCAAGCCCCGGTGCTATATGCTGCCGTGGTAGGGATCTGGGTTTGGAAGTGAAGGCTGAACTCTTTCTCCCTTGGCCAGGAGGGAGATCAGCCGCTTTCGGCTTCTTGGCCAAGAAAGAAGTTTGTGTTTTCTGTCTTTCCCTGAATGGCTGATCGTGGAGCAGGACGGCTGTCTGCAAAGAGTGAGTGCGGTGTGAGGAAGGGACTGAGTGAGACAAGAGGGCCTAGGAAAGCAAAGGTATTTTTCAGTGGAGCCTGGACCTTCCATTAGGAAGGAGACTCTTTCGCAGCCTGCATGCCACTTTCTGGATGCTGTAGGAGGTGGCATATGCAAATATTAAAATATACAGAGCTATTCCATGGCAGACATGGGGGTGGGGGGTGATCCTGCTGTCATTGAGCTTAAAGGAAGCTGAATGGGAGCAGGATCGGGCCCATGGTTTGAACATCAGTCGGTAACCCGCGTCAAGAGCTTTAAGGTCACTTTTGGCTGCAAGGCTCTGTGTAAATGCAAGGTCATTGTCATTATTGCCTGTATTCAGGGCAGATAATGAAGATGCACGGTGTCCTGTCCCAGCACTCTGGCAGAGACAGGCCGGCTCAGTGATGCTAACCAACGACGGCAAAGATTGTGGCCATCATAAACCAGTTCCACTTATTTTGTCATTTCTGTTCTGTCTCAGCTCAGTTCAGCCACCGCTGTGTGGAACATTACCTATTAGCACTGAACAGGAGCAGGAAATAATTCCCCACTTGTCGCTTTTGTTCTTGTTTTCTTTCTTTCCCAGGACATATGAGAAAATGACATGCTTGGAATGAATATCATACAGACTCGCACGACTCAGGTGCACAATTTACAGTGGCTGCAGCAACTAATGAAGACTGGAACAGACACAGGCTGGTAAAGAATTCCTTTGGCTTGATGATTCACTTGGGAAAGAGAAGACAATAACCTGGGCTGCAATCGGTTGAAGACCTGCTTCTTGATTGCTTTGAAATTCTCTGGCTAGACATCAATATCTCATGGTCCCAGGCACCTTCAAAGGCCCATTTAGCAATTATGAAAATGCAATTTTGCTATGGCAGAACTGATGAGGGCCAAGAGGAGTGGGAGTCACTGCTGGCCGGGTGGCCCTTAGGAGAGCATTGCCGTGTGAAATGCATCATTAAGAAGGTAAATGATAACAAATGGCTGCGGCTGAGAGTTCCAAGCCAAACGTGGGACGCACAGCCAGGGTGGCTCTGTGGAGAAGGCAAAGGCCTGCTCTGTTCTCTGGATCACATGCAATACTTCATGGATGGTTAAACACCTTTCCTGTGAGGAATAAGAAAAGGGACATTTGGCTTACTTAAAAAAAAAAAAACCCAACCCCTCCCCCCCCCCAAACAAACAAAAAGCCCTGGCATTCTCACCTGTCACGAGAATGGCCCTATATTAGTAAACTGTGCGGGAATGGGGCACATAGACTAGACTGTATGCGTGAGAGATCAGCAAGCTGCTGCTGCCTGTTTCTAAATACAAGCCTGTTTGGCTGTTGAAGACTCTGCGCATGAAGGACTATCATAGGAGAGGATTACTGAACTCCCAGGAGCTAAAGACTACTTCGGTTACTATCTATGGGTGCTTGAATGCCCAAGCCATGTTCCTTGGCATTGGACTGTGCACCGGTGCTGTAGGATATGGGGCTGAGTGTGAAGACATGGGTCATGAATAGGCCTCGGTAGAAGCTGGAAAATTCAGAGGGGGCTGATGACCTCAAATGACATACTTCCCTTCCCCTGAATTCATCCCATTCTTCTAACAATGCCGGCTTGAGGCCTCTAGAAAGAAAGCGACGTTACCAGCAGCACAAGAGGAGATGAGAGATTTAACAAACCCGCTGAATGCAGCATGAGTGTGTCCCTAGCGAAATAAAGAGTTTGCCAGTTCTTGGCTATCGCAGACAATGCAGGGAACCAGCTGCCTTCCTTGGCTTTAAAAGCCCAGCATTAACTTACCAGTCAGCCTCATGGCTTTGGAATATCTTTACTGCTTTCCCCACTCCTTCTGCTTATTTAGGCCCAGATTCTGCACCACAGAAATCAATGGGAGCTTTGCTATTGACTCCGGCGGGCTCAGGGTCCAGCACTCGCCTCCTTTGGGTGTCTCCACAGAGTCTTGCCACTTCTGACGAGAGCCTTCTCCTTTTTGCTCTTAGCACCTGGTATTGCACGTTTCCATAGGAATTCTCTACGTAAAAATTAGGAGTGATGCAAATGATATGATTTACATCTTGGCTTATGGATATAATTCGATTTCTGAGGAGGTGGAAAGGATGGCGGTTGTAGCAGGAATACCAGCCCCCAGAGGGTTACTTTCAGACAACGAAACCTTATGTATTATGTTGGTTTCTATTCTTGTTGTACCTTTACCTCCTCCACCCATTTTCCACTGTTCAGCTTTCACCACCAAGCAGGGTACCTATGAATTTAGCCCTCCCTTTGATTTCAGATTTCAGCTGCAGATATTCTCCTCCCTTGATTTAACCTTTTTAAATGTCCCTTTGTTTTGGTATAAATTCTTAAGTTGATAAAGCATTTGTTTAGAAGGCCACTATCTGCAATAGTGGATCACATTTTCCCACTCGATGTTGTCCCATAATCACCGTGGTCCCACACCTCAGTGTAATAGGATAGGATATGCAGAGCGTCAAGACTAATTTCGTTTGTTCAGGTACAAACTGAATTGTCCAAATCAATTTACAAGCTGTCGTTTTGCCAGCAACGGATTGTGGAGGCATTGGGATCTCTTCTGAGTAGTTATTTGAAATAACATCCCTAATTGTGTTTGTTGGTAACAAATTATGGAGAGAGCTTTGAAAAGCTAATATTATTTTCAGTGGCCAAGACTGGTGATTTTAGCTCTCTCTCATGTATATGGACGGGTTGAGAACATGGAGCACTGATAATATATTAAAAGTTATTTAACGCTTAATACTACATTGCCATTTTACAGCACTCTTGCTGTTCCAAAGCGCACCCTCAAAAGGTCAGGAGCAGGTTTGCACACACACAAGTGTGCTCATTCATTTGCACACATTTGCCATAGGCTTGCAAATTCCCCTGGTTTGCATGCACAAGTCAGGGTGTGCACACACTGAGGGGAATTCACGTATCTGAATTAGCTGTGCAAAAGTGCACATTCATTGAAAATTGGACCTAAATCCTGAGAACATCCCTTTGAGCTGGATACCATCATTTTGCTGGGGGAGGGGAGGGGAATGGGGGTGAAAGAAAGGTGAGGCACCTAGGTTAGAGCCAACACTTTCAACTATGGCTACTGAGTTTTGGGTGCTGCAACTTTTGGATATTCAATATGAGATTCGTTTGGCCTGACTTTCACAGGTGCTGTCACCCACTCTACCCATGGACTTTCACTGGTGTTCTGAGTGCTCAGCACTTCTAAAAATCAGAGCCAAGTTGCCTCAAGATAGGGCACCAAAAATCAGTGGCCACTTTTGGGTGGTCTTCATTGTGATTTAGTGGGCAGAGGAGATTCCAGCTCTCTCCCTATGACCAGCTGAGCCAGTCACGCACAGGATCTTTCAGTAGCACCTTTTATCTTAGACTCACAAAATGCATTGTGATCTCTTTATACAGGAATTGCTTCTTGAACCCCTGAAATTCTGCCACCTCTAGAGTGGAATATGGCAGCTGTGTTTAAGAGTCCTTTATGCAATCCATTCAAAAGGTTAAGGCAGAGAGTGAAAAAGAATGAAACTGGGAGGTGAATTTAATTCAACAAAAGCCATAATTGTTGTGCGGGGAGGCAAGAAATTGAAAAACTTGAACCAGCCTCTGGCTCTATTTGAAACAAGACAAAATATTCCATGCTCCATTTTTCATTCAAGCAGCACGATGGAGATTACAATAATGAAATTAATTTTAATGGCACTAACCAGATTAAGCTGACCTCCCTTGAGCCTTCAGTAGCACTGTACCATTCAGAAGCCTCTACAGTGAATGTGAAATTTCTCCCGGCTAGTGTTTATGGATTGATAAAGGTTTTGTGGGATGTTCTGCAGCCGTCTCGGTGGTGGCCTTTTTCATTGTGTTTACTCTCGGGGTCACTGCATGTCACAGATCCATGGCAAGCGTCTTGCAGTTGGAAAAAAGAGAGAGGGAACAAAGAGACGGGGAGAGAGAGGATTGTCTGTAATTGCTCCGCTGTAATTATCTGCTGTTGTGCGCTGAATTAGTGTGGAGATGGGGAAAATATTTCATTTGTAACACTGAACAGTTGGTGCCATCATCTGAAAGGACAGCAGTCCAGGTAACTGCCCTCGATGGGCCTGTAAGGGATGAGCATCATGAGTGGATTATGGTCTGCCTGAAAAAGGCTAAGTGTTATAATGGAATGACCTCAATCCCCTCTGCAAGAGTCACATCATGTACTTATACAACACCTTTCCTACTCAGGCAGGAGTTCTCCAGCTTTTTCATCCTGCTGATCTCTGGATATGAATAGGGACCCCAGAAGGGATTTCAAAGCATTTTGCCTCCTTTGAATCATTTAGATTTCACCAGAGTCTGTCCCAAGCTTTAATTCCCTGGCATCCCTGAAATGGGCCAGTGCTGAAGGCATGATAGCACAAGATTTCCTGAATGGGGACACACCATTTTGTGCCTCTTTATAAGTCTGCCCATTTGCAGTTGTGAAAGTCTGCATAACACTGTGGGGAGATCAAACAAAGAGTCCTGTGGCCCTTCTAAAGACTAACGAATTTATTTATCACATGAACTTTCATGGGAGAAAATCCCACTTCGCCAGGTTGTGGTCAAGGACAGGGAGAAATTCTTCGAAGACATGCTGTGCTTGCTAGTGCTCATGTGCAGTAACTCAGGCCAAGTCTAGTCTGATGGCAACAAATTTGCCGTCATCAGTTCGATCTTTTTAGATTGATGGAGTGGTCAGTGAAGACCCGCTCAATCGATTGGGAAGTCGATCCGGTGAGTCCACCCCCTGACAAAGAGTAGCACTGAGTTGAAGGGAGGGCATTTCCCTTTGACTCAGTGCAGTGGAGACTCTGTGGTAAGCAGGCGTCAGGAAGTCGAAGGGAGACACATGAGTTATTTTACATAGCTTGCGTATCTCCCTTCAACTGCCACTGAATTCTGCCTCTGAATCTCAGACCTAAAGAAGGCTTCATCTGAAAAAGCCCCACAATTAAAGTGAGCTGATGTGCACTGTAAGGGTGCTTCACCCTGGGCCCTCTAGTTCACAAATGACTCGAGGACACACTCTGGTGTAGGAGTCACCAGTGCAGTTTATTTATGGTGTTTGTGTGTCCACCACCTACGTAGAGTGCGTAGTTAGAGCTACCAGCCTCTGGGGCTTCTCTGCTCCTTTGAGACAGGTAGAGCCATTTTACACCCCTCCCTTTCCTTCTTCTGGCTGGCATATAAGCCCTACACAGGCTTGGTCTACACCTGGACTTGACAAAACCCGGGCGCCAGGTTGCCATGGCAGACAGGGTTTGTAGCCTGGCTCCTAGCTCTGCTGCAGAAATGCAATGGAGGAGCGCCCTCTGGCGACCAAAAAGAAAAGTGCTGGCACCTAGCTGGGAGCCAATTTTGTCGAGCCCTGGTCTACACTGCTGGTGAAAGTCGGTGGCAGTTGATGATGCGCAAGCTACGTGGAGTAGCTTGCTCATCTCTGAACTCCCCAACCTCTACATAGCACAGAGTCCAACTCCCCACTACGCTGTGCCAACTGAAAATGTCCTCCTGTCGAGGCAGTGTTAATCTTTTTGCAGGGGTGGATTAACGCCGTCAACTTCCAGATCAGTTGAGCAAGTCTCTGAATCGATCTGGAGGTGCCAATAGTGCTGCTGCCAACCCCTCAGTGTGGCAGCTGCCTCCTATCCGCTAACCAGGTGCAAACAACCTCTCAGCCCAGCAAAGAGCTGTCTCCCACTCCCTGATCAGGGACGGGACAGTCTTCCTAATTAACTCTAATGCACCTTAGTTAGCTGGGGCTGGTGTGATATTCGGCTGGCTCGGGATCTACCACCCAGCCCTGTGTCACGTGCACTAACCCTAGGGAGATTCAGGGCTGTCATTACATGGGTCTGGCTGGGCTCTGTTCATTACAGAGTCCAAGGGAGTGAGAGAGGGAGACACGGCAGCTTTTAAAATCAGCTTTTCCTTCCCCTTAAATCTGGGGCCAGCTCAGCCCCCCCTGTATTGAGCATGGCCCTACTCTCAGCTGAGTGCTGCGTTTGCCGCCAGTGCATGGCGTTCAACTGGCTACAGTTGCTTTACACCACCTGGGGAAGTCCGTAAACAAGCGAAATTCCTAGCTGCCAATAAGGGGAGTTTTTCCATGGCTTTGTGATGCAGAACAGTTGGAGTGGGAGGTGAGGTTCTGGCCTTGTGTTTCAGATCTAATGCTATGTCTCTAAGCTATGTCTGTCACTGCACAGATGAGGATTTTCCCATCTTCCTGCCTGGAGTGGTGGTCACCATCCTCTCTGATCAACAGGCACAGCACTCTTCTACTTTAGTGCGTCATTCCCAGCCTCAGCGATACGCCAGGAGTCTGCAGTCTCCTCTTCCCCTTAGCGCTTACAAGAACAAGCAGTCCTGAAGATCTGCCACCAGGATCCAAAAGAGCCGCTAAAGCTAATGAGGGGATGGCACTACGCCAAGGTCCCTGCGGCACAGGGACTTTCAGGGAAAATAACTTTTCCAAAACACTGCAAAATAAACAGCAGGTAGGTGCCCGTCTGGAAGAAGTATCTGCCGCCCTGCCTAAAGCTCATCCCCACCAGCCTCCACATCTTAGAGAGGATAAACAACCTCTCACTAGTGTTTAGGTTGGCTGCCTGTTCCACACATCTTAAACATAGTACGGCTGTGTGCGACTAGGTACAAAGATTTGTCCCTGGATCCAGCAGCCAGAATGTTCAGGTTCTGATACAGTCTCCCACCAGTGGCTGGAGACCCAAGCTGTGTTTGTGTCACAAGTGAAATGAAGGAGACGGACTCTTCCTAATCCACATGGCTGAATGTCACAAAAAAGCTGCTCTATTTGGTCTGAGTAATCAATGCCATGGAAGGGGTAAGGCCTAGGACTGGAATGGGAGGTGTTGGAGGAAAAATAAAATAAAACTAGGAGACTTCACCGGCTGTTTCGGATCTGGACACCTTGTCCCTAGAGAACCCAAAAGGAATAATAGAACTAGAATGAACGGATTCATACCATGTGTGAGCTGCACTGTCCTAGTGTGGGTACTCTAGATTCACAGTATTTGCCATTTGATACCATTCTGAACAAGTCAAATCTTGATGCCAGAAAATCCCCATCGGTGGATGCTCTCTGTTCCTGCTCAGCAGACAAAAACACTTCTGCATCTGTAACTGAATAGGAATGGGTGCATAAAAGCCGGGTGATAAAGGAAGTCCTTGGGTACCACTTTGAAGCGGGCCGATCTCTGCAGCATATGTATATCGCAGCTCTGTCCAGATAAGGGACAATACCTTGATTATGTGAATGAATTGTGCACCAGATTGTGATACATTAAAGAACAGCCACAGCAAAATAATAAAAAGAGGCTTTGCCTCTAAGATTTTGTCCACAGTGTGTCCAGAATAATTATTAAGGAAGTTATGATGGGTGAACTTTGTTTATTTACCCAGCCTTTAAAAATTGGTGAGAACATATCGAATGAGAAGACTAGACTCCTTAATAGTTGATTAGATCTAAAAAGCATAGTCTATTTTTCAATAAGTGCGTTAGAGGTAAGATCAATGGCATGGATTGGGGGGGCTGTTTGCAAAAACCTTAGATCTAATTTTACTCAGGCATTCAGCTAGGTTTTCTGGACTAATATTATACACTATTACTGTTGTATAGACGAGGGGGCCATGCGATGAAATAGCAATATTTTACATTGTGGAATAGGGCAGCAATTGTCAATTTTCTTTTTGAGTTGTTCCTGAGTACAGTGTCTTTTCCCTTTGATCTTCATGTGATATTTTTTTGTTGTTGCTGCTGCTGGTTGAAAATGAAGACATTTAAAACAAAATTGCATTTCCATTCTCCTTAATCTTTATATTTCAAGCACAACGGCGGACTGATGACATCAGGGGAAGGACCATTATAGAAATAAGGAAATTAAAGTCCATCTTATTTGGTAGAAGACTTCAAGGATTGCTGGGCAGAGATGGAGGGGACAGGAGGAAACCAGGGCTAGTACAAAATGTTGTATGAAATCATACAGAAACAAAATCTATGATATTCAGATGTATCGCAACGATGCTTTATTCTTACACACAGCTGTTCATAGATCAGTTTACTCTAGCAATGTTAGGAGAGAAGTCGGGGACCCTGGTAACAGGCAGATGGATCTGCCCTCGGTTAGGCTGGGAACCTGACGGGCTCCCTGACTGACGCTTAGGACTGCAGCTGTTGGGGATCCCTGGACCAGTGCTAGTGTTGGGAGCTGGGCGGGTGCCAAAGTTTGTTATCAGGATAGCGGGGAGAGGGTTCTAGGCCAAGTATTAGGGTTACAGCCAGTAGCCTGGGGGGAAGGGGGGTTGTGGCAGGGGAAAATTTTTCTGTGAATCATTTATGTCCTGGGCAGACATGATGTATTCCTGACCTCTTTGTGCCCTCACATCCACCTGGATATTTGCTCTATGTTGTGTGGATTGGGGATGACATTACCCTGCGTTGGCATGTCCTGAATTCTTGGCTTGGTTGATGTGGGCTGACTGGCCTCCAGTATAAATTGAGCAGCCCTTGAGGGAAACCATGGCCACCTCAGGGCTGCCAGCAGCCCCAAACAGCCCAAATTCCATGCCATCCGGCAACGCCCTTCCTACCCCAATACACCCCAGCATGCTCCGTGCTGGGGAATTCCGAGATCAAGGGCTCTGACTGTCGGGATAAACGCTCCTCTACGCAATGGCACTCCTCGTGTTTTTCTACTGCGGCTGATCCCATTCAATTTGGGTTTTTGTTTGGGATACATTTTTACAGATAGGTACAGCCAAAGTGAGTATTTCTAATCTGTGTAACATATCACCTGGGAAAAGTCCAACAAAGAAAACATCAAAATATCATGTGAATACCCCTCCCCACTGCGTGTCAAGAAAAACGGGAGACTAATTCATGGGAATGAGCAATATTTTTTATCTGCAAATTCGGAGAACTTGCTTGAACCCACTAGATATCAGAACTGTACAACTTCTCTCTGATCATTGTTTACTTCTCAGCCAGGGGCCTGTCATCAGAGGAAATGAGCGGTTGCCTCATTTCCTTTTCGTATCAGAGCAACCATATTAGTCAATCAGTTATCCTGGCAGTAGCTGTAAAATCACAAGTGAGCGGAAACTTCCTCCTTGCCACGGTTTTTTTTCTAGCAATAGGGGGGTAAAGAAACAGCTGCTCAGTTTAGCAGCTCTTTGACTAACGTTAAAGGCAAAAGAGCAAAAACCCAAACAATCAAGTCCCATTTTTATCAGTAGCAAAAACATGAGGCTGAGTTTCAAAGCCCTAAAAATAGCCTCTTGTCGTGGGAACAGTAGCCCGGCCTTAACTCTAGTGGTGCTACTGAATATCACTTAAATAATTTAAATGCTGGATTGTTATGAAATTACCCCTGTGGGAGTTGCTCCGTTTTCTGGTAAGCCTTTTGACATGAAATAATGGCTGTGCTTACAAAAGTGGAGGAAGGAGAGACCTCCCATGCCTTGCTTCCCTGAGGCAGCAGGAACAGGTGCAGCCTTAGAGGCTGACGTTAGGGTGGAGTATAGGTTAGGAGGCATCTGAGAAAGGAAGACACGTCCCCCTTTTTACCTTCATGCCCCATCCGACAGTTCATGTGCCCCTGAAGAATATTTCTGTTGTTCAACTTGTTCTCCATTTTTTTCATGCCGCCATGCATTCATTAATCATTACCCATTTTCCATGACATAATATGGTAATGACAGTTATATTAATACTACATTTTCTCCGTGTCCTCCTTTCCATGCTTTGGTGTCTGGTAACCCTAGGTGGAGATGATCTTTATTCTTGTTGAAGAACTGAACACGTCATTGCAGAGGAAGTTTTCCCTTGCCCAGCACTGGTAGTTTCTCTAATGGTTTTTCAGCAGGAAGCAGGGAAAAGGAATGTGCGATACCGGACCCAACCCTGTAAACTGGAGGTGATGGAATCCAGTGAAGCTAGCCCAGTGCAATAAATTACAAAGGCCCTCACAATGAGATGACACCTATGTAGAGCAGGCCCTGAAATAGCAATCACGGTACTCAGGGACAATAATCGCACTGTGGTTTAGGGCCTAAGCCAAGATCCTGGATCAGGGCAGCTGTGGACGTCAGGACTCTTGGACCCAAGTTGGGATTTTACAAATAGCCTCTTATTTTCTTGATGGGTTGAACCCAAACTCTCCAACTCTGAAGAAGTTCAGATTGCTTTCAGGCCAAAACTTTACGGCTGTCACTTATCACTGTAATGCTCAGAACCAAGTGCCCCCGAAGTCTGATACGGCTCAGGTCTAACTACAAATTCTGCCACTCAGGCCCACCTCTGATTTTAACACATTCCCTCTAAACCACGTGAGAAGCACTGAAATCCACACTGCAATTATTTCATCTCTTTATTCTGCTTTCACCAGCTGGGTAACAGTGCTTGTCCTGCGAGGAAGTGGGGTGACCAAGAGAAACCGGCACTGAAAAAGGAATCTTCCAAATACTTTGTATTGAATTTATCAGGGCTTAAGAACATGCCGTGGGTCATGTGGCGTCTGAATGAGTGTATGACATGATGAAGTGTTTGCTGTGTACCTAGTTCTTAAAAGCCAGCCTCAGCAGTCTGGTCTAACTTGTATAACACAACAGCAAGCTGGATAAACCTGCCTGCCAGAATTTTTCCTTGGGTGAAGAATTTTGTTCTTTTATGCTTTGGTCCTGCAGCGTGAGGGCACAGAGTAGGCAGAAAGGAAATCACTCTTGGAAGAAATTGAAGCATATGCTTGAACTTCAGTGCAGGAAACCACTTAGCAGGGAACAGAGCATTTGAGATTCAAGCCCTGGATGGGAAGGCATTTGAGAATCAAGAATGGGAAGGCTGGGTCCAGAGTTATTCCAGCAAAGTTTGCAGCTGTCATCCATATATATAAATGATACTGATCTCTACCAGCATCACACACAGGGTATTTCCTTTTTCTATGTCAAACATTCAGTTAACCGAACCAGGCACAATAGAAGGAAATTTAAACAAGTTCTATTTACCTTTTACCAATAAGTCACATATGCTACTGTAAGGATGTAAGCAAGGTTAGGAATCTGAGAGCCTCTCTTGCTTAGCAGCTAAGTAGGGAGGGGGGCCACTGATTTACCTGTGCTTGTATTTGCATGACACTCAGCATAATTTCACCCAGAGGCTGGGCATGATGGGAGTTGGTATGTGTGACTGGTTCAAATCCTCTAAATCTGGTGTTTTATCAGAAGGGGGAAAGGAAATATTGCTCTTTCATGATATGCCACCCTTTGATTGTATATCTGTTATTGACCAAGCTGATGGAAAAGTCACCATCAGCAACAGAGAACTTGGAAAAGTGAGCAACCCTAGTTTTCAGAATTGTAAAATGAGGTGGGGAGGGGTGTGAGTATTAGCTGTGCTTTAAGCCAACACTTATTTCCCCACCCATTGTTAAAGAATAGACCCAAAGATTCCTTGTAGAGGCTCTATTGTTATTTTGATTCACTAAGAGCTGACTGAGGTCAGGCAGAGGGATGGAGCCCTGCAGATGGCAGGTGTGACCAGCGGGCAGTGCGGCGGAGCCAGCAGACAGCAGGTGTGACCAGCGGGTGGTGTGGTGGAGCCAGCGGACAGCAGGTGTGACCAGCCCAGCAGACAGCAGGTGTGACCAGAGGCCAGCAGCAGAGCCGGCGGACCCAGACAGAGCCTGCGGACAGTAGGTGTGAGCGGCCAATGGGTGGTATGAGCAGACCTTGAGGTGGCAGAGGACAATTGGAGGGGAGGACTGAGGGCTGACTCCCCTTCCTCCCTTAGTGGTGGAATGAGTTCTGTCTATTGGGTTTTGTGGGAATCTTTGCACTGTATCCCAACCAGTGCTGCGTTTTGCTGTTGCTTTTATTTAGCCTTCTTAAAAGTCTTGTATGTTACACTCAGACTTGTGCTTGCGAGAGGGGAAGTATTGCCCTTCTAGGCACCCAGGGAGTGGTGTGTAATTTCCCAGAAGACTGGGTGGGGGCTCGAGCTAATTGGTGGTGTGACATTATTTGGGAACCCCTAGGAATAGAAGCTGGTCCTTTGCCACTGCCGTCACGGCCTGGCAAAGGGGTTACACTACTATTCATAAAGCTTTAAAATAGGATCCTTAATTAGTTTGACATATTCCATATTCCGTGTTAGTCTATTGTAGAAAGACAACAGAGTCTTGTGGCACTTTTAAAGACTAACAGATTTATTAATCGCATGAGCTTTCGTGGGAGAAAATCCCACTTCGTCAGACGCTTTGAAGAATACAAGAATACATAGTTATCTGTGGAAGTTGTCACTCATTGGATCACCAGATTACTGAAACTGGAGCCATATTTCATAAGTTTCTAGCTTGTATCTATCATGTATTCTCTGCAGAAGGTCCTTTCTAGTAAGGCCATGAAGTGCTGCCCTATTTATTGCTGACACACAAAGATGCAGGTCATAGTCCCAGGGTGTCCCTCTTGTGGATGATCACCACAATCTGTTAACTGGACCCAACCTTTGGATCCAACATGCATCCAAGCCAGCTGGGCAAAGTTCATACATTGACGGTAGCTCTGGGCCTCTGTCTGGCCCCCTTCCTTGGGATTTGGGACTCCACAGTTCAAGTGCCCTCGGACCCAAAGCAAGCACTGAGATCGGCCTGGCCTTTCCATCTGGTTTGCATGTTCTCTGAGAGCTCCCATCTAGCTGTGCTCTGGTTTACAGTTTTAAGCCCTCAGGGACCACATGACAGTTAAAGCAAGGAACATGGGCTTTGAAAAGGAACTTCTTAATCACACACTTTTAACTCCCACAGAGTTACAAATTTATGCACAACAATAGACACCTGACACAATCACCACTCAAAGTCCTCACCACTCATGAGGGTCCTTGGGCGGGTCAGTGTCCTTGTGGGGAGGCAAAGCCCTTCCTGCCTTCATTCCTCCAGGTGTCTTCTGTTTCTCCCAGTGGACTGTCTCCTGTCCTGAGAGCCATCCTTTTTAAAAATGTGCTCTGACACCTTTTCTGTTCCTCTTCTTTCATTGCGGGTTTTCCAGGCTTCAATCCATTTGTCAGTCGTAGGGCAGAAAGTCATTAATCAACGGCTTTGCTGGTGGCAGTCCTGTTCCTGCTACAAAATGGAGGTCTGACTCCGTGTGGAAGGTTACAGTTGTAAACAATGCTGTGCATATCAAAAAGGACGTCACAGGCTGATGCAGACATACTCCCCAATGGGTCACAACGTAATGAGGGTGATTGCCCAGTGCAGAGAACATGCTGCTGCAGTATTGAACTAGCCGAGGTCACTTTTCGAGTGCTCAATCCTGCAAGGTAGTCGAGGGGGCAACCCTCACCACAGAAATCCTTGAAGAAGAGCCCTGGCACCCTGGAGCAAGCCCTTCATTCATAGCTGAGAGTAGGGCAAGAGATGAAGAATTAGAAGATTAACATCTCTGTATAAATGAATGTACCTGAGCAATTTCACAGGGTGGCTGATTCTTTGAGGGGAGCCCAGCTCTGCCCCACCTTGCCTGGCCCCACTTCTTGGGAAAGAGCAGGGAGCAACCCACAAAGTTGGAGGAGGGATTGAGGAGAGAGATGGAAAGGAGCCTGGGAAGGGCAGAAAGCTGAGCCTAGAGGGTGGAGAGATGACAAACTCCTTCATAAGGAAGGTCTGGCCTTAGTTTAGGCCTGGGGCAAAGACCGTGTTTAGTTTGTTTGCCTTTGGTGTTGTTATATCCCAGCTGGGGTGGACTCTGTTAAGGAACTTTGCTGGCAGGTCAAGTTGCTGCACCAGCCAAACCAGTTTATTGAATTTTTTAGAAGCCTTGCAAAGGGATGAAGCACCCTATGCCATCAAAGGGTGCTTTGGAGGCAGAGATCCTGTTATAGGCAGTAATCTATACACCCTTCCCCCTTACATTGCAAGAGGCAAAGGAAAGTGACTCCATCTTAGCACATAATTCAAGGTTAAGATTTTCTATTCTGCAATCTTTTTCTGTAACCCATGAATAAGACCTCAAAAAAAATGTTTTTTCTACAGAAGTGTATCTATTTCTAAAATACATAGTAGCTAGGGCAAGTGAGTGTCCAAGTGGAGTGTTACATCAGTGTAAAACTGGTGATAAGTGAGGAGCGTGAAGCCACTATTTCCTAATAAACACACCCACATACCCACTATCACCCTGAGTATCTCAACACTTGGACTTTAGATATCCAGATCTGGATTCTATCTCTTGGCCTATTTCTCCTCTTAAAGGCCTATTTTCTCCTAACCTTGCTGATCAGGTGCCACTTAAACAAGCTGCCATATCGAATTCACCTTTTGTTATAATGCTGTTCTTTGGAGTCTGCACATGCTGTCAGTTGACCCACGTGAAAAGACAGAACGCATGCCAGTAAAGTTCAGGTCAGGCGTAACACATAGCAAACAAAGTCTTTCCTGCAAGCTTGGATCTCTGATCACCTTCAAAGCCTAAGGTGTCAGACCTCTTTACAAAAATAATCAATCAAATAACATGCAGGAGAATAAGTAGGTTTCAGTTAGCCTAGATTGGAGCTCCCACTCTAGGGTGTCCCTGGGATGGTCCATGAATGATTTATTCCATGGGAGAAGATGATTGAGGTCATTCAGTCCCTGTCAGAGACTGACACAGAAAAAGGTCACCAGTTAATGTGCTCTGCCTCTGGCATCCATAGAGGGCATGCCTGGCTTAGAGTCTCTTGCCTCCAATAAGTTGAATGAATTCTAGTTTCATCTCTCACTTCCGTACTGAACTGTGTTATTGATACATGCTAAACACGTGTGTTATTTATGTAACTTAAAAGAGGCAGGCTTGACTTCTCTGTGCAGGTGTCCAGGGACCCGATCAGAACTTGGAAATATAGATACCGTCGCGACAAGCCTAAGAGATAAGGACCTAGACTAGATCAGAGCAGTAGCTAAACTACATTTTGAACAAACAGGATTAGTGTCCATCAGACAAACTTCAGGAGTGATCCTCTAAAAAGATACGGTAATGTAAGTAACATCTGAAAGCTGCGATCTCACCATAAAGAGGTCTCAGACTTGGTATAACGAGTCACCGGGAATAACCCGTGGCATATGAAGTGACAGAAGGCTGATATAGGTAGTCCTGCACCAGCCCCATGTGGTCACTAGCAACAGTGTTTAAAGTATAATTTGACGGGCCCCCTTCCCATATTGCCTGGGTCCCCTTCATGCATGTGCAGGCCCCAGCCCAGGTAGGCATTTGCAACCACTTCTCAGTACCACATGCATCGGTTATCACTCCATAAAAATATTTATAATTTTATATGGTGTTTTTGTCTATAGCAATTATTGTCACAAACTAGCAAACACTGCATAACACAATAAGTATTGTGATTAACAATGGCGGGGCGTACGACCTGCCAGCAGCCAGGGCAGGGGGGAACATGCATTCCGCCAGATTTTTCTATTTTTAGGGGCCCCGGAACTCTGGTCCCTCAAATTTGTGGGCCCCGGAACTGTGTTCTGGTGCGTTCCCCCTTACTTTAACCCCTGACTAGCAAGGGACATGCAAGGGTACAAATGGGAGCAGCCAGAATGTGTTGCACTCCAGCTCTTCTGACCTGCAGTGAAGCCCACTGGTGGTAGTAGAAAGCTGCCACATATTAGACACAACAACCCTGGAATTGCTCTGCTTATCCTGGGGGCTGCCCTGGCCCATGGACCAGCCCAGAACCCAAAAGAGGGAGAACTGGCATAAACCATGGCCCCCTCTTGGGCTGTGCATCCCTAAGCTGTGCTGAATCTACCTCTAGCTTCTTTACCAAGTATTTTCACCAGGGGTGGAGGGGGGCCTGTGTTTCCCTCAATGGAGCAATTCCTGACTCGTCTACCCATTGCTGGATATCCTTGCTGATCTCTGGACGGGGCCTCCAAAGGAACCTCTCAAATGTTTTTGGGCTTTTAATACATGATGGAGTCACTTCCTCCTCAGTCACTGATTTCCCCAACCAGAGGCTATTCACTTTAAACATTTGTTTGGGCAGTCTACCACCAGCTGAGTAGAATGCAGTAGCACCATCTGGTCCTGTTTCCTCTAGGCCCAGTGGGACCCGTCATTGATATTACACAATTGCAATGTAGTTGTAAGAGCACTGAAAATGCTACCGTCTACACGTAAGCCCCAGCCTTCTCCTCATTGGGAAGTGGGGCATTAAGGCTTTGGCTTGCCAAATCTTTTATTTTTTGTAAATGCTGTTTTAATTCAAATAATGCAGACCTGAAACTGAATCACACTGTGGTCAATTAGTAGCTTTCTGTGTGCTGTCAGACATTAATCATTTTCAGGTAAACAGCAACCTTTAAGCCAAAATCTTGACCTCCATCATCCCGGAAGAATCCCTGAGATCTGTAAATGAGGAGCGCAGGCTTTAAAAACTAGCTTCTGGCTTTGATTTTAAAACAAACAAACAAAAAACCGAAATCTCATTCCCCTCTGTTGAATTAGTTCCCACTAGGAATATTTCTAAGCCTGAAGCTGGCCACATTCAGTGTCACAAAACTCCTAGGCTACTCCTAGCAAACAGCCAACTGGCAAGGCAGTCCTGTCTCCCTTTAAAGTTAGATGCTGATGCTGCCTGGAACGATGGTGCATTTGTACCCTATGACTGAGAAATATTCTTGCTTTGAATTTAGCCATGTAGACACAGGAGTGATGATAGCCTCGTAAATCTTGGTGATAGTAGCTTAATGAATATTTAATGTATTTTCTCAAATAGAGCTTAGTGGATCATGGGATTTTATCGGGGTATGTGTTGGGGTGCAGGAGCGAGTTTTAGTTTGTTTGAAAGTGACAGTATAAAGGAAGCTGTTTCTTATTTGTCACCTGCAAAATCAACCCACCTGCCTAGATTATTAGAGATTAAAATTCCAAATTACATTTTCCCATGGTGACCTGGCTCAGCCTATTTCATGTTTCAGTCACCGGATGCACACATGGCAATCTAAATGGTTCCTGATGGTTTAATTAATATAGTAATACCCCCTCTCTGCAGAGTCCTTTCTTCACGTCTGACAGCCATTCTTTTACTTAATAACTTGTTTTCTCACATTTTCTAAAAGCAACTCACTTAGACAAAAATAATGCTGGACTTGTGAGACATCATTGTGAATATCAATGAAGGTTTTTCTTTTCCTTCTGCTCTAAACTCTCTCTTTGGGTGAAAAGTAAAAACAGCCAGTTGTAGCTAACACAGAAACTAATGGAGAATGAATATGTGGTCCATGCTGCAAACTTCAGATCTGGATCCAAACTTTTACAAGTAAGAGAGGAATTGAATCTGGGATTTTTGTTCATGCCCATTTCTCCTTTCTATTTCTACCTGCTCTTATTAAAAAAAAAAATCCTGTGGGATTTAATCATGAGAATCTTTCTTTAGATTTTTTAAAGCAATTTGTAAAATGATTAACATTAGAATGTCTAAAAATTCTAGATGCTAACTTTCTAACATAAAAAGTATTGCACCCAACACAAGGTAGCTATATGTTTGACCTCATTTTGCTCAATAAAGAATTAATCATTAATAATGAAAGTTAGTGATTGCCATGGGATGAGTGGTGATGGCCATCAGAAGACAGTCCCAACCAGTGGTAAAAATAGTTGGTTCTTTTAAAGTGCTAAATGCCCAAAACTGAAGAAAATTATAAGTGAAACTGATTGGGAGGAAAAGCGCAGACAGAAAATGGGAATGCAGTCAGGAATTCTCTAAGAAAAGTTTTAGATGGCCAGAAAGCGATGATTTCACATCAGAAAAGAAGACAATTTTGGCTAAAAGCCTATCATGGTTCAGAGATGAAGTGAAAGCAGAAATTCAGAATTGAAAAGCAGTGTACAACAAATAGAACAAAGTGCAAACAGATAGCAATCAATATAAATTAGAATTTATGAATGGCAAATATTGATAAGGGAAGCTGGAATCAAGGAAAAATCTGTGGGTGGCAGGGCTAAAAACAAATAAGGAGTTTATATTAGGAACCAAAGAAATCTTAGCAATGGGATAGGCCCATTACTAAATAGAGGTGGTAAACTTGTTATGAATAATGTGAAAAAGGCAGAAATGCTCAATAAATATGACTGGTCTCTATCTGGAAAGGAGGATATTGCACTCATATCGTATGGCAATGATAAAGTACTTTATCCTTTCATGACTGTGGAGGGTGTTAGACAGCATCTACTAGGAATAAAAAAATTTAAAGCAGTAGGCCTGGATACATGAACCCAAGCATCCTAAGGAGTTGGCTAACTAGATCTCTGGCCCTTGATGTTAATTTCTGTAGAATTCCAATTAACTTCCCTGAAAACTTAGTTATTTTTATATCATTGAACTGGTTTTATGCCTCTTTAGTCTATAAGAATTTTTCAAGGTGCTTCAACAGGGTAGCTTGCCGTATAAGGGCTGGAGGGTCTGGTTCTTGCTGACTTCATTTCTAAAGAGTCAGGGTTCTGTGGAGTGCCCTCTGGACATGCCGGGCTGCTCACGAGGTCTCTGGCCCTGCCTACCATGAAATAATGCCAACTGTAAATTTGAAGCTAAAATTCTCCTGTGAAGTCCTAATGACATTAAAAATGAGAATACATGATTCATCCACACTTCCGAACCCCACTTTGTCTGTTCAAGAGAGAAACAAGTCACTTGTTCTCCAAGAAGCAGGGTGGACAAGTTGCCTTCTGGTAGAATGATACAAGGCACTAAATTCACCCCTAATTTAACTCCACTCATTTCAGGGTGAATCATTTAGCCACATGGTCTTTGCACAAACCAGCCAGCAGGCAGATCTGAGACATAAGGAGCCATCCAGCTCTTCTCCATTCATTCACCTCTGTCACATGTCTCTGTTCCAAAAGCTTTGAGTGTATCTAGACCGCAGTCGCTGCTGGGAGTGATTACAGCTTGAGCTAACATACTTGAGCTGGCTAGATCATAGAGCTAACTTGAGCCCTGGACCCCTGAAGCTGCGACGGCATGAGCTTCTAAGCGAGGCTCTGCAAACCTGCCCAGAGCCTTGGATAATTATCCTTGGCGCTAGCCTGTGCTGAGGTCTTCATTGTCATGCCTCTGCTGTTCCAGGATCCAAGTGAGTTAGATTAAAGCTAGCTCAGATATGTCGTCATGAACTGCAGTCACATCCTGTGTTTGCAGTCTAGACACACCACTGTGACTGGGAGCCAGCTGAACTGCTCCACTGTGGCCACTTGTCTGGCTTACTATGGTCCATCTGCGTGTCTCCCCTCTATTTCCACAACCAAGATGTTTTCCTAGGGAGCCATGGGGATGAAGTAGTGGAAACAGAATTAAGAACGAATCTATTTGCTGCCAAAGGGGCACAGCTTTTAGCAGCTATATTTTCCTTACATTGCTGTGTGTTTCCATTCCACATTCAGCACTGCGTGGGATGTTATACGCACTGAGCTGGGTAATTTGAGGTGGTGGTGGATAAAGTCTAAGGGCCCAGTTACCCTCCCTGTACCCCATGCTGGATATTGCATTAATTACTCTCATAGGAGTTGTGTTCTGCCAGGGGGAAATTGGATCCCTATGTTTAAGCACATTGGAGTAGTTTGGATCTGAAATTTGCAACAGGCCTGTATCTCTGTAATAGGCCATAGCCTTTAATCCTGAACTTCAGAGAAGTTCTGAATTCGGAGTTGAACTTTGTACCTTGAGGGTTCGGCATAGCTGGGACTAGAACCAGTTCTGACTTTTTGACCCGAGCTCTCCTCTGTGGAATAAGATGAAAAAATTATTAACAAATTCCTTGCTCACCACGTGTCCTCCGTAACGTTGCTTACTAAAGACATTTCACTGGCCTCTCATCAATGAACAGCACCGTGTCTTCTGAACTTTCCAGGGCAGGTCTCACTGTATCTAGGATTGTAAGAATAATAGAACCAGGCTTCTGCAGATCCTAATGGATCCAACACAAGCCCCGAGATGCATCAGTGAGCAAACATAGGATAAGAAAGGAGCCCGGGCGCAAGTAGAGGTCGTTTTCCTTCAAAGGACAGGTGTGGATAAAGGGAAAGGCACCTCCTCATGACACCTCATAGAAAGTGATTCAAGGAACCACTTGGTGAGCCGATAGTTGTTTACTGCAGGCAAACTCTCTCAGGGTAAATCTGGCATCTAGTCCAAGATGCTACATTAATGGTATATTTTGTTATCTGATTGTGTCATTTGGCACCCAGGCAAAACCGCATCTTCACCGGTAACACTGAACCGGCCAGCTAGACACACCCAGATCACAGAGTACGTGTGTAGCTATATAAGCACGGGGGCAGGGTAGGAGCAACTCCAATGGACTCCTGCCCTGAAGAGGGTCTTGGACTAGAGGACGATTGAAACTGGAGCCTTGACTCCAGACTCCTTTGGAGGGTGTGTGCGCATGTGTTGTATGTACGTTAATGTTTCTGTTCTTTGGTCTGCAGTTGCTGCTGAGTATCTGTTTAAGGTTGGGGGCTGTCTGTAAGTGAGGAGAGAGTGAGGATCGTCGTGTAGAATAGGCTGTAGATCCTTGATGATGTACTGTAGAGGTTTGACTTGCGAGTTGTAGGGGATGGCCAGTGGTGTTCTGTTGTTTTCTTTCTTGAGCTTCTCCTGTAGTTGTTGTTTTCTTGACAATCCTTAGGCAATCAGCATAGACGCTTTTGACCATGACAGCTTTCTGCCTCAGTTCCCCCATTTGTATAAATAGGGGTGATGATGCCCACCTACCTCATAAGGTGTTGTCAGGCTTTGTTAGTATTTGTAATATAACTTGAGATCTTCGTTTGAAAGGTGTGCTGCCTGCAGAGAATATCATTAGTCATTTTGTATAATCTGCTTCCCAGGATCCATGGGCGTTTGGAAGCAGCCATTTCAGAAACACTCAGAGGAAATAAAAGAACAAATGCAGTCTACTTAATGTACTCATTTAATGCTGGATATTTTACCAGCCCCTGAAAGACTTGTTCAGCACTTAATCCCTTCTCAATTAGGATTATGTTCAATTATTTCCAGGATCTTTTAGACACAACTTGCATGGTGGATTCTTTGTGGTAGCTCAGTAGGTTAATGCATAAGCATTTCACCTATAGCATGAGATCAGCTGTGAAAATGGATTGCTGGTCACATTTTAGTCCCCTCAGGAAATTTTGAATAACTACCAGATTCTGCAGAGTTCTTCTGCAGGGAAATTGTCAGAACAATTCTCACCACATATTGACAAATGGAATTTAAAGTAATTCATGATTAGTCATGTTAAGCTTTAACATCTCTTGATTTTTTTTACTCTTTTGTTTTCTTTTTCTCCCTTTCCTTGACTGCTCTTTTCTTACTGTCTGTCCTTCCTTTATGGAATGCAAGATTTGCCATATTGAAGCAAGTCTTTGTTCTCTATCCAGTCTAATATTCTCTTATCTGGCAAAGGTAAAATGGATAATGCAATAAAAGTCAAACTGCTTTTTCTGCCCTCTGTCCACAACATACTTACCCAAATGTTCTATACTCTAAACTAGTGTTTCTCAACCTTTAGTGGACAGGAGAACACCAAAAAGTATCAATTACTTTACATGGAGTGGAACGCCTGATGAAAACTTTCTTGAAAAAGCTGGTATATACTGCCTGTAATGTTTGTAATGTTTGCAGTATTTGTGTACTATGCTTTTCTGTGAAAACCATTCAGGAAACCAAATTAAATACAATTTTACAAATGTAACATGCTTTAATTTCTAAAAAATAGATACATAATGATTATGCACACAACTTAAAACTGAAAATGATATTACTCAAGTTTTAATGGGAATTTTGCACTTGCATGTTCAAACCAAGTTAATCTATTCTCGGAATAAGGTTAGTCAAAGAAATTTTTACCATAGAAGTTATGGCCAAGTGATTTTCAATGCCAGTCATAACAGCAATGGGGAATTTAAAAAGCTTCTGCTGCAACAAAGGAGCAAGGAGGAGGTGGATGCTGATGCACACCTGGAAGCTTTGCTGCGGCCAGGGCGTTTTAAATCTCCCAGGCATGTGTTGGTTTGCCCTGCATTGCTCCTTTCCCCTAACCCAACTAGCCACATCCATCCCTCCCACCCCCTGGCCCCAGGTCAGCCCCTTCCCTATGTTCATGGAGCACCAGTTGAGAAACACTGCTCTAAATGAGGAAACCATTCCTTCCTGACTCCTAAATTGACCAGCTAATACCCTGAAGCATGACCTTGGCCTGTATACCATAGCCAGTGTAACTGCAAATGAGTAAAGTAAAGGTGGTGTAAGGCTACGTGCCAAGGAATGAGAAGAGAGAGGTGTAAAAGAGAAAGCAATAGGAGAATATAGGGTAAAGCAGTGTGTGTGTCGGGGTGGGAGGGAGTCTAAACCTGGGTCTAAATTGAAGTGATGAAAACAAACATAGATCAAATAAAAATGATCCAGTAAAGGAGGAGCAAGAAGGTAAATGATGAATAAGTAGAAATAGTCAAATAAGCAAGTTCTTTGTGATAGAATGAAAAGTGAAACACACAATGGTCTGTATCCTCAGCTGGTATGAGTTGATGTAGCTCAAATCGATTGAAGCAAGTCAACTGAAGACAAGGACGTTACTACCTGCAACTGGCCTGCTCCATCTAAATTTTTGAAGTGCTACAAAGCGAACGTTATGAAAAGAGTATTTTGGATGTACAAGGAAGTAACCAATGAAGTGCCTTAAAACAGAGGTTAAACATGCACACCCTGTGTGATGCTGGGAGACACTTGCCAACTCTTGCCCAGGCTGTAGGCATCGTATGAGCACTGACAAATTCATAGCTGGAAACCAGACCAGATCTCCTACACATTAGTATTGTTCAAGACAGGTACATGTGCTCTTTGTTCACTTCCCCACTGACCGGGTCTCACAGGGTGTGTCTACACTTGTAAATTAAGTCGACTTAAGCTTGCTTAAGTCGACTTAATTTACCCTGCATCTACACTATAGTTTCCTTAAGTCGACTTAAGGAAAATAAAATCAACTTAATTTTCCATGAAAATTAAGTTGACTTTATTACACCTAGAATTACTTCGACTTAAGGCTTAATTCGACTTTTTAAAATCGAATTAAGCCAGTGTAGACGTGCGGGAGTCCTAAATCGACTTAGGGCTACCCCAGGACTACACCAATGCCCTCCCTGCCGGGGGGGGGGGCACAGGGCGATCCTGGCATGCCCCCCCACAGGGCAGGGCAGAGCTCTGCCCACCCTGCCCCTATGCCCTGCCAGAGTCCCTGTCCCCCGTGTCCCATTGTAACTATGTACAATGGGGCAAAGGCTGAGCCACCTGGCACTGGGCAAGAGGTGCCCCCCCTGCCCCCGTGGACCTGCCCTAAGTCCCCCTAGCCCCTAGAAGTTGACCTAGGTGTCCAGTGTGGATGCTCTAGGTCGACTTTGTAAGTTCCCCACAAAGTCGACTTAAAATTTAGGTGTAGACTCACTAAGTCGACTTAGTTAAGTCGACTTAGTTAAAGTCATAGAATCATAGAATAATAGGGTTGGAAGGGACCTCATGAGGTCATCTAGTCCAACCCCCTGCTAAAAAGCAGGACCACTCCCACTAAATCACCCCAGCCAGGGTTTTGTCTAACCGAGCCTTAAAAATCTCCAAAGATGGAGATTCTACCACCTCCCTAGGTAACCCATTCCAATGCTTCACCGCCCTCCTAGTGAAAAAGTTTTTCCTAATATCCAACCTCGACCTCCCCAGCTGTAATTTGAAACCATTGCTCCTTGTTCTGTCCTCTGTTACCCTCAAGAACAGCCTAGCTCCCTCCTCTTTGGAGCACCCCTTCAAGTAGTTGAAGGTTGCTATCAAATCTCCCCTCAGTCTTCTCTTCTGTAGACTATATAAGCCTAGTTCCTTCAGTCTCTCCTCATATGTCATGTGCCCCAGCCCCCTAATCATTTTTGTTGCCCTCCGCTGGACTCTTTCTAATTTGTCCACATCCTTTCTGTAGTGGGGAGCCCAGAACTGGACACAGTATTCCAGATGCGGCCTGACGAGTGTCGAATAGAGGGGAATTATCACATCCCTCGATCTGCTGGCAATACTCCTACTGATGCAGCCTAAATTTTCAAGTGTAGACATAGCCACAGGTATTTAGGCACCTACCTTCCATTGCTGGGAGTTGATTTGACTCCAGTGGGAGTTAGGTGAGAGATGGAAGTACACTATCATATAGACATGGAAGGGCGAGAACCTCACAGCTCTCTAAATACTTACCTGCCCCTGATGCCAGTAACAGTTAGATTTGGACCACAGGCTCCTGCTGCCCTGCCCTGCCCTGCCAAGCTGCGCAATCCTCTTTTTTCCTGCCCATGCTGTCTGGTTCACTTCGCCACTGAACAGACATCAGGAGATCTTATCGTTGCTAGGTGGTGCTACTGTTTGGAAACATCAGAGGGACCGTGAACATGGCTTAGTGAGGGAGGGCCAATATGGATTACCCAGTGCATTCAGGCCAGATTCTGTGGGATGCTGTGCACCTGCAGTTCTCCTGGAGATGAAGGAGAGACGGAGGTGCTTGGACCTTCCCTGGACGTGTCCCATTGTTTGCTGTACCGTTCCACACTGCCAGGCCGTACTAAAGGAGCTCCCGGTGCATTACAGTTCGAGCTGGGGCTGTCATTGCCAGCTGGAGGCAATATAACCCTACTAGCTCTGAGAAAGCCTGATACAGTGAAGCTGCAGCCCCCTGAGTGGTGGGAAAGGCTAGCAACCTTAAGGGTGGGCCTTGTGTATTGGATGGGCTATGTACTAGGGCTATCTAATATCTCCCACTCAGGGGCGTAGCTGTGGATGGGCATGGGTGGGCACAGGTCCACCTGGTTGGCCAGCAGACCTGCCCACCCGCTGCCAACTGCAGCGCTTGGTGCCATAACTGTGGACCGGCCAGCAGCAGGTGGCCATGGCCGTGGGTGGTGGCGCTGTGGGCAGATGGGCCGGGGTGGGCTGCTCTCCGCCTATGCAGCTCCGGTCCCAAACAGCCACTGCAGCCTTTGCGTGGCAGGAGCCAGTCTGCCTCTCCCCCTCCCTATGCTCCAGTTGCTAGGTTCAAGCAGGACTGGCCAGGCCCACTCTGGAGAGTCAGGGGCCCAGCCAGAAAATGGGGGTCAGCTAAACCCCTGCTCCACTGCTTGGGCTGCCACGGCTATAAGCTATTTTTAGTGCCCTGGCTCCATCAGAGCTAGAATGTGTACGTCTCCTCAAGCTGAGGCTGCCATCCCGAGCTCACAAGGCAGATGTACCATCAGGGTAAGGAAAGCCTGTACTTACTCTGCAGCCATAGATAGTGAAGGAGTGCCGCAGGTGGAGAATCCTGCAGAGTAATTGCAGGCAGCAGATTGAGGAGCATCTACCAGATAAGTGGAAATGTGTTTGGCTTGCTTAGATCTCCCATATGAAAAGAACGTCTGACTGGCAGGTGCTAAAGTTTGCCCATACAGGTCATGCTCAAAGCTGCTATGTTTGCAAATACAGCTTGACTATGGATATAACTTGTCTCAGCATGTGCAAAGATTGGTGATAGAAGATCACTACCTGTTTGTTGTAACATGCCACATTTTTAGGCGCATTAAAGGTAAATTATTGGATTAAGCTATGGATTTCTTGCATTTGCATTTCCTTGCACTCACTTATATTTGCAGTTCAGGTTTTGTACACACACACTTGGGCTAAAATTTTCCCCTGAATGTTTCCTTTTGAAAGGTACCCACTTAATATTCCTCATGGCTAATGCAGGAAAAATATACACATACATTTAGATTCTCTTACCTATCCCTTTCCTTTGTTAAATATCTGAATTGCCAAGAAAGTGAAACCTGAGTACTTAGAAGGTGAAGATTTTTTTAGACTAATTGGTTAGAATGCTTGGTTTTTGTTAATCCCTATTTAACTCAAATGTTCAGCAAGCAGAGAGTTGAAAAGATCTCTTTGTTAAAGATTCAACACCTGCTGTCCTTTAGTTAAGGGCTGGGAAAGCGCCCACTCTGGTTCTATTGTTTTCTAAAGAGTCCCCAGGAAATAAACAGAGATGCTAACATTTGATATTCTTGATATTTTTACTTTTTTTAAGAAAGCAGAGGTTTTGGTGAAATCTGTCACACCTTATTTATGCATCATGAAGAAGCAAAAAAGGGCAGAAGCCTATTTTTTCCCCTTTACAGGTCACCTTTAAAACTTATTATGTGCATTCAGAATGTAATGTATGAAGATTATCCTGATTTGAAATGCTGATTCTTACAGCATAAGAATAATAATTAAAAAGAGGGCATTTTGTCCTAATACTGATCATAGCTATTTTTTTCTGCATGGAATATTAAGGACAAAAAACACTTCCTTTCATAGTTTTGGGAGCAGATCACAGTCAATTAAACAAGAACATTTGAAAGTTGGGCTTGGAAAAGAATTAAATCAATATATGTAACGTATAAACAGACGGATGTAGTCTGGTATCCTATAAATCATACCTGCTTTATGAAGGAATAAAGCCTTTCATTTTAAAATGGAAAAAAAACCCAACACATCTAAAGAGGAAATTCAATTAAGAATTAAAGTTAAAACATTTTCTTTTAAATTGAACAAATGTAATTATATTCTGGAAAAGAAGATAGGTAAATAAATACATTGTCATAAGACCAGCCTTGTGGCTTCTAGTAAGCTCTGAAATATACACTCTTTTGTAGCCTAGTCTCTGGTAGTCTGCAGAATAAACACCACATAATAAAAAGCCAAATTCTACTTGTGGAATCTGTGTGTCTCAGTCATTGGCAGATCTCAACAGAAACCATTCTTACTTTGTACTACCTAATCTGGTGTCACCACTACTCTCTACTGTATATAGTTAGACCTGGCCAAGGTTGTGTATGTTGCCGTCTAGCACTACAACCTAGAGAGAATATAAATACTAATGCAGCTGCAGGTAGTGATGAATCTCCTTTATCTCAGGTCTTAGTGTCTTGTATATTTGGACCAGTGCCCCTGCCTTCTAGGCCTTCTGTTGCACGCAGGTCAAATCTTGCCTCCTCTCTAAAAGACCAGCTACATTGTGGAACAGTTCTGCTTCTTGGAGTGAGGAGAGAGTTAATATTGGGAACGGATTTGCGGCCATTACATGTTTAAGTTGCAATTTGTTGAGACTCTCCTGTATTTGTGTGTTCTGTGTTCGATTTGAGGGGTGTAGTGGAGGTAGGGAGTGAAGGTTTGAAGGTACGGCTGGTGTATACACAATTAAGTAGATCCACTGGCCCACTCCTGTCTCTGGGGGCTCACAGTAAGTGCTCAGGTGGAATAGCCTTTCAGAGAAGTGCTAAGTAGCATCCTCTCATTTCAAGACCCCTGCAGAGTCCCTCCACGAAGGCCATTTATCTCTGTGGTAGGTTTGTCCAAGGAGGGTGCTTATTTCTTTGGAAATGCTTGATTTCAGTAGGGCTGTGCTTAGTGATGTACTGCACAGGGATGGAGTGACTGGTGCTTAAAGTCAATCATACACTTTAATGCTTTGCAGAACTGGTGCCGATGTACAGGAAAATCATGCCTGTGGAAATTCCAGGTCAATGGTACACAAAGCATCCTTTGTTTTGGCCTGAGCTCTAGTATTGAACCCTGATCTTTTCTGGAATGGCATGTGTACTTTTGCACCTTGCATTTCTTACATGTAATTGGCTGCACAGTTTTAAAAAACAACTTTTAGATTCTGCAGTGATGACGCTGGAGAAATTGTTCAGACAAAAATATAATAACTATAATATACCTTTTGGCATTTAGAAGGGATATAAAATGTGGGGAAAGATACATTTACAAATGTTATATATCTGTGGCTTTGTCTCTCTTTCACATCCTTCTATTTCTCATTGTCCAACTATCTATTTCCTGTGTCTTTTGTCCATTCCTGACTACTTCTTTCCTGGCACCAAGGTATACTAAGCTTTCTATTTCACTTCTTTCTAAAACCCAGCCTGTTCCATCAAAGCACCTGGTGGCCATATGCTATTTTGTCTATGTGCTGATATCTGTTGTTCTTCATTTAATTTGCTTCTGCTTTTAGCTGTCTGCTCTTCAGGAGAGAGACATATCTGTTTAGCAGTGCTAAGGTAACATATAGCTCTGTTCCAAAGGGGTAGCCATGATGGTCTAGTTCAGCAAAGACATGTCTACACTTGAAAATTTAGGTCGACTTTAGCTAAGTCGACTTAGTGAGTCTACACTTAAATTTTAAGTCGATTTTGGGGGAAACTTACAAAGTTGACCTAGAGCGTCCACACTGGACACCTAGGTCGACATCTAGGGGCTAGCGGGACCTAGGGCAGGTCCACAGGGGCAGGGGGGGCACCCCTTGCCCAGTGCCAGGGGGCTAAGCCTTTGCCCCATTGTACATGGGTACAATGGGGCAAAGGGGGACAGGGACCCTGGCAGGGCATAGGGGCAGGGTGGGCAGGGCTCTGCCCTGCCCTGCCCTGTGGGGGGGCATGCCAGGCTTGCCCTATGCCCTCCCCGGCAGGGAGGGCAGTGGTGGAGTCCTGGGGCAACCCTAAGTCGACTTAGGGCTACCCCAGGTCTACACTGGCTTAAGTCGACTTGAAAAAGTCGACTTAAGCCTTAAGTCGAATTAAATCTAGGTTTAATAAAGTCGACTTAATTTTCATTAAGTTGATTTTATTTTCCTTAAGTCGACTTAAGCAAGTTGCTTAAGTCGACTTAAGGAAACTGTAGTGTAGACGCAGGGTAAATTAAGTCGACTTAAGCAAGCTTAAATCGACTTAATTTTCAAGTGTAGACGCACCCAAGGAGTCTAGTGGCACTTTTAGGCTATGTCTATATGCAAGAATTTACCATAGGTACATCAGTATATATTTGGATGAATATATACTATATAACGAATGTAAGAATATGAAATATATTCAGTTTGAGCCTTTATCATGTGAAAGAATATAAAAATATCCAGTATAACATTCAGAAAGTGTCTAGTGCAAGATATAAAACAGGCAAATTTTATGTAATGTACACAAAACGCAAGACAAGCAAAAATATTTATTTAGGACACTTGAAAGACATACCATGCAGGATGCCACCGCATGCAATTAGGCTGAGTTAATATATGCCGAATATTATAATGAATGCAAATATAAAGAGGCTGCAACCGTACAGAAAGTTCACAAAAAAGCCAACCCCATTGCAAAGAGGGGTGCGTCCTGCCATTACGTGCACAGTGCACTGAACAGGCCTGACTTGGACTATGGTCAATGAAGATGCAGGATGCAAAGCGTACACCCGTGCGACAGAATCAATGCATTTGGATGGCACCATTTCTACAGCCTCAGCCAAGGCCAGTTTTCTCCTCCTCATTTGCATAGACACGCCCCCCGCAATGCCCATTGGCCAGCAGGGTCGCCAGTGACGGGCGGCCCTCTGCGTGCGGGGCCTGGCGTCTTATTAGCATGGGCCCAGCCTCGCGGGCGCTGATTAGGCAGTTTGCGGTTGCCATAGCCACGCCGGGCTCTCCGGTTGGTGGGTTGGGCTGTCAGTCGGTGAACGCTGGGGGCCGCACTTCCGCCTTGGTGTCAGCGGGTCTCTCGGCTCGGGACCGCCGCGAGACCAGGTAAGGCCCCCCCGCGGCCCGTGCGCGCGGCGCCACCTCCGGGACGCGGGGGGGCGGTTACCATGGCTCCCGCCCGGGGAGCAGAGGGCCCGATCCGGGCTCGTTCAGCCCGGGGTAAAGACCTGGGGGCCCCTCGCCCCCCCCCCGCCCGCCGCCCTGGGGGAGGGGACGGGGGACCCCAAAATGGGCCTGCAGCCCCGGGCAGGCTCCCCTCAGCCTGAAGGGAGCCCCCCCGACAACTGGTTCCCCTCCCCCCCGGCAGGGCGAGCCCCTCCCCCCCGGCAGGGGCAGAAGGGGGAGATGCCCCAACTTTGGGGCGAGCCCCCCAATTACAGAGCAGCCCTAGCAAGACACCCGCCCCCTGGCGGGAGAAAGGGGAGATGCCCCCCCAAACAGTGCTGCTACCCTGGGAGGAGGACCCCCAAATTGGGACCCCCAGTGGGGAGCCCCGTGGGCACCCCCAGAGCACGGGGGGCATTGACCTGCCAGTTTGGGTGAGGAGACTGCTGTCTGTGGCAGGCAAATGGGTGGGAAAGACCCTGGAAAGTTGGGGGGTCTGGGGGGAAAGAGGGGGCACTCCCTGGTGAGCGTGTGGCTCGTGCAGGAGACACGGAGCCAGTCTGTGCTCTGGGGTGAGAGGTCTCTGCCTTCCCTTCCCCAGCAGAGGGGCTGTGCTCTGATGTGAGAGGTCCCCCTTCCCTGGCAGAAGAGGCTTCTCAAACTGGGGGATGAGACCCCTCAAGGAGTCATGAGTTTTGATAGGGGGTTGTGAGCAGTCAGCCCCTGCATGTGCCATGGCTGTCAGCCCCCCCGGAGCCCTTAGGAGCTGGGTGGCCGGAGAGCCCTGGCTGGGTGCTCCGAAGGCAGTGCTGCCCCAGCAGCGGCGGAGAATTAAGGGTGGCATGGCATGGGGGTTTGTTGTCACAGCCTGAAGTATTTTCCAAGGAGGTGCAGCAAAAAAAAGTTTGAGAACCCCTGATTGTAACTTCTTATCAGTTGTTCTCCCAGGGCTCCATGTATAATAAGGCCTTCTCGCTGACCAAAGACATTAGCTCTAAATCATATGGCCGGACCCTTTTGCCTCTAATTTACATAGGAGAATGCACTGGATCCTACTACGATATGAGGCAGTGTTTTTCAAGACTAATTGTTCTTTAAACTGGGAGGCTTCTAATCTGGAGGAATTGGCAACAAGAAGTGGCAGAAGGTGCTGAAGAACTTTTTGTAAGGCGAGCATTTGATGTCCTATGACTAGTCAGAGCAGAGCTCCACTCCTGTGTGACTTAGGGAAGGAAAGGGAGGTCAGGAAGGGAGCTAGTTATGCCATGGCCCTAAAATGTGCAGAAGTGGAGCTTGGTTTCATCATAATTAGGAGCCTCAGGGCACAGATTAACTCCTGCTTGAAGTTGTCTTTTTTGCCAGATCTGCACTGACAGCTCTGGTCACTACATAACCTTGCTTCTCTATTCTTCCAGCTGTTCACAGAACCACCTCTTGTAAAGCTCCTGAAAAGGAGCAGGCAACCTGGAAAACAGTGGGGGGGAAAAAGCCATTTTTATATATCACCAGGGCTTATATGGCATGTTAATAAAGTAAATTATGTGGCCATTTGGCTGATATGGGTATAAAAATTATTTGTGTTGTCGGTTAATTTTGCTTGTGAACTCCTTGTGGTTATGGTGTGTCTTCCTGCAAAACACATGAGTCAGAACTTGAAAACTGTGTCCCTAGTAGCACATATGTTTTTGTGTGTGACTGTGTCAGGCTTGCAACTCTACCAGTGAATATCTGCAAATGTACATTCAATGTTAATAGATATTTACCTTTCACCCTTGTGAGCATTCTTGGTTGAAACATGTTTCATTTAAACCTTTAAGTAGCAGAAATGAAGGGAACACATGAAGGGGATACTGATTGCATGAATGGCTGTTTATTTTACTGATCCTTGCGAAGGTTCTACATCTAAACCGGTGTTCACATTGACACTTGGGGGCAGCTGTATGCATCACATCTTACAACCACTGTAATAGTGCATTCTGGGTCTCCTGAAACTTCACAGTTCACTTTCATAAAGCACAAGTTTTGGGCAACTTCCAAATTTGAGGCATTGTGTGGTGGGCTAGAGAGAGGTAGGAGAACTGGTCGGAGTATTGAACCACAAGGCATTACAATCTTGTTTCTTACAGTGCATTTTCATTTAGTGTCACAAAGCCTTCCTCAAAATAATTATACACTTGAGTACAACCATCTAATAGGAAAGGTTTTATCTTTTGTATCCTTTTGTTCACTTAAAACAAAATAAAGCTTTATAGCATTTGAATTTTAAATGAAGGGTGTGCTGAACATTATGGACAGTGAACTCAGTGATCTGAAAAGACTGATGAGTTGTTCTCTGGGCTGTAGAGTCAGAGAGTTGAGGAGAAACCAACTTACAGCTGCCTTTTGACTCTTGAAAATTTCAGTATGCCTCAGTTGACTTAACTCCAAAAGGCAATCTGATGAGGAATTCTGAAAAGGAAATATTGAAACACCTGCTCTCAATACGCAGGGCATGCATTTCGTGAAGCAGAAGATATGTAGTTTTTCCAAAATTAATTCCTTGGATATGCTAATGCAGTTTCATAAATACAGAAGTTAAAGGTGTAAAAAGCCAGTTAGATAACAGACTCCGTCCCTGGGAATTGTAGAACAGTCATCAGTTTGGAGTAACTTACTCTAGATTGGACTCCTAAAATAAGTCAAGGATCAGAGACTTCATTAGATTTAATTTTGATGTGAGACCAAAAGCCTAATAGTATGCATTGCTGTCTGCATAAATGTACTTGACTTAATAGCTGTGGCCATTTGGAATGACTTTCATTGTTAAAACAATGAGAGTCCTGTGGACCTTAAAGACTAACAAATTTCTTTGGGCATAAGCTTTCATGGGCTCCAACCCACTTCGTCAGATGCATTGATGCAAAGTAAAATAATTTATTATAAATAAACAAGATTTTATACAAACATATTTTGTTTAAATATTTGGGCATGTAATTGTGGTGGGCTTTGCAGTGTAGGATATTACTATCAACCTTCACCCTGCAATAATTCACTCCCAGAAAGAAAGTGTGAAGATAGAATCATTGCAGTCTAAAAGTATCAACATAGCAAATTGTATTAAAACACTAAAAATTAGAATGTGTCAATGGGATTTAATGTTGGTTTCAGATACACTGTTAAAACACACTGTGAGCCAACTGTACAAAACTAATGCCTTAATTTTCAGAATTAAAGAGCTATAAGAATAAACTGATCTTAATTTTTAAGTTTTAACCATTGTTTTTCTTTTAGAAGAAAAATTTCTGACTTTGACAAGTCCTGCGGAGTACCGTGTACAAGCATTTCATTTTATCACCTGTTATAGCTACTCCCAATAAGAGGTAAGATCACTAGGAGTTCTAAGGCTTTCTAAAAATCTTGTGGTGTTAGCAAGCTTATTTATTTTCTGTACCACATTTTCAGCAGGTTGGAGATCACTTTCATTCTCAAAATGTACATGAGTTTGGATACCTCCATTCTATTGTTATGTTTGCACATGCAGCAGTTGAATGCACATGTGGCTAATTGTGTGTGCAGTTGCAGAAATCGGCATGCACTTCTATATTTGGCCCTTTCCCAGTGCTTTAGGGGCTCCAGCTCTTAAAACCCCCGTGATAATCTGGAGACCCCCGCCCTGCTCAGCACCAGGAGTGCAGAGAGTGCTGGGGGCCCCGTGGTTGGGGAGCAGCCCGGGGCTCCCAGACTGGTTAAACCAGCTCAGCCCTTTCCATATTATCATCATCCATATTATAAATCTGGGAATCCAAGTTTCAGTTGTTAGATGTCTTAGTTGATGGTAATTGTGCTGAGAAGGAAGCTGTGTCTTGCGATATGCAGGATTTTGCTGTTTTCTGAGTTTTGCTTTCTTACATTGTTATAGCTCATGAGATTAGATGAGTTATGGAATGTCTACTGGTAGCAGCATGCCATGATCCTTTTAAGATCATGTGGTTTTAAGAAAGCTAACTTGCATGGTGACTTTGAAAATGAGTATGTATCTTATCAATTGATAACATAATGGTTTTGGGCAAATATAGTAAAGACAAATGTTTTTGACAATACCAGAACTTCAAAAAGAATATAAAAAACACAGTTGTGAGCTAATGTTAATTTAATCGTAGATCAAATTTAATTGTAATTTGAAAACTATGAAATGTCAGCCTGTGTGGGGTATTTCAGCTATCCTGGGCCTAGACACAACAGACAAACTTGTGCTGACATAGCTGCAATGATGTAACTAAACCATCAGACATTACCAAGGGAGACATGCTGCACTAGTGTGAATCAGGGCTTGCACACGCCTCCGTGACACCAGTAAATCTTCCTGCGATAGTCTGTCTTAAATGGCGTTCTGCAAATAGATCACCTCTTGCCTTATCAAAACATCTGGCATTCAAAGTGTGAAAGCTGTTGGTTTTTCTTTCTCAGAAATCAGTGCTTCAAAATTGCAAATGATACACCCAGGATAATGAAGTCTTGTATTGACCAACTAATTTCCTATATCCTGGATTTGAAAGCAGAAGCCACTCATTTGGGGAATTTGTTTTTGTAATTCTGAATAAAACAAAGGGTTGTACATAATATATTCAGTGAAATAAAATAGGCTAACCAGACTACTTTAAATGATTTGTTTGTCTAGTAAATAATTCTGTAGTATTGGTAAAAAGCTATGTGTTGAAAGAAGTTTTGTTTTGAAGAATGTGATTTCCTTTTCAGAGATTTTGCTAGAGATTTTGAGAAACTAAGAAATGATTCTTTTCTGTAAACCAAGAATATCATCTGCTTCTAGAATTACAAATGAAACGACAATACATTTCTTAGTGCCTGTGTGTGAGGGTTCCTGACACTGTTCCAAAGTGGCAAGCAAATAAAGTGGACTAGCAGTAAGGGGGACAGCTTTTTTATTAGAATTTTATCATAAATAGAAATATCCTAGGTCAAAAAGTTACATTTTCTTAGTACATTAATTCTTGAAGACAACACATGTGATGGTAAGACTACCGGTAGTACCTATTTACGTAAACACCTTTGCTATGAATATTGCTTTTGAAGAGATGGCACCATAGAAGAAACTCAGATTTTACTAATTTTCAGTAATTTCTCATCATGAAGCCCTTAGTAAGTAATCTGTAGGACTGTTCACATGTGTTAGCACTGCGCAGTTGGGTTCCTTCCTATTAATTACAGATCTACATAAAAGCAGTGGTTTTCAGACTACGGGTTGGGACCCAGTACTGGGTTGCAGACCCTCAGGTACTGAGTCACAATGTCCCCTGCTGCCACGGAAAGACTGGAATGTATTGCTGAACAATGTAATTGAGGGGTCACAGGCATAAATGGTTATTTTTCAACTGGGTCTCAAGAAAAAAGTTTGAAAACAACTGTATAAAAGCATGGTCATTTACTTGTAACACTTCACACTACATTGATAAGTCTCTAGGACTACAACAGCTGAATTTGTTTTATGTCATGGCTGTTTTCAGGACTCTTCAAAAGTAGGTCTCCATTAAAATGGCTGATAAAGGGGTACATTGTACAGAATAAATGTCTGAGTGGATGTGTATGAAGAAAATTGATGAGTAGTGGCGTTATGCTTGAGAAGCTTAGTGTGCTGGTTGCTGATGCTGCTAAACTAATTCCTTACTCTTTTGTGTGATTTTCTGCTCTGCTGTTATGTTCAGTAACTGTTCCGGTAATCTAGAAAGTTTAATGATCCAGTAATGGTGTTGTTCACAGAATCTTAAATATGATTAGGCCTGGTACCATGCTAGCAAAATGGGTATGTGGCTTTTTCTCTTTTACTGAACATGCTAGAGTGATGGTATGAAAATGGTCAGAATTCAAAACCATCCCATTGATTATTTGCTTGTTGCTAAGAGCTCAGAATTCTTGGGAGCTTGCAGTGTGGTGCTAACATAGTGCAGCAAAATTGGTGGGTAATCCTGCTGCTGTATTTCATATACCAATCGCTTAATGCTATTCTTCTTATGATAAAAGATCTATTTTTCTGTTGGTTTTTAAAAAAAATATCCTCTACGAGCAAATAAACAAATACCCCTAAGATGGTCATTATGAAAGTATAGCTCATTGGTTATTATTTTTTTAATGGAAAAAGTCATTCTTATGACTCTTATGAAGTTTTAGCTGAGGGAGAGGCAGGAGATGGCAAACTTGGAGGGCTCTTTTGGTACATATCTGTGCATTTAAATATTTTCTCTGTCTTAGTGTGTTTAAAAAACTCTTAAAGGAGGAACTATGGAACTAATACAGGTATATAAATCTAGGTCAGGCTGATAACGATGTGCCTTTTTCAATCCTTGGCAACAGCAGGCATTGAGACTGAACTACCCTCTTACATCAGATATGGTCTCTGCAAGTCAGTGTTGAATCACACTGATGACATCATGGGTGTGTTGGTGAAATTTTCAATGCCACTGACTTGCTTCCATCTCTATTTACAAGAATCCAGCATATCTCACAGTCAGCGAATTAATTCTACTTGTGTTTTAAACAAATGTTTTGGGAAAAGACCATGTTCAGGTATCATTTCAGGCTGTAGGATTATATTATAGCCATATCTTTTGAATAGATCTTCCAGCATTTAAATCCCCTTGGTGGTGGGTACGGGAGGAAGATGTATAACAATGTCAACAGCATTTCTAATGTTTCCTAAAGATTCTCTCTGCAAAGGGAAAGTGAAGTAATATGAATGTTTTTGTAAGTAAAGGAGTCAGAAAAGAGCTAGCACTAGACCAGGCGAAGCCTTCAAGATAAAGATCATGGACTCTATTCATTGCTTTATAAGGAACAAATGATCATTTCTTGCTGTAAAGGTTATGTGGGGAGTAATTTGGCTATGGATTTGTGAATTAAATACAGACATTGCAAGACATTCCGAGGTATTTAACTTCAACCAAAGAATTGCATGAATTGCAACAGGATGTAACAAACTTAAATTACAAGTTTTGTCAGTAGATCTGGGAAGAAAAGATCTCAAATTAAGGTTCACCATTGCCATACTTGGGAAATTCAGTCTTTTTGTTAGCATGACGTGCAGGTGGCTCAAAGACAGTGCCACGTGTACAGACGCAAGGCTTGTATCAGTGGAATTTACTGGCCAATTTTCATTGTACAATTAACCTGTTATAAGCAATTTTCCCTGAAAGGTGATAGGTAAAATAATTTCCTCTTAGTACCAACAAGGGACAATGAATTTTACAGGTCAGGGAAGAAATGATTTTTTTTTACAGTGTCGGTAATGATGGATTGGAATATCTGTTTTACCATCATAAGTGTAGCATTGTATATCTTGAAAACGTTCACTAGGGCCTTGTGAACATTAAAAAAAAAAAAAAAACCTATAAAGTAACTTCATGGGTATTTATTGGGCAAGATAAAGTCAAGGTTAGGATAATCCCAAGACAGTATGACTTCAAATGGGATCCTTCTTTGGAATTTGAGTCCAGTTTTCAAATGTAAGGTTTAAAATCAACAGGGCAACAATGTCTTCTGATGAAGTATTATTGAAGGTCTGCTTACCTAGGAGAGGAGAATTTGCTGATAATCTTTGGTATGGGAATAGCAATGAATACCGGTTGATTAAAAAGTTTTAAACCATTGGAGGGCTTCAGGAGATGCAGGAGTGAACCAGATCACCTGATGTCTATTGCTGTGGAGTTATGAATTTAGTGCAGTACTTAACTTTTTCTGTTTGGCATTAGTTATAACTGGGTGACTGATCGCTACGATAACTTTCTTTATTGTACACCATTTATCATAGGAGAGTAAGCACCTCTGTGGTGAATGTAGTATAAATACTTAGATTCTCGGTTGACCCTGGCCTACTGCTAATATTCTGCACTGAAGCTGGGAAGATGGTCTTAGAAATAAATTGATTTTCGAGAAATGAGAACTGCCAGGAAGGGGCATTTTGATACATATGAACTTTAAAAAAAATGATCCACCCAAATTATTTGGCCTATTGCTTCTAATTCAAACAGGAAACATGAGAAATTGAGCAACGTTTGGAGTGGCTTTAGCTCTGTTGACTTGTGCTGAGATATTTGCTGCACTAGATGGCCTATAAAGTGGTCAGAATGGCATCTATGTGACGGACTTTGCTGTAAACCACAGGCATGTTCATCCAAATAATTTGTCCATTGATTAGCAATTTGAAGAGAATTTATAGCTAGCCAAATGAAGATCAGTCTACACAGGAGAGGAATGATAAAGTAACATTCTTGTTACAGTAACAATACATGTTTTTAGATCTCAGGCCTGTGGGGAAAATGGGAGGATTTTTTCTTCTGAAGTGTGTACTGGCTGATTCAAACTCCCTATGGTAAGGGTTAGATAAAGGTCTGAGGTCTTGGCCAGTCAGGGATACAGGTGGCTTCATTAGTGTCATATAAAGCAGGAATTGTCGTGTTAAGTCAACTGTGGCTTTGTTCTGTGGTTGTTCTGGGCATTGTTCATTATTTTACTTTGCCGTGTTAAATCAGACTTCCCCTCTTTTTAAATCTTGGGCATCTTTTTCAGTTTCACTCATTTCAAGTGATTTTTGTAGCATTCTTGGGCTGCTGACTGAAGGAGCAAGACAGTGGTCTTCTCTTGATGTTGGCCGTGCCTGATTATTTTAGGGCAAAGTGGCATTTGTACTGTTACCCATTAAGATGGCTTTCTGACTCCACCTCAGTCTGGAGGTTGTGTTTACTTATCTTTGTTCAGATTTTTCCTTGGAAAGAAATAGTTACAGCATTCTCATAAATGATTTAAAATGGCTTTGTGTATTGCATTTGATTTTAAAATATTCCAGCTATTGAAAGCACACATAGAGTCATAGCAGTTAACTCTTATGATTTATTTATTAATTTTAAAAGGGAATTACACAGCTAATATGTGTTCAACACTTGAAAAATTCCCCCAGTGCTGATTTTCTGTTTCAGCTAGAGATCATCTATTTCAGAGGTGCACAACCTGCGGCCCCCAGGCTGCATGCGGCCTGCGAGCATATTCTGTGCAGCCCTCTGGGAGCAGAGCAAGTGGGGTGATCAGGTGACGTGACCCCCTCCACGTTGTATTTGTGGCCCTCGAGGTGGCCTTAGAAAATGCAGTTTGGCCCTTGGCCGAAAAAGATTGTGCATCCCTGATCTATGTAGCTCTTCAGTTAGACCTTTCCATGGTATCCACTTGTGTCAGTACCTGTACTTGGTGTCCAGAAACGTCTGCCTGCACTTTCCAGAGGCAAACACCTGTTTGAAGGTTAATGCTTGCATGCAACTTTAAATAGTTTCATATCTACATGCATACAGTTGTTAGCATTTGTGTCCCCCCGACTAAGAATGCATTGCATTGGCCCAGTTGACTTTGTGTGGCTAATCAGGGCCAGATTAAGACATGCTGAGGCCCCAAGCTATGTCAAGATTCAGAGGCCCCATACCATAAAAAATAAAGAGGGAACAAAAGTATATTACATTATAACAGAAAGGGTAATGAAAAAATAAATGATAAACAGTTATATTTGCACATATACATAGGCAAAGATGTAACAAAAAACAACTAAATAAAACATACATCTTGCAAAAAGCCTGATTTGCATTATCAATTTCAATTACGATAAATCTTCTTAGTTATCTCCGACATATTTAAAGGCCCCTCATAGTGTGAAACCCTAAGCCATGGCTTACTTGGCTTGCATCTAAATCTGGCACTGGTGCTAATGCTGATAAAAATGCAGATGTTTATTCAAAAGGCATGTGAAAGGGTTTGTAAGTACAAGGTGTATGTGCAAGTCTGCACAGAAACAATTGGGTTGAAATCAGGTCCTGTACACATTCATAAAAGGGCACACCAGATATTGTAGCAGTGCAGCATAGATAAGGGTTTATAATGAAAACATTGAGACCTTGTTTCAAGGGATTTAACTCGGCTGTAAAGTGGGATTACTGTAAACACTCTTGGGTAAGATAGGTGGAAAATGGCAATTTCTTCTACGAATAATTAGATGCACATTCAGTTTCAGTAACAAATAATGAAATGTAAGTGGTATGTTGAGGGAAAGCTATTCAGTGTGTGGGCACTGGGTAGAAGTTTTGACAATTCTTCGTAGACTTTTTTTAGGCTGACTTGTACATCTGTGAAGTGTAAAATTAATTTTCTTAAGGTATCTGTTTTCCTTAGCGGCGCTCTATTTGTAGAGCATGCCATGTATTCTGTTCTAAATCAAAAGGTTGAATAAGGAAAAACAACTGCCTAGGATTTAATCACCTTTATTTTATTTTTAAAAAAATTAAAAGTGGCTTGATCCTTATTTCTAAAAAGGAAAAGAGGCACACTAGCCAGATTTGGGAGACATATGTGCAAAACTCTTCTCTAGAAAAGGATAAGGCCCTGATCTTGCAACTTATTTTGCATGGGCAGAGCCTTGCACTTTCGTCAATGCCAGATGAATTCAGTGATGGGGCCTCGAATAAATTGCAGTGTTAGAGCCTAGCATAAAACTGCAATCTCATGTTCATGCTTTGGCTAACGGTTCAAGGGTGGAGTGGGGATACTCAGTGCCTTGAGTTTACCATGAAAAGGGGGAATTGAGAGGGACATTTATGGTAATCTGAAGATGAAATTAAAAAGCCAGTGACTGAGATCAGTGAAAGGTGCTGGTACTTGGCCTGGGTTTGCCAGTGGCGGTGGTGGCAGCAGCAGCAACAGAGGCCGGGGCCACATTGCTGTGAAAAACAGTGCCAGTACTCTGTACCGCTGAGTACCATTTAAAAAAAATCCCTTTCTGAGATACATTGCATAGTAATCTAATGCAGAAGGGAACATACAGACGGAATAGCTAACGTGTACCAATTGCTGCATTTTAGAGATCATTTCTGCCCTGCTAATTGTAAACTGATATTTCCCATATCAAGTGTTTTAAGTAAAAATCAGGATGTTTTCTTATCCAGATACTTTGCCTTGTAGAGTTTAAAGAAACTAAACTGAAGCTGGATATAGGACCCATCGTACAGCAGTAATAGTAAAAGTTGAGTACCACATTCAGATGGAAGTGGAATGTTTTTTGTCTTTTGTTTTTGTGAATAAGTCTTCAAAGGCTTGCTTTCTTTCCAGTCATCTAGCTTATGCTAGTGATGAGGTTTTTTGGTGGGGGTGATCGTGGTTCTTTATTTCCTTTTTTAAAAGGGGATATGAAAATGTTCGTACCTGTGGTTTCTAGAAGTTGCCTACATTTCTGCATGTGCCTTTTTTTGGCTTGAGTATCTATTGCTGCTTTCATGCAGCACTTGGATCAACTTATTTGAAGTGTCCATTCTGTGCGAACATTGCTTCATAATGGCTTTCCACTGCTTTGCTCAAAGGAAATCCAGTTATCTGGCTGTGCTAAGGTGTACAAGCGCCCAGATAAATTGCTGGAGTTGTACTGGCATTTTAGTTGTGTAACTTACTTTAGTCTGGGGGGGTTGGGTAGCTTAAATCCATGGGTCAATCCTTGAAAATGTAATACTGAATGGAGCTTGTGAACACATAACGCACTTCAGTGCCCTTATGTGTTCAAAATTTGTGTACATGGTGCTCTAGGGCAGTTTGATATTTGTGACACCTTGTTTAACCTGTTTATAGTTGGGCTTATAACACAATCAAAGCACAACCCTTGTTTAAGCAGGGCAAAAATGGTAATCCCCCCTGATCAGACAGTCCCATAAGATCCTGGAAACTTCTTTCAGAGATGGAACCCATTCTGCCTTATACTGGATTGGATAGGAGAGACCACATGACTGTTGCTGGTCTGGTCTTGTTTGTTGGCTTGGGTTTGAATTATTTGACTTGTAAGGTATCTGAGTTCAAATAGCAATCTAGTGCAAAGGATAAACTTACTCAGCAAATGAAAAGGCTAGAAAAACTGCTGCTACTGAAATTCTCTTGGCTGCTGCTTCTTGAAGACCTGCTTCAATAATTTACATTAAATTTTGTATTCCTTGTATTGTTTTAAACCCACAGTAAATGTTATTTCATAGTGCAGTGCAATCTTCTCCAGCATGTTTCCAAATAATGTAAAATGCAGCCTTACATAGTTCACAGAGTAGTCCAGTCTAGAGACAAAACACAAACACACAGAAAAGGGTCAGCAGAAGAAAAAGCAAAAACACAGGTGGCATTTCTTGTTCAGATGCAAAAATGATAAAGATGCCTTGGTCTCTGCTGTGACACACTGATCATGAAGGCTGTTGATCTAACCAGCTCACCAAATTGTGAACTCAGGTGACAATCAGCACGTATCACATATGCCCAAAGCGGCAAAGGTGATATTAATCCTGTTGTCTGATTGCTTTCCCTAACCACCAGTGTCTTCTCAGATATCATTTGCTTAGTCTGGATTAAAAATTAAAAATGTAGAACATTGTCAGAAGTCAGTTACTGGAAAATGAGTTGAATCACATAATCACCTTTCATAAAAAATACAGTAATTATATGATGTTTGTGCCTTATGAAAGATGCTTTTAAAAAATAATTTGATTCTAGGCGTATCTTCTGCCGTTACTGAATTATTCAGATCCTATAATACTCCACATAAATTGAGATAAATGTTATATATACATTTTGTGACTGAAGTTGCGTAGAGTAGAGTTGTAGATGTAGGAACTATAAGTATTACGAATGTTGAACATGAAGCAAACAGGATGTTTTGTCCTCTGCTATTGCATCTTTGGTTGAAGAAACTTTCTGCTATATGCTTTCTTTTGAGAGAAGCAAATTTGATCTAGGTCTTTGGTCAAAGAAGGCAAAAACTGGTACTTAAATTTGTTTACACATACTGAGATCCATATAGTCTCTGTATTATGAAGGAACTGACTTTAAAAAGTGATACAAGCATAACATTATTCTCTCACTGATTTGGGAGCAGTGATGCAGTTGAGATGTTCTAAACAACTAATCCATCACAATGTAATGAGAATAGAAGCTTAAAGGAACTAAACCACAGATCATTTAAAAGTAGTAAGAATCTAAGGCAAATTCCCAAAAGTGGTGAAGGCCAAAGCTCCTTGCTGCATATAGGTTATTGGAGCATGCGGTATTTAATATTCGTATTGAACCTTTCAGCTAGAAGATCTCGTGCAGTCACCATAGAGAGTAGACAGCAGCAAGACACTATGGACCACTGAACAACAGTGGGGATGGTGAAATATTAACGTGATGCTGGTGCAAACCTTGCTTTTAAAACCTTATTTTCTAAAGTGTCTCAATTCTTGTGAGGTTCCTCTAACCAACAGTTGCAACCTGCTTAGTTTCAAGTTTGGCTCTGAATAGTTTCATCTTTTGCAGCATTTAGCCTGGCGACAGATAATGCTGGGTTCCTGTAATAGAACAGGAAGCACATTCCAGCACTATACATGTATTTGTTATGTCATTGGCTTCCACACAGGAAGCATAACCCATGGTTCTGCTCTAGTAAGTAAACACGGGGCAGTGTCTTCCGAAAAGATTTATAGTTGAAATCCAGCCATGGTTGTTCTAGCTCTTTGGGCTCTAAACAGCTGTCTAAATAACTTTATCAGTTCGGCATTCCTCTTTTACCCTGGCTTTGGACCTGCTTCTCCTCAGTTGTGCTGATGTAATGCCATTGATTTCAGTGGGGATTTCCCTTCCTTGACATGAAATCAAGTGGAAGGGGGAATAAAGCTCCGTTGTAGTTGAATAAGAGGTTACACTAACCGTTGCTTGGGCTTCAGCTTGGAGGCTTTGCTTTGAAAGATCACCTTTTGATTTTTGGGAGAGTAACACTGTAAGAAACCATTAATGACCAAATGGCTTAGTTTTACCTGTTTTCTTTTTCAAAACCCACCAAACCACTTTTCTCGGTATCCGGGCTCTGGTTCACTTACTGATTATCAAGCTGTATCCCAGAAATTGGTTCTCCCCAGTTTATTAACTCTGACCACACATTTGGCTGTTAAGTATGGGATCACAAAAATGAGACTGCGTGGAGCTGAAGAGAACAAGAATTTGAATGGCTCCTTGTGTGACCCTGAGCAAGTTGCTTAATTTTTCTTTGTTTTGTACAGTCAAAATTAAACACAGGAGAAGACCATCAAGAGGAGCCTGGGCAGAACAAATCAAAATGTCATAGAGTTCAGTGGCTGGGAGAGGCTGAGTAGTGAAACCAAAAACTCTCCTGATATTAAAAATAATACTAATGTTTTTTATTTAGTTGGACAGCCCAGGAGGTTGAGATCCTATCTACTTGGAACAGGTAGTTCTTGTATGCAAGCTTGCATACATGGCTTCCGATAAAAGTCAGTCGTACCTAGTGAAACTGTTTCCTCTGTCCTGGGTGATTTTGATCTCGCTCTGGTTCTTAGTGGATAGTTGTCTAAATTGATTGCAAATAAATCCAGTGATCACAACTTCCAGTGACTGCACCTCTGAATTGGAGTCATACTTTTGAGCAGGAGTTAGAAGATTCTAGCCAGTATTCTAAGCCATCCAGTCCTTTCCAACAACATTTTGTGTTTTTCTTTTGCCAGTCTTCTTACTGAAGTCTTTGTCCTGGTTGCACAGTAGGAGAGCTTGCTGTACTTGAAAGTCCTGTGTGAAGTGCAAATGATAATCTCTCTATCTTGTTTTATTCAGATAAACAGCAATTTTGTCCCAAGTTTGCCGCTGTGGAATACTGCAGAGTTTTGACACCGTTAATACACAAGACTTCTTTTTAAAGTGAGTCTGCTTTTCCTAGTGTTACATAAAACTTTAATTATTTGACCAGTAAGTGAAAACTCGTCCAAATTTTGCCTCCTGTTTACAAATGCAGCAAGACAGAAAAAACTTTGATGGCTCACAGTTTTTTTTATACACTGACATTTATATTGAAATATGCATCAATACAACTTATGTATTGACTCTGAATAGTATAACCCTCTCTGTTGTGTTGAACCACACACAAACTAGGAGTGAATAAAGGGAAGAGGTGGATGTGCCATGTTTTCAGAGGGTAGAAGCCCTGTCTTGCACATGAAGATGAACACAATTTGTATGCACAACTGCATACTATTTAGAAGTGGCATATTATACCATATTTCTGCTATCCTCTTCTAGGTACACAGATTTTTTTTTTTTTAATGTAAAACCAAGCACATACTTTTAACATGTTTAGCATGATGATATACACCTCTGCTCTCAGCAGGTCATCATGAAAAAGGTGGACATGGTGTGCAGAATTAAGTTTAGTTTGAAATTCCAATTTCTTCATTTCCTGTTCTTGGCCCCCCTGGTGTGTGCATGTGTAGAAGAATTGGCTTCAGTGAAAAATATGTAAGCCATACATTGTGAAATATCTAATTCTTAACATCGTTTTTTATAAAATCTTTTTAGTTTTTTGCCTATTTCTGTGTTTATTGAATGTAGGTAACTTTTGAGTGAGGAATGTAATGCAAAACCTTTTTAGAGACTGTCAGCATGGAAAAGCTGGAAAAGAGTCTATGAAAGGTTTATCTTCTACACAAACATGATATATTCAGTTACAGCGAAAGAATATTTAGCGTAAACCATGGTGCTGAGACGGATACCAAGGCATATAGTAGTACCTTTCTTTCTTGGAAGCCTATTTCAGAGCTTAATTCTCTTTATAGAAAGAGAGTTTTTCCTAATATTTAACTTGCATCTCACTTGCTGCATATTAAACCCATTATTTCTTGTCCTGCCTTCTGTGAACACGGAGAACAATTGATCCCTTCCTCTTTATAACAACCCTTAACTTATGTGAATCCTATTATCAGAACTCTATCCGTCTTCTTTTCTCAAGACAAAAGACACCCAGTTTTTTTTTTTTAAACCTGTCCTCATAGATCAGGTTTTTTTAAACCATTTTTGTTGCTTTTCTCAGGACGTTCTCTCCAATGTTTCCCTATCTTTCCTAAAGCATGGTGTCCAAAATTGGATACAACTCCAGCTGCAGCCGAGGCCTCACCAGTGCTGCGTTGAATGAGACAGTTACCTCCCGTATCTTACGTATAACACTCCTGTTAATACACCACAGAATGACATTAGCTTTTTTGGCAGCTGCATGACATTATTGACTCTCATTCAATTTGTGATCCATTTTAATCCCCAGATCTTTTTCAGCAGTCTAGTCAGTTATTTTCCCTTTTGTAGCCGTGCATTTAATTTCTTCCTTCCTAAGTGAAATACTTTGCACTTGTCTTTATTGAATTTCATCTTGTTGATTTCAAACTGATCTCTAATTTTGTGAAGTACATTTTGAATTCTAATCCTGTCCTCCATGTTTATGTACTATTGAGGGATGGTATGTATTTCCAGGGAAGGGGGACCAGCACCATCCATTAGGAACAAAGAACTACATGTTGGGTTGCAAATTCACTCACTCTGTAGCATCTCGAAAGAGCCACTATCACCTGGAGAGCCGCTCACATATGCTGGTTCAAACTGGAATCTCCAGGGACCAAAGGACAAAGGATTTTTGGTTAAATAGCCTGAGTTAACTGCTTTATGGTCTTCTTTCTGACCTAGCAAGCAGACAGGACCTCTGATCCAAGAGGGGCCCCAATATTTAGGTAAGGTTGGCAAGGTCTTTGGCCACCTGAGGCCTTATAAAACTTGGGAACTGAATCTGAGCTGAAGCAATGGTGAACTTGTGACCACGGGAGAAAACTCCTGGGTAGAATTTGAAGGGCTAATTGCCAGCCAGAGCTGTTGGTAGAGTTGGGGCGTGATCTCTGGTAAGCTTATTAGCCTGCTTATAGGTTCTCTCATTGTTTTGAATGTTTTCTTTGTAATGCTTTTACCTTAAAAATAAAAGTGCTTGCTTGCAAAGAACTGTGTGATACCATATAACTGTGGCAATAGTTAGGTGTACCATCTCTGAGGAAAGAAGCAAAGCAGGCCTGCTTTTAGGGACACCATCTTTTGCTGGGAATATCACCTTACAGTCAGGGAACTGTGCAGTCTGGAAATTCCCTGCTCACAGGGGAGAGAGAGACCCAGTTGTCCACTCAAGAGAATTGTTTGCTGAGGAGCTGGGGCCGGGAGCATAGAGTGGGTGCCTCAGGGGGGAAATATAGGTGCAGTTGCCCTGAACTGTGACACTGTCTGTGTTACCACTTCCACTGTTGCTTCTCCAGGTAGTGAATTATGGCCAGGCCGTTCTTGAAACATTGGTAGCTCTGTTATGGACTAGTAAGACAGCCCAATTATCCTGGTTTTATTCACTGGGCTAAGCTGGTTCTTCATCTTGACCCTTCGCGTTACCATTCAGGGTTACTTTGTGGTGGATCAGAGACAGCTGCCCATATCTGGCTTATGTTAGCCTGTTACTACTCACGTATTCCCTCCTCTAGGGCAGAACACTTAGTAATGGTTAGGTTGAAAAGTTTTTTTTTTTTTTTTTTACATGGACCCTCTTTTGCTTTTCTTTAAAGTCAATATTTCTAGCTGTCTCATTCCTCCCTGTACTTTATTGCACCTCCCTAACACCGAAAATAAGAACAACTGCAGAGGGTGGGGTGACTTTATCTGTTTGAAAACAGTGTGTATGAGTCAGGTGAGCAAGCTGGTAGCTGTGAGTAATTGATAACTAGTGGGGCTGAAGCTACTGTGAAAACGTGTAAGTGTGCCAAATCTGAGCAGAAGACAGGAAAAAGGGAAGGAAATGTTAGCCAACTATTTGTTTCTACCCAAATATAGCACAAATCAAGTGCAGCAGTGGCAAATAATTCTAGACGTGGGTGTGAGGGACTGTAAATAAGAGCTGTTGGTACGGGTGTGTTACTCTTAAGGGCTGCGCAGAGGCTCTGAGCAATTATTATAAACAAAGGGTGGTGCTGAGACTGATACCAAAGCCTATAACAGGAAAAAGAAGAGAAGTTATGAGGAAGTGAAGTGCGGGAGAAGCTCAGACTCCTGTGTAGGATGCCTACGCAGTCAGCCCATATCAGTAAGCTTCTGAACGTGGGTCCACAAACGTGGGATTGCAGGGCTTGGCTGGGGCTCCAGAAAGATGGGTGTCGAGGTTGCAGCTTGGGCTCTGATGGGGGCAGGCTTCACAGCTTGAGCAGCCACTTAAAAGTGCTGTCTACACAGCTTTGTTCACCACAGTAGCACAAGCTCTAGTCTGTTGATCTAGGCTTCAAGGCTTGTCACGGGCTGTGTAGACATACTTGCCAGACTGTGATTTAGAAGCCCTGCCTTGAAGAAATAACAAATGGGCTACAAAATGGTACTGAACGAACTGCGCCGTTGCTCCGTGGAAGTTCCTCTGTCTGAATGAAGAGCAGGAAGATTGCATTTTAGTGTGAGTCGCATGGTTTTCATTCTGGAAGAAAAATGTAAAGGGATTTGAAATACAGTTGGAGGCATGTTAGCAAAAAGCTCACCTGCCTGAGAAAAACAGAGCTATCCTAGAACATGGCCATCTTATCCTTGACCTGTAATGTTTTTGGTTAATCTGAGTGGAACTGCCAGAATTAGTTTCCCCCCAGGAAACTACTACTTTTATAGGGGAAGTGGAATCTTTAGTAACTGAAAATAGTCAGGACTCCTAGTTCTGTCCTGCAGGTATATTGTTGTTAAATGACAGTGTAACGTAATAAGTTAGTTCGTGGTTTTTTAATCATTGAATCTTTCAGCCTTCAGAATGATGAAAGTTGCATAAAGTACTCAGTATCCAATTTTTTTCCTTTTGGCTAAAATGAAATGTTCTGGATACATAAATGTTAAGCAATTGCAATAGATCAAATCTAGCCTGACCATCAGGTTTATCTGGTGAATTTTGTACACCTGTCACTTGTTGGCAGTGCATTTAGCTGCACGGTGCGTCAGGAAAAGAGCACTCTCTCTTTCTTTTCCCACTCTTGCCAAAAACAAAATCACCAGCTGGCTTTATCTTGGCTTACTGCCGGCTGGTGCAAGAGTTGAGCGTAGAAGTGGCTGACACAAGTAGCTCTTACATTGCAAATGACTTTCCAGGTTCCCAGAATGAAAATAAGCTACGTGGTGCCATGCTGCAGAGGTGACATTCAGGTTTGATAGTCACTTTCCCTCTGTGGCTCCATCCAGAATTGGTCCTGGGGAAGTGTGCTGGTATTACGTTTTGCCCTCTAGATAGGGCAAAGTTTTCCTCTGCCAAATGGTTTCTGCCTTTGCTGCTCCTTTACTGCCCTCTGTATGAGATCTGCCTTCACCGCAGCTTCATTTTAAATATCAATATAAGTAAAATAAAAATAGTGTTTCCTATTATAATTTTTTTTTGCTACAAAATCGCCAGTACAGACTGTAATCTACAAAAGCTTTAAAAATTCAAGCCAGTGGGCAGTCTATGGCATAAATATACAGAAAATGGTAATGGGGAGAAACCGTTCTGCCATTCCTTACACTAGCAGATGATGCTATACTGCCCATCTTAAGCATATTTTTTTTAATTAAACCGATTATGGATTTATATTCAGTATCTCTCTTCCCCCCCCCCACCCCCCATTTTGGTTAAATGTCAGTGGATGTAAATGTAAGGATTCCAAGTGCCTAGGTTTTCACTTGTCAAGGATGGGGAAATTGGAGGACATGGGATTTTTAAGGTTTTCCGCCCAAATAAGCAGTATGAAAGCACTAATATTATGTTTTTCCACATCTTCTCAAACAGATCATCTGAAGAGAGTGTTATTTATGATTATTGAATGAAGATTCCATTGCACAAAAATATTTAATCTTAAAATCCTCCAAAACAATGCATTAGAGGAAACCAAGTTAGCAGTTCAACGATTTCATACTGAAGGATGAATAGTGAAGAGGAGTTCTTTGATGCCGTTACGGGTGAGTAAAAGGCTAACTGCAAAATAAAATCACAGCTTGTGTTTGGTTGTGGCAAGTCAAAGCATAAAATCTGTCATGAGGAAATCAAGCACCATTATTATGATCTGTGGTGAAAACCTTTTAAAGCGAAGAAGAGAATCGTTTCATTGCTGGTTTGAGGGCAGGCTAGGAACTCCTTGTTGCTAGCTTGCCTGTAGTCCTGAACAAATGCTTTCACCTCTCTGTTTCTATTTCATCATCTGTAAAATGGGGATAATCTTAATGTTTGTAAAAGACTTTGAAAATGAAAACTGGTATAAATGGCAAGTGTTGTTTTAACTTCAGTGAGGAGCGTCCCGCACAATATTGAAGTGGAAAGTCTTTTCTAGTTAGAAATTCATTAATATAAAAGGACACTTCCAGTGTAAGGATCCAAAGTCTTTGCTGTCTTGCGTTGCCCTCAGAAAAGCAAACCTGAACTGCTCAGCGCTTGAGCATTATGTCAGACAGTACTTTTTTGTGAAGTAATGAGGACACTGGTTATTTGTAATAGTCGTACATGATTTTAAAGGTGAACTGAAATGCTTTTCAAAAATAAATTTATATTTACATTTAAAAAAAACTTTTAAAGATTCCAAGTCATTAATCTTCTACTTCCTGAATTGTTTTTCAAATGCTGAGGAATGGGAAATATTGGAAGCTATTTGATGGGTGTGGAATCATGCATTGGATCTGAGTATGCTTCTAACTCTGCCCCTGTCATATTGTAATATAAGAGGAAAGATGATGAGAGGGAGGAAAAAGTCCAGGCAAAGGAAACTTCAGGTCTTAGGATATGTCTGCACTTCATCTGTATAGACACTGCCTACACCAATGGAATGGTTTCGTCCATCAACATAGTTAATCCATCTCTCTGAGAAATGGTAGCTAGGTCGATGAAATAATTTTTTTGTTGACCTAGCCACATGTACACCGGGAGTTAGGTTAAGCTAACTGGACTGCAAAGGATGTGAAACTTTTCACAGCCCTGAGTGATGTAGCTAGGTCAGTCTGATTTTTAAGTGTAGGCAAGGCCTCGACCCTTTAGAAGGATGAGGCCCCACGTCTAATCCAACTGCCTTCTTGTGTGGCCTTGGTATCAGCATGCTTTCAAGATTGGCCTCTCTTGATACAGGGAGCTGGGGCTGGACCACTTCACCTGGTATGGATTTTGCTGCTGCCAGAGCTGAATGAGTCCTCTCTCTCTTACTGGCTACTGTCTTTCTCTCCGGCACAGTGTCTTGGAGTAAGTTTGCTTGTCCTTAGACTTCTGGCATGGTTTGACTGGGGAGCCATGGTCAGTGTACAATTTCTGCATCAGGTTTTCCTGCTCTACCTTTCCCACCGAGTCTTATTTTACCAGTGGCAGAAACTTGCTGTCCTCCTACATCTAGCCATGTGGTTTGTAGCCTACTTTCCCAAGGAGAACCTTCCAGCTTGCTGGACTGCCTGATCAGACCATGTAGGGCATTAGAGTGAACACCAGAGCTTCTATTTAGACTCACCTGATGGTGTGGGGGTGCCTCAACAGTGATTGGAACAGGTCTGTAGGTCTTTGTGCCATTGTCTATCCCACCTCTATGAGTTTGCCTTTCTTTTTGCTTCATCAGCTCTGCAGAGTATGCACCTGCCACAGATTCCCTTTGTTGGGCCTCTTTAGGTTTTGGTAGGTCCTGATCCTACCCCTCCTATCAAAGTTCTTGGTTGGTCCACATGTCCCTGATTTAGATCTATATTCCAAGGAGTGACTGGTCAGACTTCGGCACTTGCTCCTCCTGTGGAGTTTCCACATTGAGATGAGTTTGAAGTAATCACTTCTGGATTCTGTAGGACTTGAGACCCCATATCTTGAATCAAAGCTGGATGCTCTTAGCAGATCTCTCAGTCTGCTCTTTCCATGGTTATGCTCTTTTCCGCTACTGCCACTAAATGGGCAGATATGACCTTCAGATGTACAGATCCCCATCTTGTAGACCACTTTGCTGCCCGAGAGGACCAGGGTACATGTGAGTTTCTTAGTAGCCCAAGATGTGTTCTCCCTTCTCCTCAAATGAGGAACTGCAGACTCACAGGAAGCAAGTGCCTCTGTGCCAGGATGATTCAATGACATCCTGCCTGCACTTGCTTCTGATCCTTTTACCTGTGGACACTTGTTCTGTGTCAGGATGGATGCCAGTCTGCTGGGGTTTGGAATCTATTTCTCTGTCTAGGCTTTTTCAGTGGGACACTGAAAAGACACACTTTACTTGGGGTCTCTGTGGTAGAACTGTCTGTTGCTCACTTGTCCTTGAGTATTCTTAGAATTCCTCTTCATGGCACTTGTGTCCCTATTCATTCTGACTAAGTGGATAGTTGTTGCACCTGTGAACAAACAGGAAGGAACTCAGAACTTGTTACTTATGCGAAAATCCTGTCTTGCATTTCTGGATGGAGAATCGTTTTCTTGGGGAACTTTCATTCACCCCAGTAGGGTCCAGATGAGCTAGTTAGTGCATGACACATTGGTGCACTTAGAATTTCCACCCCTGCTAGTGCAGGCTAAAACGGCATGTAGACAAGTCTGGAAATTCTTCAGGAAGATTACACAGAACAGGGAACAGGTTACTTAATCACTCACTTCTTGGCCAGGTTACTGCTTATTAACCCTGCCAAACTTTTCTTGGGCTCATTAAGGATATCTGCCATCTATACCTGCTGCTGTGGGACTCTGTTCCCTTCATTAGTCCTGCTGGACTTCAGATGTGTTGAGTGGAAGAATTGCCATAGAAAGAGGAGAGTGTGTGGCTAGTTGCCATAAAGATTCCATCTTTTCCAAAGAGAATGGTTTTATTGCTGGGCTCTTCCCTTTACACTGGAGTTTAATCCTGAATACCATGAAATCTTCTTCAGCTGTCCTGCAAGCACTGACCACTGGGCCTGGCATGTGCCTGAGCAGGTCGCTCTTCCCCTCTTCCTGTTAACTGTTGTTAGTTTAGGTGATGTCTCTCATGGGGAGGAGGGACCGAAGCATCAGCTGTTGAATTGCTGGTTGGTTCGTGTTCGTTTGGGTTTTTTTACCATCTGGATGTGTCTACATTAGCACATTCTGCCTCTGATTGTGGAATCCTTCAAATTGTCTTGTGAAAGGTAAGGTCTGTCTCCTCTCGAATGAGGTGCAATACAACTGCAGTCTGTAAAAACTGGTTTATTTTTAAAGGATGGGGGAGTAGTGACCTCTGACAAAATACAATTATCATCAATTCTCTTTGTCATGGTCTACCTCTTCTGCATTCGAGTTCTCTGCCACTTGGCCTTTCTAGGTCTGAAGGCTCTTGGTAGGTTACATCATAAATTTGATTTTCTTCCTGTTTAGTGACTAGTAACTGGAGTTTAAGCTTGGGAAACTGATGACTGCATATAAAGGGGCGGTCTTATGCAGTATGTACTCTATTGACTCATGGAATACTTTGCCTCCTTCCTTCCTTGTAGGTAGAGAGATAACATAGTCTGAATGAACTGATTTTCCTTTGCAGGATGGGGCAGAAGAAAACTGTGAAAACCAGAATTACTGGTAAGTCCTTTTTCTTTAAACTCTTGAAATGAATTAATTTATGATCAGGTCTAAATATATGTTTGAATGATTTTGGATCTACACTTTTTTAAAAAGCATTTTGGTTCACCTTTAAAGTATATGTTTTAGAAGCTGTATTAGAGGATTAAGTTAATACTTTGCCACAGCTGTCTTCAACATGTTTTGTTTTTTGTTATTTTTTTAACCTCCAAAATCCCAAATCCTGGTTTCTACTTCCATTCCTTTTTACTGTAGTGTGACTGTCCTGTAGTTAATGTTATTTGGTGAATGCCGCTATATTATGGAGGCATTAATTAGTGTCATCCAAGGAAGAGAAATTTCCTAGAAGATTATATTCTTTTAAAAAAAATCCCACTCTAATAGTGTTCATCATTCCTTTCTCAGTAACATTCTGGATCTTTTTTAAAAAGTCTTCATTTAGCTTTTCCAGGCATTCCCAGAGGGTCTTCCATTACTTTTTTAAAATTCAAAATTACATGCGGAGTCAAAAATTTGGCCAACAAACAATTGCAAAACTTTCTTAATTGATTTACACTAGATAATCTTAACATCTTGTGAGAGCTGGTTTAGACTCTGCACGTGGAGCTGTTGCCATATTTAATGATTACCTATCCTATCCTTCTTATTTTAAACCGTAGATAAATTTAAGTGAAAATAAACTCTGATAGGGCAGATTTACCTATTTCTGATGTATTGTAAAATCAGTTCCACTAGAGTTGGAATGGAAGATTTTTTTGCTGATCCTCAAAATTTGAATGCATTTGTTTTGGTATTGTTATAGTCCTTGATGATGACCGGATGAAATTATGTTTTGTTCTATGTGTAATCACCCTTTCCATCTGAACTGAATACATGTTGACGTATGAGAACAGCATGAGTGACTCATTTACAGGGGTGATTGGGATGTGGACACTGGACACTTCTGCAGTTATTTTGAAATAATTATTCCTTCAAAGAAATTGCAACATTCTAGGCACAATCAAAGGGTTGTAATTCCACATTGAAATGTTTGTCTGACAATCATACCCCTGTAGACTGACTCGGCCTTTTATATAACTCCCAGGCTCGTGGGGTTTTTTTTTAAGGCATGTTTAACTCATTAGAAATAGCTGGTAAAAGTGAGTGTATTTCGTGGAAATTTAACTACATTTTTTATTATAAATGATGAATGTCCTTTTACTGCGGGCTGGCTAATCATTGGCATGTGTTGAGCTGGGTGTTCCAGAGTAGGGTTTATTTTAATCACATGTATATACACCTGTTATTGATCCCAGTTAAGTGTTAAGTTCCACTGGGATGTGTTTGTCATTACATAATTACATACTTGGGAGATAGGGGTGTAGCAGAAGGAATTAATGAGTGACGTCATTCTTTGTGCTTTCTACTAATTATAAAATAGTATCACACCACCAATACTTCCCTCTGCTTCTGAGATTGCTTAGAGTTATTATTATGCTGGAAATGCATTTTTTTTGTTTCAGAATAGTATAGCTTTTTAAAAGGAATTCTCCGAATAGAATGAAAGCACTAAATGAAAGCTAAAAATATAACTGCTCTAATAATATTAAAATAGCTATTATAATATATTAGTATTTATTAGTATTAAAACCCTTTAATGTTGGACTAAATTTAGATCAAGTTAAAAACTGAATTACCCTTAGCATAAATGGGACTTTTTCATACAAGCAGAGTGATAGATGGCCAGTCTCACATGGGATCCATTGCTAATGGTTTTTCTTAAAAAAATTCCTCTGGGTGGAATTGTGTTAGGAGAAGATTAGCTAAAAGAGGGAGGGGGAACATGAGAGAGGGTAGGAATGGATAGCCATTCGGCATCGGGGAGAGAGAAAGTGAAGGTGGAAAACTGCAGAAAGCACTCTGGCATCGTTGGTGTCCAACAATGCCTGCTGTTTAAGCTGCGTCAGCAGCTGCTCCTGCCAACTTTGACTTCTTCATGCAGTTTTTAATTTACCCTAGACCACGGGGCTGGTGGGCGGAGACAGGATGCTGCATGAGTTCTAGTTTTCATGATTTGCTTTCATCCCCAGTGAGCTCTTGTTCTGGTTGTCCTAACTGGGGAAGGAGACTTGCTCAGTTAAGTGTGCTCTTCTGGTCACTGAAAAGGGCAGATGGATTTGTCTTGAAAGCACTCAGGATATGTGAGAGTTCTAGTAATACTGATGCCCTAGCAATCAACTTCAGATTTTTCCTGTTCCCATTATTAGAGCAGCTATTTCTCTCCATTTTATAATTTGAGGCAAGTAAAAAAAAAAGTTTAGAAAGACCCTTTATAATGTATACCTAATTTATAACTTATTGCACCTCCTCAAGCACTCTTTCAAAATCATTCTATATACCAGAGCAGCCTGTATACTCTGAATTTGTGTAATGCTGCTGCAAATTGTGGGAGTGGATTCACTCCTGCAGTATGAGACCTCTTGGGCCAGATCCCAAGCTACAGTGGAAGATGTGGATGGCACCAAAGAGATCACATGCTTAGTCATAAAGATTGTGCATGGAGTAGGAGCACCTTTTGGGGAATCTGGTCCATTTTGTTTTCAGGATGGTGTGATGGTTTTTTGGGGGGAGAGGGGGAGGGGAAGGGGATAGAGAGAGACAGACAGACAGACTCAGACTGACTTGGTTGTGCATCTCTGGGTGTCAGTGCCCTGACACTGCCACTCTGTCAATCATTCAAACAATTTTCTCTGGGTTATGCCAGGCCTTATTTTGCCTGGCAGGTTAACAGTAGGTGTACCTCAGGCAATAAACACTCACAGGAACAACCTGTCAGCTGTCCCCAAAGAGACAGTGTACACACCAGCTTTTATGATTCAATTCAAGTTTACTACATTGTTGAACAGCAGAGCATTTAGAGATATTTGTAGTGGAAACAAGAATAAGTTTATTAACAAAGAAAAGTGATTCAAAGATTCATAGACTCATAGACTCTAAGGTCAGAAGGGACCAGTACGATCATCTAGTCTGACCTCCTGCACAGTGCAGGCCACAGAACCTCACTCACCCACTCCTGCAATAAACCTCTAGCCTATGGCTGAGTTATTAAAGTCCTCACATCATGATTTAAAGACTTTGATACAGACAGTCCACCAGCAAGTGAGCCATGCCCCATGCTACAGAGGAAGGTGAAAAGCATTGAATAAGGATCATGGAAACCGGAATGTGTTACATATAAAACAAAATCAATACACACTTTCTAGAGACTAAACTTAATTTAACAGGTAACATACTGTCTGAAGCAGTTTTTATCTCACCCAGTGCCTTGTGCAGCATTTCCAATCCAGGCTGGTTTCATGAATGTAAATGTGCTGTTTACTTTCTGGGTGCAAGGTAACGGTGCTTTTCCTGTTTTCATGTCATATTACTAGATTTTAAAAAAAGTGTATTCTTTATTTCAGCATTTTGTTTTATAAATACACTGTACACAGTATACTTAAAAATAAATTACCTATGTGCCATTTCGCTGTGACTTATCTTTCTGGCTGTCTTTCTGCCTTTCATAAAATAGAATCACAGAACTGTATGGCTGGAAGGGAACCCGAGAGGTCTTTTAGTTCAGTCTTCTGCACTCAAGACAAGACATATAAAATCATGTCGCTGAGCAAAATTATTATAATGACACTTAAATTGTAGCTCTGAAGTAGGGAAGACTGTATACTTAATTGGATTAGAAACTATTGAGCAATTCACAGTATTACAAATTGATGTTATACGTGGAAAAAATGGTTGAGGGTACTTGATTCTAAAGCAGTGGTTCCCAACCTTTTCGGCTTGAGGGCCACAGCTATAATTTTTACAACCCTGAACAGTCTCCTCTGCCAGCAGCCCTCCCCCCACTACAGCTGGACAGAAGGAGTTCAGAGAGGAAGCTGCCTCCCTCCGTGCTGATCTCCCATCCTCCTGACTGCAGCGTCTTCTGTGGCTTTGTGCACTCCACCTGGGTCCGTAGGCAGTGGCTCCCTCCTGCAGCCAGCAGGATGGGACCAGTTCCACTGGGCCACTTTCAAAGCCTCTGCGAGCCATGGGTTGGGAACCACTGTGATCACTGGCTCTGTGTGCGCTTGGAAACTTGGTCATATAACAAAGGTTCTGGACTGGATGATATTTCCTAGTGAAATGTTCTGTCAATGTCTAGGTTTATCAGACAGTCTGTCTGTGTATAAAGTGTATATCTATTACTAACGGTTGTGCAGTGTAAGCAAGTACTGTATATAGAGTCATAAAGTTCCTGAGACAGTTACTGACGTGGCCTTGTTTTATACAGGCTTTGATTCTGACAATTCTTCAGGAGAATTCTCAGAAACAAATCATAAAGTGGCAGAAATGCTTGATCTGGATCCACCCCAGAGCAATAGGACTGGAAAACACAATGGAGAGAGGCAGCTTCAAGCGAATGGAATTAAGAAACACAGGTAGGTACGTTAGAATGCATGCTAAACAATAAAAGAAAACTTACCCAAGAGATGAATTTACAATCTCAAGGTAATTGTACCTGTATTTCTCCTGGTGTGGCTGCTCAAAGGCTCCCAACTATAACCTCGCTTGAGTGCAGACCTCCATCTCACTCCCTCCTGACTGCATGGTTTCACTGCCTATTCCCAACAAGCCAGACTGCCTAACAGGCCACTGGCTGGGCACTGCTTTCCATCCAAAGGCTATGATAATGTATTGCCTGCAGTTACAAGTTACCACGCAGTTCCTTCTAAGCTAGCATTTTTGTATGAGAAAACATATTAAAACAATAGAAGTTCCTACAAGCATGCTAAAAAGCTTATCAGTTCTGTCTTAAATTCAGAATAAGAATTTAGGCTGGGCAGGTCAGCTGCTTCTTTATACAGCTTGAGTCTTTGATTGTGGCCTTCTGTAATAAGTAATCACCGGACAGTGGTTCTTTCTCTTAGGTCATAGCTTCATTTTGCATCACCAGAGTTAGGGATTTGCTTTTCTTCTCCCCAGGAGTTCCCCAAGAAATCTACTGAACACTTATTGTCCCAAAAGTCCACATGTGTCTGGCACATCTTCAGTATAGACTTTTGAACTTCCAGGTTTTACATCTGTCACAACACCCCTGTAGAGAAGTTGCATACAATCCTGGCCCACGTATAAACTTAATATAGTAAGGTCTTCCAGGGATATTGCAGGATGACCTCAGTCCTCTGCAACCCTCCTCAGTGGAGGAGGACACCTCAGGCCCTGTCTGTAGACTGAGCGGAATGTTAGGCACTTATCTATCAGAACTATGTTTAGAAGTGCTGATAGATGCCTTTCAGTGGACGTTACCCAATAAATCAGTCTTTAAATGTAATAAAACAAAATAAATTGCTTGTATATCTGTTCTGGACACGGGGTGGTGGCTGTTTGGGCTAAGAAGGATGTATGAAGTTCTCTTTATCTGATCCAGTCAGGAATACCTAGAAAATATGCTACAGCTCTAGATTGTTGTCCTTTCACAGATTCTCTCCTAATGGGGACAAGTTCCAGAGGGGTGGCCATGTTAGTCTGTATAGAGCAAAAAACGAGAGTCCTGTGTCACCTTAAAGACTAACAAATTTCTTCAGGCATAAGCTTTCGTGCATCTGACGAAGTGGGTTGGAGCCCATGAAAGCTTATGCCCGAAGAAATGTGTTAGTCTTTAAGGTGCCACAGGACTCTCGTTTTTTCCTCCTAATGGGGAATTGCTGTGATCATGAAGTGTCTCTAACCGTGGTGCTTCGTTGGAATTGGGGAGGAGAGGGGCATCCTTCAGGGAATTTATCCACTGCAGATAATCCTGTGGATCTGTGGGGATGATGTGGCAGGATTGGGGATCTTCATGTGAACTTCCCCTGAGATCTCCTGCAGGTCTTTTCATAGAAGGCATAGAGTATGACCTGGCCTACTGAAAGGTGCAATCCAACTTATTCTCTTAATCAGGGCATAGTCTCCTGGTATTTGAATCATATCCATTATTCTGGTAACTGAATGCCTCATTGGGTCCTGTCCCTTCCATTTCTCGTCTGCCTCGGTCATATTGATTTAAGGGAGGGGTGTGTGTGTGTGTACACTGTGCTGCAAGGCAGAGTACCTGAGATCTACTTCTGAATTGGTCACTGTGTGACCTTGGGAAAGTCACTACACCTCCCTGCCTCCCTTACTCCTGCTGTAAAGTGATGCTGACCTTCCTTTGGAAGTAGCTTTGAGATCTATAGATGACAAATTTCCTGTACAAGGGCTTTGTTAATTATTCCTATGGCTTTTTTCCCCCTCCAGAACCTCATTACCAGCACCAATGTTTTCTAGAAGTGATTTCAGTGTGTGGAGTATATTAAAAAAATGCATTGGACTGGTAAGTTATTCTCTTGTAGTTAGAGGAAACCCAGCTCTGATTCCCGAGTGCTCTTGGCAAAATGCTTTTTCATAATGGGAGGAAAACTGTTTTTAAGTATAAAAATGCAAAGTCAAAGGCGCCCAAATATTGGAGTGTTCTGCTGGTGCTGAAAAGCCTGAAAGTGTTGATTTACAAAAGTGAAATTGATTAGTTTTCTTGTTTAAGCTCAGAAATGTCAAAAGTAAGCAGCGTAGATAACAAGTTTTACAATTCTCTGTTCTCTGTAAAGTAACGGGATATTAAAACTTATGTAACAACTCTTTTTAACACTGACTCGTAATCTTGGTGTCCTTTTAATAAGCTGAGAGTTGACAAACACACTGTTTCTGAATAGTATAGTATTTGGCCTTTCGTTTGAGTTCTTTGTATTGCTTGAATAGATTCATTAAGGAAATCTTTTGCTCTATTTGACCAAGCGGTTGCATATGTCATGATAATTTCTTACCATTTTATAAATAATAGAAGAATGCCCTAAAAGACTTCTTCCAACTTAATAATTCAATTTATATTCTTCAAATGTGGGTTGAAGAATATAAAATTATGTAGTTCTACTTATTACAATATTTGACAAAATGTAATAATTTAGGGCTTTATTTCGGCTTTCACATAGCTTAAAGGGATGTTGATATACCAGGGAAATTTTACTTTGACATGAATGATGGAATAAGGGAATTTGGAATCCATTCTATGCCCTGTAGCTCTATTGAGAGTGTTTAGGGTGTAAGCTCAGTTTAGTGGGCATGATCTGAATTGGGTCACCTGATTTGTTCTTGACACCAAGAATTAAAAATTCTAATTAGCAGTAGATGCCAATGTAAAGGACAGTTGGCCTCCAATCTTAATTGTAAATCACTAACATTTTCTTTAATCCTTTCAAAAATTTGCAGTCACATTATTGCAGTGCTTGCCTCTTAATGGGAGGGGAAGTCCTTGTCTTTTCAATGGACCTTTTAAAAAACTGACCTTTGTTTGCTTGGATACCCAGAGGTCTTGGATACAAAAAGGGCTTGGGGCTTGATACATCTATTTGTTTGAAGCTCAGGTTCTGTTCATACTAGCAGACAGAGCTGGGTGAAACTTTTTTTTGGCAAATACTAGATTATCTAAATAACGCATTTTTAATGGCACTGCTGACACTTTTTCAAATTCGGCTCAAGTTTGATGAATATTTTCAACCAAAAAACCCCTGAAAACAAAACTTTAAAAAGTCAGAACTGGCTAATGGATCATCTGTGGGAAGAAAAGTTTGACCTTTTCTGCATCATCAGGCATTGAATTACAGCTGCCATTTTTTCTTGGGTAGGCAGTGCTAGATAAGGCTCCACTTAGAGCCCTTTATCAACACTTTTTATTAGGTTTCTGCTATGCTTCTAATTCCTTCAAGCCATGGTAGTTAGAGACCAGGACCAGGGGTCTGAGCTGGGCCTGTCACCCTTAGAGATCATCTTAGAAACTTGTTCTGGCCTGTAGGTGTCCCATCAAAGGGAATGACTTCTTCTTTTAACATCTAGGAGCTGTCGAAAATTACAATGCCTATTGTCTTCAATGAGCCACTGAGCTTCCTCCAGCGGATAACAGAATACATGGAACACACATACCTCATTAATAAAGCTAGTAGTCATGTGAACCCCTTGGAGAGAATGCAGGCAAGTGACACCTTCCATCTTCTCTTTGGGTGCAGAAAGAATTCCTTCTGCCCCCCTCAAAGTCTCTCATTAGGATGACACCCCATCTGAGGACGGGTGGGTATGATAGTCTGTGGAGCTGGTCATAGGAAACCTAAGAACTGCTGTATGAGATCAGACTTGGTGTCCATCTTGTTCAGTCTTCTGTCTGGCAGTGGCCAGTACCAGATGCTATGGAGGATGATGAAAACACCTCTACAGTGGGTATCTACACCACCTTAAGATGGTTGGAGGGGTCACCGAAGTGGGAGAAAGAGAAGGAGAATACAGTCAGTATCTGGACATGCCCAGGCCCATCAGTTGGGTTTTTTTTTTTAAATCTCTGTTTTTAAAATTACACAAACCTCCACTATTTTTACTGAAGATCAGATTATTGCTTTGAACTGCTTCAAACTAATCCGTTTGCTAACTAGCATTTTGAGAGTCTAAAAAAATGGTGTGGTAGAGCCAGACTTTATTTCCTCCTCTTTCCTCCCACTCCAAGCCCTGTATACCATGATGATGAATGGAACAAATATCTGGCTAGTCACATGCTCAAAGACTTGTTGATGGTGGGCCTTCACTAGTGTACATCAGGGTTCAAGTGTTACTCTGGAACTTAATTTCTACTTCCATGAAATGTAGAGATCAAAAAACATATGGTAAACTGTGTATGATAAATACATACAGTGCAGGCCCAATCTGTGATTCTCCAGAGAGCCTTTGTAACTTGCAGCAGGATGTATGAAATATAACCAAATAAAAACTTCTGTGCTGCTTTGCAAGGGATGCTGACCTCTCCGTGATGGAAGAATCCAATTTGCAGTTAGATTGTTGGTGTGTTCAGGTGCAGGTGGAGAAGGGTACGAGAGGTTGGGAGAGTCCCTGAATGTAAAGGTTTTTTTATTAAAGAAAAAAAAAATTGCTATCGCACCTGCAAATGCATTATAAGAAACTGCTGTTTAGGGTAGTTGTCTCTGAAGAGTGCATCCTGCTGTGTTTGTTTACAGGCTGTAGCTGCTTTTGCAGTTTCTGCAGTAGCTTCCCAGTGGGAGAGAACTGGCAAACCGTTTAACCCTCTTCTAGGAGAAACATATGAATTAATCAGGTGACACTGAATTATTTTAAATGATGGCGTAGCAGAGGGGTGGTGGCGGGCAGTGGACGAAACTGATTTCATGGCAAATTGGAAAATAGTTTATTCGCTATGATAAAATCAATTCATTCTGACCAGTCATATATCTAAACTCATTGCCATAATTAGCTGAAAACTCCAGTAATCAATAAAAAAGAGAAGACATTAATTTTAGAATAAGAACTTTATTTCTATCGGTAGACCCATATTTTGTGAATTGTGGCAGGGCAGTGTGTTGTGTATTAGATTCTTCCGAAGAGATACCTTATTCATGACATAGTATCAGAGTAGATAGATTGAGACACTTTCAGCACGTTGTCACGTAAATCATATTTGAACCCAGTTTTCCAGAGGTGGAATACTGTTGCCCAGCAAGCTATTGAATTGCCATATTGAGTTGCCCACATGAAATTACTTCATAGGCATTCCTGGATTGGTGGTTTTCAGTTTGTAATGTTGCCGCCCCCCACTCCCACCCCCACTTTCTTTTTCTTTTTTTTTATTTTGTGGTGGTGGTGAACATGCATTTAAACCTTTATTCATCACCATACATTAACTATAGGGAACCCGAGACCAGAGTTCAGGTTTGGTCTAAAAATCCTCAGATATGCTTTAAAAATGTATGCTCTGACTATTATTGCAAATTTAATAGAAGTCCCTTCTTGATAAATGTTGACCACCTAATTATTTTTTTTCTTTTTGTCTAGGGAGGATTTAGGTTTTAAGTTTATATCTGAACAGGTCAGTCACCACCCCCCTGTTAGTGCATTTTATTCTGAATGTCTCAATAAGGACTTTGTTTTTCATGGATCAATCTATCCCAAATTAAAGTTCTGGGGGAAGAGTGTAGAAGCAGAGCCCCGGGGAACAATTACTTTGGAGCTTCTGAAGTAAGTATACCCAAAAAACTTTTTTTCTATATTGGACATATGTCCTAGAACTGTATAAAAATATTGTAAATGCTCTAAAGAATGGGCCATGCTTCTCGAAGCATTCAGCTAATTATGAAACATTTCTTGGAGTGGGTGGAAGGAGGAGAGATGAGGAAATTAAGCACGGGCTATTGCTCATCAGTTAATTCAAAGGCTTTGTTGGAAGGATTCCATGGTCCTGCAGCTGTAACAATTTGGCCTGATTTTGCTGCTAAGGCAAATGGTATTACTTGAAACCAAACACTGTTTAAAATTACTTATTCTTTAAATGTTGTTCGGTGCCTTAAAAAAAGAGAACTAAAAACCACTATGGCTGAGATGATTGGTGTCGTGTTAATTTCCATGGAAGTTTTTCCTCTTAATGTCTTAGGTGGTTTTGATAATGTCAACAGTGTTTATGTGTAAATCATATATAACTTTTCCAGAACAGATATTGTATGCCATGGTAAATCCCAGGAATTCACTTACATTGCCACCTACAGTTAGATATGACTCACCTGCCTTTATTTAGTAGCCTCTTTATCAAAACCAAATCTCTATTTCGAGGTTACTCCAAGGCTTGCGTATGACGGAGCCCATGTTGTATGAAGGAAATAATTTCATAAGGTGTTATGTGGCATGGCATGGCTGAGCTATAACAAAATTAAAAAGACTCCCTAGCTTTTTCTGTAGGAATTAATGAGTGCACTTGGGATGCTAGTGAAGAGAAAGTCATTGTGGAATTGAGCACTTTGATGTGGTTTCATAAAAGCTTTTAAACAGACCTAAATTTAGAGAATTGGTTCAGAAATCTGCTGCTTTTGTGAAACCTCTGAGTAGATATGGTTTCAGGAAGGAGGTGACTTGCTATAAAGGGATAACGTCTATTGGAGATTCTTGCCTAAGTGAAACTTGATGCTCTTAGTTGAAATTCTGATATACAGAGAGTTCTGTGCGGATACAAATAGATGGCTCTGCATCCGATCTGCATCTGCAAGAAATGGTCCATGGATATCTGCATATTTGCAGGGCTCTAGCCCTTCATAAATAAAAATATGTGGATCTGTATCTGATCTGCATCCACAAGAAATGGTCTGTGGATATCCACATTGTATCTGTGGATTTGCAGGGCTCTACTGATATAAATCATAATATCTGATCTCTCTGGGGAATGTAAAATATGAACTGCTTGATATCTGAATGGTGTTGTGATGAAAATAGAATAATTGGGCGGCTTGCCTCTATACCCCAATTCCTTGGTATGTAGACAAATTATTTTAGAATGTTTTTAAATTTAGACTACAAACATTCAACTAAAATAATAATAGATTCCTTTATTCAGAAGTGTTCTATTGCTCTCTTGTGGTTTGATCAGTCAGAAGAGTAAGTTGAGGTTCTGAACTGATTATGTGAAAGGATTTAATTGGTTAGTTAATTTTTGCTATTCACTTAAAGGTTAGAATTCTGTACTGTGTTTCTCACACCCTGTGAACACACTCTTTATTGATCTAACTAGACCTGAAACCATACCAGCATTATTGGGCAAGAATTCGTTAGAAACAAATGTGTTTAATAAGTTAGACTGTAGGTTACACACATGCTGCTTTTGTGTTAATCATGACTGCACTTTTAAAACGTGTGTAATTTGATTAGCAGCCATCTTTTACCAACCCAAATATTAAATTACAGTGCAAGTGGTAAGCTAGGACATGTGAGTGCTGCTCCAACTTGTTTTTTTGTAGGTCATACAAATGTTTCCGTCCCCAAAATGGCAGAATAAATAGAAATATGGAAGTTCTTTAATTTCTTATGGCCGTGATCCTATATGAAAATGCAACTATTGTTTTAAGATTAAAATAGGAGGTAGTTTGTTACTAAAGAAATCAAACTTTAAGGCTGTGTCTGTGCAGCATTGGAAAATTACACACTAGTCGGATACATTAAACAAAGTTTTGATCGGTCACTTCTTGATTAAGTGAAGGTTAGAAAGTTGTGGGTGCTTTAATTGTTTGCTCTTGCTGCCATTATATCAATTTTTTTCTTGTGTTCTCTGTATAATCAGAAGTAAGAAAGAAAAGTTTGACTCAATACTACTAAGATGTCTTTCTTAATCGCTTACAGTGCTAACTTCACAGACAGTATTTGCTTCAACAGAGTTCAAAGAAGAATAAAAGTGACTTCGGAGCAGAAATATAATTTGGCCAAGGCAGTGAAAATAGGAATCCCGTTGTTGGCAGATTAACAGTTTGACCGTTTTTAGAAACATTTCTTTTCAGGTCTCGAGTCAACAAACATTGTCTTTGTAAAGTTGGTGCTACAGAGCATATTTGATACAAAACTAACCTGAGACTTTGGAGCTAGGATTTTTTCTTCAGAGTCACTCATAGTATTAAAAAAAACGGGAAGAATTGGAAAAATGGAATTAAGGATTAAATTAGATTATTACATTTTTAAAAGCTTGAAAATAGTGCCAAAGAGTCAGTGACCAAAAATCTCATTTTTCAGATAATGAGCTGGCATTCTCTTAAAGTGTAAGCCCTGCAAAAGAGGCTGTTTCTCTGGTGTCAGTAACTGCATAGCTTGTAGACTCAGGGAGGTGCAAACTCTAATGATTAATCACAAAGCAGGTGGAGGCCTCAAGACTTCCTACAAGTTGTGAGTGGATTTTGTTTTGGCTATTTTGAAAGGGAAGATTTTTTCCCCCCCCAGTTCATTCCCCAGAAATCACTTAAGACTAAGGATCTGATTTTTACCATCTGATGCTTGTATGCCAACCTGTCTGGTCTGTCTAGTTCCTAGTGGAGAGGTGTCTGCATAGAATCTGGAAGGGACCATGAGAGGTCATCGAGTCCAGTCCCCTGAACTCATGGCAGGACCAAGTACCCTCTTAAGCCATCCTTGACAGCTGCTTGTCTAACCTGATCTTAAAAACTTCCAATGATGGAGATTCCATAACCTGCCCAGGCAACTTATTCCAGTGGTTGATCACCCTGATAGGAATTTTTTCCTAAAGTCCAACCTAAACTTCCCTTGCCATAATTTAAGCCCATTGCTTCTTGTCCTATCGTCGGCAGTTGAGGAGAACAATTTTTCTCCCTCCTCCTCATGACAACCTTTTAGGTACTTGAAAACAGTTATCATGTCCGCTCTCAGTCTCCTCTTTTCCAGACTAAACAAGCCCAGCTCTTTCAATCTTCCCTCATAAGTCAAGTGGTCCAGACCTTTAATCATTTGTGTTGCTCTTCTCTGGACTTTCTCCAATTTGTCCACACCTTTTCTGAAATGAGGCACCCAGAACTGGACACAATATTTCAGTCCAGGGCAGAGTAGAGTGGAAGAATTACTTCTCGTGAAACCTCTGTCAAAAGTGGCATCCTTGCTGGCAGCCTCAGCAGAGATATTCGTATCAAATAGTCATGAGGAGTGAGCTACTTTCTTGTCTTTCAAGGTGGTCTCTCTGGGTCATGGTTGAGGCCTGCTGGTGGGGCTGCTTGGGGAAGGTTACAGTGCAGTTTCTTGTGGCTGAATAGAAGACTTCAGTCTCTAAGGCTGTCAGTCGAAACCCTCTTGTGAGCATCAGATTCTCTCACTACTTTTAGAAGTACAAATTAAAATAATAAAAATGCTTTGATTGCTTCTGATGCCATGCTCCAGAGTTCATGTAATCAAAGGGCAGACATTTCTCGATGATTCCATAGGGAAGCAATTTCCTCTTTTCTCACGCTTTATCACTTATTAATGTCTAGAACACACTGCCTTGGTTATAAAGAAAGTCTGTATACTTGTTTTTGTTTGTTTGATTAAAAAAGCCAAATAGATATCAGTGAGTGTTCCACCTCACTAGAAGATTCAGGGCAATTTGAATTTAATACTGTTTCACTTTCTATCTTTAGTTCAAGAAATGGATTTACTTTCCTGAAATCTGACTGTGCTTTTCTGGCTTCTTTCACAGATATAATGAAGCTTACACGTGGATAAATCCAACCTGTTGTGTACATAACGTAATTATAGGTAAACTGTGGATAGAACAATATGGAACGGTCGAAATTGTAAATCATAGGTAATGTTGCTAATTATGGAGTTACGAGCATTGGCAGTTATAGAGTCTGATAAGTTGTAATCACGGATCCAAAATGGATATTGTGTAATGGATATCATAGGTCCAGAACGTTATCTCCTGTTGAGCTGCTGAAAACACTGTCTAAATTATTTCTTTTTCTGAACTGGTTAAATAGTTTTTTCTTGTTTTGAAACAAACAAATGTGAAAACAGTGCTAACGGTACATATGATTATGCAGTGAACTGGATGTATTGTAGAATATTTCAAGTAAAGGTAGTCCATTCAAATCCAGTCCAGTTGATAGTCACTTGCCATCTAATGGCTCTGCAGTGAATTATGTGTAACGTGCAACACAGCATAATCATAAATCACCATCATGCTAGTCAATAATGAGAACTCTGAGTCAGTTTCCTGAATTTAGTTGGCATCTGGCTCTAACATAGTTGAATGCACATGTACAGTGTGGGCCACCTTTAGTAGCGTTATTAACTTAATGTGATTAACTCACCATAAAGGTATTGATAGTGATGTCATAAGAAATACCCTGGGTGGACAGTCCTATCTTGCTTTTCCATTTAATTTCTAATGACTCCATCGAGTTTTATATGCACACATTATGCAGAAGTCACCCATTGAAGTCCTCATTTGGCTTTAACAAACTCTCAGTATTACCATTTTATTCCTTTCTTAGAATAAAAAAGAGCAATAAGGACGTCCAATAATCCAGTGGCTTTTGTTACTTGTTTCTAATACTAAACACAGGTCTAAGTGTTTTCAATTAAATAGCTTTGTTTTGTTTTAGCAAAATAAGTAAATTAGTGAATGCTGCACTTCAGACATTTAGATGCTGGCTTTCTAAATGGTACACTTGGTTTTCTTTCCAGTACTGGAGATAAATGTGTCCTTAATTTTAAACCATGTGGAATGTTTGGGAAAGAGCTTCACAGAGTAGAGGGTTACATTCAGGACAAAAAGTAAGTGGAAATTCTGTGTCTATTTTGTTATACTATATGACCGCTTAGTACTTCCTTTATAGTGCTAGGTTGTTGGACTGAGATGAGATCAACATGACTACTAAAGGTTTACATCAGTACAGGCTGCTCCCATTCTCTCTCCTTTCTGTTTTGTAAGTGCTATACCTACTGGTTTTAGAGTGAGCATTTCAGTCACTATTAGCAAACTTCAAAGCTATTTGCACCTTGGACTTTAGTGCAGGAATCTGGATTTAAAGGAGAAGTATCCAGAGAAAACGTAGAGAATAAATTCAGTTGTTGACTATGCCCTTTACTTAGTAGTGTATTTAGACTTCCAATCTTCATTTAAAAATATTTATCAAAAATATTAGCAGCTGTATTCCAAAAATGCAATCTGTTATGTAGCTTTTGGTCTTTATACACTACAGTATCAGCATTATTGCTTCTGTAATCAGTTTAACAGTGGAAAATAGCATGAGACTGATGGCTAAGCAGGGAGGGAGCATTCAGAGCTGCAGGACCGAGTACTATAAATGTTGGGATAATTTGAAATGCTCATCTTTGCATTTATGTTCTTATAAATGGCTTCCCAGAAATTTGCAGTAACCAAAAGAAAAAGATGAAATGGGAAAATCTGGGTTAAGTCATGCTGATTTAAATGTAGTTTAGGGAGTTATAGAAAATAAGTCTCCTTTCTTCTGTGAACAGCAAGAAGAAGCTCTCTGTGATCTATGGCAAATGGACAGAATGTTTATGGTGTATCGATCCTGCCACATATGATTCCTCCAAAAAAAATGAAAAGAGAGGTGGTGACCAGAAGAAAATGAAGCCGGTAAGGTTTTAATCTAATTGTTCAGTAGAGAGCTGGTATTGCTGTATCTCGCCCATATGAAGGAATTATCTTTGGAAAAAGACAAATTTCCTGTTAGAACAACATCCATTGATGTGAACATCAACATCCATTATGGTGAACTGATAGCTATAATTGTGGATACTTTTCATAGCTAGGGCCTAATGCCATGAAGTTGTGTGGGTTCTAAAGTCCCATTGACTTCAGCGTGAGCTGAGGGCATTTAAAATCTCTCAGGGATTGGTTATGGAAATTAGGGTTGATATTTGGTGACTTCTGTTACAGAGCTCGAGTTGCATCTTACTGTCTGCTAGTAAGGAAAACGGCAGTTCTGCAACCTCAATCATTCAAAAATCTGTAGGAAAAATCATGCAATTATAAAAAATATGAGATTAATAAAGTTTGGCTTTTTATTTGCTTTCTGTTTTCGGAGGCTTCAGCGTTCATATTGCAGAGAAAAGCGTAAAAACAAAGAGGGCTATACACCAACTTCAGTGATGTACAGATTCTTGTATAATTATGTAACTCCAGAAGCTTGAGGTTTTATGAAAAACACTAACTATCACAAACACAAGGTATTGGAGTTGTCTATTCCATTCTGTGTCATTGTTGCCATTGATGGGAATCATCCCGACCCTGGTTTTTCACTGAACACCAAAGCAGTTAAAATTAAGAATTGATAACTTCACCGTCTTCCTGTACAAACATTTTGTAGAATTTTAAACTCGTTCCCTTTGTGAAGAATCTGGAGAGTCAGTCAGTTTTATACTGGTAGTGCAGTGGCGGGAGAGGCAAATATGACATTTACATGCACCTCCGCAGTACCTTTCTTTCTTGTATGGAGAGAAAATTTGGTTCTCCATATTTTTTTTTAAAAAGCATCACGAAATATTTAATTTCTCTCTCAGCAGCCAGCAAAGATGGCAGAAAGACTAGTATTGCTCTGTATTGGGCCAGAGTGATGTGAAACAATGGCTTGATTTAGGTAAAGAGGGAATCAATCAGAGGATCTAAAATGTGAAGCTCTTAAAGGAAATGGTGTGCTTGATGTGCTTCAGTGAGGCGGAAGGAACGTTAGCATGTCAGCTGGCTAATGAACCTTCCAAATCCGGTCTGTGACTACACAAGAGTCAGAAGTCCAGATGTTTTAGAACTGATTGCTTGTTTAGTGCCAGTGTCTGCAGCATTTACATCACGGTGTGAGGCTATGTCTACACGGCGCACTTCGGCAGCATGCAGAGCGCATAGGTTTAAGCAGCAGTGTAGACAGAGAGGCCCAGCCCAGGTGATCAGAGTACAAACATTCCTGAAGGGTGTGGGTAGTATGCACCCGCGTACATTTCCTACCTGCCTCTCTGGTCAGCCAAGTCATGCCTTCCTGTCGAAACTGCTGATTTTAGCCAGAGTGTCCGACTGCCTCCCAGCTGCTGGGGCTTTTCCCTGCTGCAGAAAAAGGCTCTGGCAGTGGAGAAGGGCTCTGCCACCTCACTGTTGCTGGAGCCTATCCCAGTGCAGGGAAGAGCTCTGGCACCTGCTGCCTCTCGGGTGCCAGAGCTTTTCCTCACCACAGGGAAAAGCCCTGGCAATGGGGAGCTGCTGAAGCCTTCCCTGTTGTCTCTCCCCTGCTAGAGCCTTTCGCTGACACGTGGAGCTACAGACTGGTTTGAAGGCAGCTTCCTTTTCGCTGTGGCCTGTAGCTACACAGACCCTACACCAGGGGTTCCCAACCCCTGGCCCGCGAGCCAAAAGTGGCCCGCGGGGCTTTTTAAAATGGCCCATGCAGGGCTGCCCAGCCACTGGCTAGGAGCCGGGCCACAGCCGCCCGGTCCCGGCACACAGCTGGGAGCCCTGCTGCGGTCACCTGCCTCCCCTCCAGTCCCGGCCAGGGCTCCAGAGGCTGTGGGTGGGACCACGGCCTGCGGGCTGGTGCAATGTGGCTGTGGGATGTTCTGGCTGCTGGGGGTGGTTGCGGGCAGTGCAACGTGTCTAGGGAGAGGCACGGGTTGTGGGGGGGGGGGCCACACACCTGCCCGTAAATTGGCCCTTTTTATGGGCGTTCAAACCCCCCCACCCCTTTAAAAAAAACTTTCAAATTTTTTTCAAATTTTTTTGGCTCGAGGGCCACAAGTATAATTTTTACAACCCTGAAGGGCCACTAGTCTATTTAATTAAAAATTGTATTTAAATGTAATTGATTGTAATTAATTTTAATTAAAATATAATTTGAATTTAATTTTAATGCAAATTTAATTAAATAGACTGGTGGCCCCTCAGGGTTCTAAAAATTATATCTGTGGCCCTCAAACCAAAAAGGTTGGGAACCACTGCCCTTCACACTGCTGAAAGAGGTGTGTAGTATGGACACTTTATCCCAGCTGGAGAACTAATCATTGAAGACAAGTAGGGTTTAAGTCCAGAGGAGGGAGGATAAAGTAAACAAGAAGGGATTTCTGGAAGACATGGAGGTTGATGATAGAAGGTGCTTTTGCCAGTTAAAAAATGAGAGATGTTTCAAGCATGGAAAAAGATATGAAGATGAGACTAGGAGGAGATGTCAGGGTAGGGTGGAGAGCAGAGAGCATAAATGAGGAGGAAGAAGGGAGAGAAGAGATACATGTGGGGTGAGATAATGGAAGGTTGTGAATTTGTTAGGATTTTTAATATCCACTCCAGAGAACGCGAGGCCAAAGAGCTGTATGTATTTTCTCTTTATTCTAGTATCAAGTATTATATTTTAATTTCAGAGCGAAGATGTTCAGAAATCTGAGAATGATGAGGCCGATGATATGCCAGAGATCCAAGAAACGGTGCAAGTCTTACCAGGCAGTAAGCTGCTTTGGAGAATAAATTCTAGACCACCAAACTCATCACAGGTGACTAGTTCAATAAATTAGAACTCTACGGTCATGGTGGTTGTCCAAGAACATTATGATAATGTTCAAGGAAAACTCATCTTAAGTATCTTGTTGTCTTATAGGTAGATTTGAAAAACGTCCAGAATGTTATCCTTTGAAATCAGGGAAAACATAGGCAGGTTTCTTTTAGAAAGTGTGTGTCCCTTTCAATAAATTATAAAAATAGTAACCTTGAGACAACTCAGAATGAGAGAACCTATGAACAACAAACTTTCTTGATCATTTCTAGCAGGGCCTCTTCAATTACTGCAGTAACGTTTTTATTTGCCTGAGTCCACAGAGTAAATAAAGGTGGTATTTTCAGAAGCATTCAGCATTAGCCTAACGCTGCTCTAACTGCAGTCAGAGAGCAGGGTTGTTTCAACAATAAATGCTTTTGAAAGTCCCAAGCAAGGGAACCAAATGTCACTTACTGATTTTTTTTTTTTTTAAAAACTTCATTATATATGTATTGTTTTTATTCTGCCTTAAGATGTACAATTTCACCAGTTTTGCTGTGACTCTCAATGAGCTGGAAGAGGGCATGGAAGCCGTTTTAGCTCCCACTGACTGTCGGCTACGTCCAGATATTAGAAACATGGAAAATGGAGAGCTGGGTATGTGTATTTGCTAGAGAGAATTTTGAGTCTGTACATCCCTCTTCTCCTGTGACCATAGGGAAGATGGAAAGGAACTGGTCTGGGGTGAAGTGGCTGTCCCTCAGGTTTTTACCTACCTCTTAATTCTAGCTGATACCTGTATTTCCTGGCTATCTTTTCTTTATCACACCATGTGATCATGAATGTTACTCCCACCAGAACAGTGTATATGATTTTTCTAAGCAACAGAATCTGGAAAGTAAGAGTCCAAGGTAGATCCTGAATACAGATCTCTTGTGTTACAGCACATTCTGGGGGATTGTTCAGGAAGATCCTCTGTTGCTCTGGAGTTTGTTTGGAAAAATATGTAGGGTGGAATAACACAAAAGCAGCCGGTGCTGTTTCTAACTGCATCCAATTTGAGTCCATACCCCATTCAGTACAGTTTCTTTGTATGGTATTTCTGATAAACAAAATACCACTGTTCAGGATCCCCAGTATGTCTGTTTGGATCATCCACCCCTCTGGTGTGTTGCTACTGTGGAGGGATCAGAGATGACTGTTTTGGTGATCTTGGCTTTAAAGAGAAATGTGTACAACAAATGTTTTCCTGTCGTTAAAAGTGACTTAAATTTTGTCTCCCTCCAGATTTTTCCATGTTCTTTTCATCTTTATTTTGCAAAGTAACCACTTCCTATTTAAATGTTTGTTAGATCTGGCTAGCAAAGAAAAAGAGAGACTAGAAGAGAAACAAAGAGCTGCTCGTAAAGAACGTGCAAAAGACGAAGTGGAATGGAGGACAAGGTACCTTTTACAGGAGGGGAAGAAAGTTTGGGCATGTGGTTAAGCTTAGGGAAAGATTTAGTTTTTATTGCTGCTTGATTCCTCTTTACACAACAGAATAATTTATAGTGTCATGGCCCTTATGGGGTATGCATATTTGAAAAATGCAACATGAAGCTAAAATTGTAGATTATTTTATCCCGAAGAACCCAGGCTGATGTAAATAAATTGAGGCTGAAACTTGTCGTAAGACCACCAATGTCTTTTATTAACCTTTTTACTGTAGGCTGAATAAACCCTAGAAAGTATCTCAGAGTAGTTGTTTTAAGAGGAGGAGATTCTTGGGGAAGATGGCCTTCAGTGGATATTGCACTGGTTAGTACTTACAGCACCAATCTCAAAGATAGAAGGGGCCACGTAAATGGTGTCCAACACATATTACCTAGTGGTGGAGACTGTAACTTGTAAAATTGCTGTAAAGAACATGTAACTCAAGTGGTTATCTTCTAAAGCAACCAAACCCCAAGAAATACTAATACAATACTTTGCTTCTCTAAATCACTTTTCATCCATAGGTATCTTATTACATGTTCTTATAGAGTTTTCCAAAGTGGGGTAACTGGGGCTCAGAGAGGCAAAATAACTTGCTGAAGGTCACACAGTTTGTGGTGTCCTTGGGAACATAAGGGAGGTCTCCTGGCTCCCAGCCATGAATTCATGCTGTTAATGTCCTTGTAATGTAAAAACACTTCAGTTACCTTTTAAATATTAAGCTAAAATGGTGGAAAGTATTTAATGGAAAAGGATCCAAAGTTTGTATATGGTCACAGACAAGAAGCTGATAACGAAGGTTAAGAACACATCTGTGTTAAGAAGAAAAGGAACATTTGGATTCTGATTATTACTGTTAGGCATGTATCAGTGTAGTAACAGGCAGAGACATAAGCACTGAAAGATTTAGGTGGTATTTACTTTTCCTACTGTTAACCAGCAATCAAGTCTTAATTGTGGAAAGGTATTACTTTTCAGATAGGTAAATCATTCCCCAAACTAGTGGATAGTGCAGCACCACCTTGTTTTTGCTCAGTAAAAAACACTTCTCAAAACTTGCAGCCAAAAAATTGAAGCATCTTGAAATACCTTTCAGTGCTTTCATTCAAAATCTTGCTTAGGCACATCAGAAAAAGGAACCAAGCTGTTTTTGCACAGAAGAAACAGAAGTTGATTCTCAAAGGCATAGAGAACAGTTGAGCACCCAACTCCCATTGAAAGTCAGTGGAAATGGGTGCCTAATTTCCATTTATGCCTTAGAAAAATCTAGAGTAGTGGTTCTCAACCTTTTTCATTTGCAGACCCCTAAAAAGAGGTGAAGGTGGGGGCCTTTTTGGAAATCTGAGACATAGTCCACAGACCAGAGGGAGGGAACCACTGAGAAGATACAATTGATTTCAATTATTGCTTCCAGTTAATACACAGAGCAGCTTAAATTTGAGCTTCTACTGATGTGCTGTGCAAAATGCAGCTATACAGAACTGGTTGTCCTCTGTATGGACATTCTTAAAAGAGGAAGAACATTTTATGCCAAAAACTGATTTGGCAATTTAAAATATAAAGAATGTTGATGTTTGGATTTTTCTCTTTGGAGAACTCTGACAAGAATTATAAAAGGAATACTGTAAGGTCAAAAAAAATATTTAAAGAAGGATGGAGTAATGTCTTTGATAAACATAACTTAAGAACTTGTTCTTTTTTCCTCTGAATACCTAACAGGGAAGAATGATATTCAGGTGCCTTTTTACATTAGTTTGTACAAGAAGCAAAATATTGTTTTCCCTTTAATGTGTCCCCCCTAACGACTTTATTTTCTTTTTATAGATGGTTTCATCAAGGCAATAACCCATACACTGGGACTTCAGACTGGTTATATTCAGGCGGATACTTTGATAGAAATTTCTCAGACTGTCCAGATATATACTGAAATATCTGAACCTCTTCATCTCATCTGGACATCTAGTTGTTAAATTTCATTCTGTGCCTGTTACTCTGGTTTTGTTTATGGGGGGGGAAAAAAATAATGAAAATTGTATCAGTCACCAATGAAGGATTTGTTATTAATTTTGATTGCCAAATATTTAAAGATGCTGTTACATTCTTTCCATAAAGGTTTCTGCTATTATCATCATGTTTTCACTAAATTTTAAAAGGGACCTTGGGTTGTGTTGTTTCCCGTAGTTGTTTTTGGTCAAAGGTATGCTGTGGACAGTCATTTACAGCACCCTTTTAATTATATAACTGAAAAAAATAGCAGTGATATTGTTACTTCACTTCATAGAGCATTAAAGAACCTAAGTATCCGGAACTTGGAACAATGGCAAACTAATACGGTACAAACTTGATCAAATCTGGTACAGTCTGCATTCCCTATGAACAGATAGATGTATGTGAAGTTTTCAAATGGCTAGTAGAGATTGGAGCTCCTGGCCTATCTCAATAAATTCAGTAATTCAAAGGCTTGGAAAACACGAAACACAGAATGCTAGGCTTACCGCAGTTTGAAAAAACTGCTGTTTTGAATTGTCTGTGTCTTCTGACACTGTGAGCATCACTTTACTATATGTACTTATAAAATCTTGTATGTGGGGACTGGGGAAGGTGCATTAACAAACATCTGCTTTTTTGAAGTAAAATATTACTCTTAAAACACAGAAAGCATCAGAGATATTTGTAGAAACATGGAAGTTGATATACATGGAAGTTATAGCATAAAGATCCTGATATTGCTTGCTACCACTGGAAAGCTTAGGTCTTGAGCACTAATTAGGGCAGTTATAGGCACTATTCTTTGGAAGCACTCAGTGTATGGCCACATTGGGTCTCATTTGTTTCTAGATTTTGTTTTGTTTTTTGTGCATATTCTGAAACATCATTATGTCAACACCTGGTTGTACATTGTGGGGAAAAAAGCCTACTGCTTAAAGTTAAATGTTGTAGATAAAGTTATTTTAAATCTAGTAGTAAGTATAAACCCTGTAACCACTTGCAGTCATAAAAGTGGATTTATTTCTGTTGGCAAAGAAATGTCAAAACATATAATGTTAGAATGATTTGAACTGCAAATCATTTGACTGTATCTAAATTTATGAAGTTAATTCTCAAAGTGCTGCATTTCTGAGAATGGGAGGGGTTTTAAACAATTAGTCTTAGAAATTAAACCAGTTTTAATAGTTGCTCATTCTTTTATGTAAGCTCTTAATTTAGTAACCAGTATAAACTGGCTACATTGCTGGTAAGTTTACAATAATTCAGAGATTGCTGATGTTAAACACCAGTATTTCTTGAGGATTCATGAAAGAATCAGTCTGATTTCCAAATGCATTTGAGGATTTGTACTTGTGCCTTCATCTAAAGACTAGGTTTTGAAGTGCATTTACCAGCTAAATGAAAAAACAAATAAAACTCATGTCTTTTATGTGAAATTATGCACCCAAAGATGGGAGAAATTTGATATTTGTTACATTTTAGGTAAATTTTGTTCATTTTTCCAGTGAAGATAAGCAGTGAAGCTTCAAGGCAATAAAGGCACAATTCTGGAATATTAGATGTTGTAAAATTAAACCTAAAAATTAACATTTCACATACTCTTAAGCCCCTTCATGTTTCTTGCAAGCAGATGTTAACATAAAGAGCACTGTACACAGTGAAAACAGCAAAGGGGCTCAAGTTTTAAGACACTTCTGCAATATTTCATGAATAAAACTTATTTAAGCTACATACTTAAGTTTGTCCATTGTTACAGTGCTGCTTTAATATGCATACATATAAATAGAAAGTCACCAGAATGAAAAACTGCTATTATATGACTTTTTTAAAATTTCTATTTATAAATAAGATGTGTAGGTGGGAAGTCTTTTCATTCTGAATCACATCCTAAATTTAGTAGATCTAAAAATATTTTCATTATGCAAAAATCATTTTTTTAATTTGAAAAAAGCTATAGAGGCACATTTATACAAACTGCATTGTAACAATCTTTGTGGAATAAAAATCTCCAGAAAAATGTCACGTATTATTATTACCCACACTTATTATTTTGGCATTTTTCTAAATTTTAAATCAAAGCCCAACAACTTCTATTCTTTTTCCCCTTCTCCAGCATGATGATTTTCCTAAAAATCCCAAGTGAATTCCACATTTGTTTCTTCTTTGTTTGGCTTATTAAGGCTGTCTCCAAAGTATTTACAAAATTCTTCCCCACTGCTGATGGCTGGTGTACATTTCACTAGCCCCCGATATCTGATGTTACATTTTGATTATATGTGTCTTAGTGAAAAACATTAATGGGTCTCTGAATGAAAAATACAACTCTGTAGTTTTATTTCTTAAAACACATTAACTAAACTTTGCACCTTTTTAAAAGATTGTCACTTTTTAAAACTTGATTAAACACTATGTAAAATAACTATATGTTGGTATGTATTAATACACCTATACAGATTTTTTTAAAGGAAACAATAAATGCTAAACATACTTCAGGCCTATACATGGTGTGAAAGATGTTTAAAGTGTGACTTTCACAATAGAGCAACTATTTTTGTGGGGAGGAAAAATTACAAATTATTTTGGCTTGTCTTTCTTAATATTTATTGTGATACTTATTGGAGATACATGATTTGAATCAGAGCTTTCATTGCTTCAAACACAGCCTTTTCTTCTGCTTGAGCATGCAGTTGATTCAATTCTTTAGCATCAGCCTGTTGCTATAAACATATCTACATTTTTTACATCTATGTATCACAAATATATTGAAAGCTACAGTAGGAAGAAATGATCTGGAAAAGAACAAATTAGTTATTTAAATACATTTTTGAAACTCAAACAGGACACCCCTCCCCACTCTCCTCAAAAAAAAAAAAAAAAAGATGTGGGTCTTTAAGATATGTATTTCGCACAATGGAAGTCCCACCATTACACACTTAAAAAAACCCAAACACTAAGCAGAGAGGAAAGTATGGAACTCTCAATAAAAGTTAAATTAATCTTTCTGGTAAAATTTAATTTTCAGCAGAAGTGAAAATCTAAGTTCATGGCTACTGTATACCACCTAGCTTGCTCATTTTGAGGATACATCATATTGTAGATTTGTATCAACTGTTCGGGATCCTGAACAGTTGTAATTCTTCATGTCCAGAATCTATACATTGGAGAATTGCACTCCAAATTAAGTAGAACCACCACAGAAATACTGATTAGCAGTATTGTCCCATTTAAACACGGTTTAAAATTAAATTCTCAAAAAATTAAGAGGTGAAGACTAGGAGGAATATTTTCTTCTGCCTCAGCATTTTAAAATCTGGGGGAAGGGGTGAGGGGAGGAAGGTTGTTTTTGTTTTTTATACTTTTCAAGGATTTTTCTTCAATCCAGAATGGTTACAAAAGACTTCACATCACTAATTTTAATATACTGATAGTCTGTGATAAAATGGTTTGTGTTTATAACCATCTGCATAGTACATATGCCTAATGAATTTCCTCATAAATGCAGTCCTTATCTCTCTTGTTCACTGTACTCAGTGTATCTTAATGTTACAAATAAACATGTTTGTTTAGTATGTGGACTAAACACTACATAGTTTGATAATATACTGTAACTTCACCTCTCTGAAAACACACCTGTAGTTTGGATTAATTGTATAATAAAGCAATATTTAAATTTATGTAAATCTAATGGCTCTAACTTAGAAAATTGATTTTGGTATGTTTTGTAGCATGAAAAAAAATTAAAATTTGCTTATATCCAGAATTCCAGTCCACTCTAATTATAATTTTATGAAGCTGCTTTACTTTTGCCCTACTTGGTTGCTGTATTCTGGTTGATTATTTACACAGTTTGCCTTATCCATGTTGCATGAAAATATCAAATGCTTTAGTGAAATGGATTTATTTTTATAATATTTAATAACTGTCAATACCCCTCTATAACCAAATCAATCCTATTTAGCTTTTCAAGAGCAGCCTGTACAGATTTGTGGAGATAAATGTTAAACTGTAAATCTGAATAAAGGTCATTTTGGAGAAGAGGTGCACTGTGTGGTATGAAATATTTTTTCAGAGTATGGAATACTTTTTTGTCAGCCCCCCCCCCCAAATAATCTTGATTTGGTGCAAGCCCTTGATTTGCAGGGCGGCACGTGCCCAGAATTACTGCCTGGTACAGGGCTTGTTTGCTGTCCTTTATTGTATGCTGGACACATGGGCTGGGCTGGAGGGAGGGTGGTGGCAGGAGTGACTGTCCAGGAGCAGAGGAAGTCAGGGTATCATGTGATGGGAGAAAGCACTTCCACTGGGGGAGGGGGTCCTCACGCACTCCACTGGGTGCTTTATTTACTAGTAGCTGTCGCCCTTTCTTCCCCCCCCCCCACTCGGGGCAGATGGACTGCTCCACGGCCAGTGCCACTAGGGGCCGCTTCCCAGGCTCCGCAGGGATTCCCTGCTGTGTCACGCCCATGCGCACCTTCCCCCGCAGGGACAGGTGAGCTGCTCCAGTCAGTTCCGTCGGGGGTCGCTAGAGGCCGCCACCCCCTCACCCTCTTTGCGGGTGGTTCGCCCGTTATGACACAGCACAATAGCCGAGGGGGCTCGCGCTCTCAACCGAACCCTGCGAGGCCGGCGCGGTGCATGTCGGGCCGGCGGGCGCTGAGTGACATACCAGCCGGCCAATGGGAGAGAGGCATAAGAGCCCGTGGCGGAGACGCAAGAAGGCCGTCCCCAATGGCCGGGGAGAGGGGGCGGGCCGGCGGAATACTGGGACAGTGAGCCGGAAGGAGCTGTGTGTGGCAGCGGCTGAGGAAAGGCGGCGGGTAAGCGGGTGATTCGGCTTCGCGCGGATGGCCGTCCGGGCTCCCTGGCCTATGTCCGTCGGTTGTGGCTTCTGCCGCGCGGGGCCGGGCCCCGGCTGAGGGTGGGGATCCGAGGCTGGGGAGACGGGACTGGCCCGCGGGCTCCCAGCGCCGCCATGCAGCGCGGGACCCAGCCAGAGCCCGCCTGGTGGCTCGTCACAGCGCCTCCCCGCGGCTGCCCTCAGTAGGTTCACGTGTCAACGGCTCGGGCGTGGTCACGTGGGTCACGGTGACGTCATCGCTGGATAGGGCCAGCTGGCCTGGCCCAGAGGCCGAGGTAAAGGGCGCGGGGTCTGCAGGTCGGATGGCTATCCACAGACCGTTTCTTGCCGATACAGAGCCACATATTTGTATCTATGCCAGGCCAGAGTCCTGCAAATCTGTGGCTGTCCACAGATACCCACATCATATCTGCACCCATGGATACAATGTGGATAGCTGTGGACATTTTCTTGCGGATGCAGATCGGATGCGGAGGCATATATTTGTGCCCGCCCAGGGCTCTTCTGATGTAGCACTTGTGAAATGCACACAACCTATAATCTGTTAGGCTGTTTGGAAACAACGTGTTTAGTTGTGAAGGCTTTTTGGCCCGGAAGTTATTGCAGACATTGGCCTTTGTGCATGTTATTAGCTTGGATATTACAATGCAAGGTACTTGAAACAGAGTCGGTTACAGTAGTACTCTGATGCATACAAAAGGAATCTGGCCTGTGTCAAAGAGTGCGATTCAGGAAGAAGTCATTGTCATTATGAAAATATGAATGGATTAGTTCCACGGTAGTAATGGAGTTGGGAACATTAGAGCCTACTTCATGTAATTGCTAGTGCATTATTAGCACTTTGTCTTCTGCAGTGAATTGCATATTCTGGAAACAGTGGAACAACTTTCTCTTGTGGAGTTAGTTCTAGGCTGAGGTTCTAATGAACTCTTCTACTACAGAGAAACAATGGGATCTTTATATAGTTCTATTTTCTAGACCATTTTCTCTTTTCAGGATGTCTTCAGGTGCCTTGTTTCCAAGCCTTGTGCCAGGCTCCCGTGGCTCATCCAGCAAATATTTGGTGGAATTTCGGGCAGGAAAGATGTCTCTGAAAGGCAGCACAGTAACCCCAGATAAACGAAAAGGCCTTGTTTACATCCAGCAAACTGACGATTCTCTCATTCACTTTTGTTGGAAGGACAGGACTTCTGGCAATGTTGAAGATGTGAGTATAACTTCATTATTTCAATCTTACGAATATTTTAATGTTTCTTTTGTGCTCAAAGAGTCTTATTGACAGGTGGTGACTTTGCAAAAAGGCATAGAGAGATGTTTGTGTGAACAGTAGGCAAAAAAGCATCAAAGTATTTCTTAAATCTTTTACCCTGCTCTCTTTTCCAGGATTTGATTATCTTTCCTGATGACTGTGAATTTAAGAGAGTCCCTCAGTGTACTACTGGTCGTGTGTATGTTCTGAAGTTCAAGGCAGGATCAAAGCGACTTTTCTTCTGGATGCAGGTTTGTAACAAATAAATGATAATGTGGCTTTGAAGCAAAGGAGTTTTAAATGTGTGTGAGGGATACTCAAGCAGGGGATGCATGGCGGGGGATACACTTTAGAGAATTATCCAACTGCTAACCTCTCTTGAAGATGCTTGGAGGATTAAAAACAACTCTCTTATAGGAACCAAAGACTGACAAAGATGAGGAGCATTGCCGTAAAGTGAATGAGTATCTCAACAATCCACCAATGCCTGGTGCTTTAGGTGGGAGTGGAAGTGGAGGCCATGAGCTCTCAGCATTAGGAGGTATAGTCTATTCTCTGCTCCTTCTCAGTCTGAAAGGTTTTTATACACACTTGGCAGTTTTCTAGGAATAAATCCCTGCTGGTTTTGGAGGGTGACCTGGGGAGAATGCTTGTTCTAGAAATGCAGACACATGCCTAACAAAATAAATTGTGTTGCTATATTAGGTCCCAGGCTTAAAAATCAAACTATTGGAAGAAATCCTTCATGGCTGTATCTGGTAGTTTCCCTGGAATCCTCCCCTTTGCTGAAGCTGAGCTGCATTTTTTAAAATCTACTTGAAATGGTTTCTCCTTCCAGGGGCATTAGATGGGGTGTGTTCTGAGTTATTACAGAGAATTTTTTCTTGACTGGCTGGTGAGACTTGCCCACATGCTCAGGGATTAACTGATTGCCATATTTGGGGTTGGGAAGGAATTTTCCCCCAGGGCAGATTGGCTTGGACATTGGGTTTTTTTTTGCCTTCCTCTGTAGCATTGGGCATGGCTCACTTGCTGGTTCAGTCTTTGTATTTTAAAGTCTTTAAATCATGATCTGAGGACTTTAACAACTCAGTCATAGGTTAGAGGTTCATTACAGGAGTGGATGGGTGAGTTTTTGTGGCCTGCATTGTGCGGGAGGTCAGACTAGATGATCATATTGGTCCCTTCTGACCTTAGAGTCTGAGTCTAACGTGATGTCAGTTAATCTGCTGCTGCGTGAGCCAGAGTGCTATGAAAAATGTGGACGTTGTATTTCAGAATGTTTTCCTTTTTAGGTGAAGGTGGCTTGCAAAGCCTTCTTGGAAATATGAGCCACAACCAGCTCATGCAGCTGATTGGACCAACGGGCTTAGGAGGACTTGGTAAAATGCTTTCATATCTCCTCTTGAGTTAAATCTTAGCGCAAACTGATTTATTTTCTTATACTTGGTATTGAATGGCATTTCCTTCAGATGAGAAGGCAAAATCCCTTCCTCAAAGACAAAATAATAAATAGATGGGAAGCTAAAGTGGGTCCTAGCAAGCAGTGTGACCAAGAGTTCAGTTTGGCCTATGTTGGTCATACTGTGTAGGTTTCCCCCCACAAATTCAGTGGTGGTAGTTTTGCATTGAGAGAGCAGGAGGATGGCTAATTGGTGGAAGACTGTCTAACTTCTTAAAAGGGAGCTGGAAGAGAGCGTTTTCCTTCCTTTGGAGGGCAGTGGTTGATTTCTGGGAGTCCACATTTCTTCCTCTCCTCAAAAATTTGACTGTCTCACTGACTTTTTCATTTTAGTAGTGTCAGGGCCTGGATATACCAGTTACTGCTCAGTGAAACAAGATGCTTCCTTTGGCACATGCTGATCATGCTATCTCTGCACTAATCTTGGGCCCCCGCTAGTATTGGGTGTGACAGACCTGGCACGGCATCTCTCTCTGTCTGGTTTGCACCCCTCTCTCAAGATCCTGCCTTTCCAGCAGGAACTGCTGCAGTATTGTGAAAAGTGACATTAGCTTTGTAGTTCAGCTCCTATCCTGGAAGCCGTGGAGGAATTATGCTATTAGGGAAGGTAGCATGTTCCACTGCTGCTGGGGGAACTCTGCAGAAACGAGGGAACAAAAGAACAGAGGGACAAGTGGCTGGTTATTTGTTCATTCCACTCTTATGGCCTCCTGTAGTAACATGCATATGCTAATGAGATGCTCTAATTTAGCCCTCTGGGTCTGCAGCTAGTTTCCAAAAGACTGGGCAACACAATGCATATGTTCATATGGACAGGATACAGCAGGTAGACTTGGAATAAGAAACCACTCCGAGGGGAGAAAGGAGAAATTACTGAAACCTGTCCTATAAACCACCATCTAGGTCCGTATACTCGTTCCTGCTGCCAGCTTAGAGTAGCTGTGACTAGCAACATGGGTGGAGGCTTCATTGGTTTGTAAATTCTTGTGTAAAGGACACATGCCACACATCATTTTCTTGGCCTTTTGCCGTGCGTTAGTGCCTTACTGCGTTTCCTGCACAGCATTCTGTTAGAAGCACCTCTGGTGCAATGGATCATCCTGCTCAATTTTGCTCTGCCTGTTGAGTGTTTGAATACAGAGCTGCCTGTCTCCTGCTGCATATCTGCCCTAGAGATGAAACTGAAGGGAATGCAGGCCTGTAGGGGAGACAGGAAGGGTGCAAGGCTGGTACTACCATCTCTCCACTGAACACTGGCTCACGAGTTCCGAGCCAAAACGTGGGATTTTGAAAGCTTGGCAGAAAACCATAAAACAATTTGACTTCTTAGGAAGTCTAAATATAATAGGATATACCCATCTTCTTGGATGAGAGGGTCTCTGATGGTTTATAGGCTTTGTATTGTACAAACCAAGGCCATCTCATCCTTTGGTACATCCAGGAGTTGAACAATTTTTAATAAGCATATGCATCTCATGGCCCAGGATTATAGTGCTGGCCTTTAAAATTAAAAAGTGAAACATACCTGCATTTTCATAAAAAGGAATGGCTTTGTTTTCCTCCCCTCCTTGATCTTCCCCCATTATTTTAGCAAACGTAGTTGGCAGGTACAAAAGGATCCCTTTTCTAGATAGCAAGAGTTTCGCCTGTGAGTACAGTTGAGTCAAACCTGAATGAACAGTTTTATTTTTGTAAAGGGAATGAACATTCAGTATTTTCTAAGCACATCTTTCTGTCTTATGGAAGGTGGGCTTGGTGCACTGACAGGGCCTGGCCTGGCCAGCTTACTGGGAAGTGGGGGACCCCCGACCAGCAGCTCATCATCAAGGTAAGAGGCACATACCCCCCGTTTTTGTAGTTCTTTAAAATGGGGTAATAATCCTCACAGTGGTGCCAGAGTTGGTTCGTTGAAAGCTACTTATAAAAGTGTGAAGTAACTGCTTTTGCAGTGAGTTAATGATATTAATTACACTTCTAGTTCTCGCAGTCAATCAGCTGCTGTCACCCCATCTTCCACTACTTCCTCTACACGTGTCACACCAGCCCCGTCTGCTCCTGCGGCTGCATCTGCAACTGCAACTGCATCTGCAACTGCATCTGCAACCAGCCCCAGCCCTGCCCCAAGTTCAGGCAATGGAACCAGTGCCGCGACCAGTCCAACTCAGCCCATTCAGTTGAGTGACCTTCAGAACATTTTAGCTACTATGAATGTGCCGTCTGGAGCAGGAGGACAGCAAGGTAATTACTCTGCCTAGACAGATATTGGACACTATGTGCCTCTTGAAACTTCTCCTGTGTTGGACAAGTTGGTTTGGAAACCTTTCTGTTAAACATGAGCCTGCTTTGAACAAACCATGAACTCAAGAGTGCCCTGAAATTTGGAGTGTCCCATCTCGGGATTGACTCCAACCATTTGTGGCTCTAGATAAAGCAAACACAGTTAATTTGTATTTAGTCTCTTTCTTCTTTTCTAGTTGACTTGGCCAGTGTGCTGACTCCTGAGATTATGGCTCCCATTCTGGCAAATGCTGAAGTTCAAGAGCGGTTGCTGCCTTATCTTCCATCAGGGGAGTCTCTGCCACAGACAGCAGAAGAGATTCAGAACACCCTGACATCTCCCCAGTTTCAGCAGGTGGGTGCCACGGGCACACATTCATTCTCCTGTTGACCAAGCGCTGTCCATAGTGGGGGTTAGGGCAACTTACCTGTTGCTGAAGGGGGTCGATTTTTCATACCCCTGAGCAACTTCGCTTTTCAGTGTAGACCAACCCCAAGAAACCACTTCAGTTCCCTGCACATCATGCAGCTAACGAACAGTGGGCCTCTGTTGGGTTTTATGGACATGTTGGTTAAAATATCTCTTTATGCAGACTATACATTTGTGCATACAATAGCTATGAACTTGCCCTGACTGTTCGTCTCTGTGCTTTCCCCATTGCACTTGCAGGAAGGCCAAGAGCTCATTTTTCCATGGCAGTGACAGTCCCACATATGGTCTAAAGACTCCCACGTCCTTGATTTGGGCTTGCCCCTTCCCTGTGTAATGAAAGTCTCTCAAAGCACGGTATTCATGCCTGCAATCTCTGGACTCCCTTCACAGGAGGGCAGATAGACAGAATCGTTAAAGCTAGCTATTATAAGCACAGATGTATAGTTTGCAGAAGGAGATATTTCATTTTAACTAACTTCCATAAAACCCAACAGAGGCCCACGGTTTGAGGCCCACTCCTTGGGCATGTTTGAATGCAAAAGTTGCAGCAGTTTAAATCTAATTTCGAGCAGTGTAGTTTGCACTGTTTAGATTGACCGGAGGCAGTGTACATTGTCTGTGGTTTAAATGAACACCCTCTGTGTGCAGACCATGCCGTAGCAATAGAGGGGCCTGGAGCATGAGGACTGTCTTCAAAGCCTGCTCTACAGTGTTACTTGAGACACGCTCTGTGCTCAGTGCACTCTGACATGGAAATGGTTTTCTGTCCAATAAACAAGGTGAAGATTGTCATTCAAAATAGCCGTTCAGTATTGCAGAAACAAACGGCAAGCTTGATTTGCTGTTGTTGACATTCACAGGCATTGAGCATGTTCAGTGCTGCGTTAGCGTCAGGACAGCTTGGCCCCCTCATGAGTCAGTTTGGCTTACCAGCTGAGGCAGTGGATGCAGCAAATAAAGGTGGTAAGTATTCTTTCTGTTGCACGAGCTTGGATTTCATCACTTGCCTGTAAATGACTGAGTGCAGCATCTGAATCTCCCATGGGAATAAATGCAGTGTAATGTTTTCAAAAATCACAATCGAAATGCCTAAAACTGGCCACTTTCAGGCTCTTTTGGAAAATGTATTTGCTATAATGAGTCAATAAAATGACTGAACTCCTTTCCATAACACACTGTCTAAATAAAACAAACATGGAGTCCTAACAAATTAATTCATCACGTGAGTTTTTGTGGGCATGATCCCACTTCATCAGATGCATGAAATGGAAACTCTGGTAGTTAGGTGTGTGTATATATAGTTTTAAAAGTGCCACAGTCTGCTTTGCTGAAACAGACAAGCACGGCTACCCTGCTGGAGCATGACAGTCAAGCCTGTTCAGTCTCAGCTGAGATGATGGTTTCTGTAGCTCTACGATTGGCCAGTCTTGATGGCAGAGCGGAGAGCACACTCCAGAAATAGGCTGTGGTACAGTTACTCCAAAGCAGCAGATTCTGCAGTGACAGTTAAGACCTAGAAATGTTTCCCGTTGCAGTCACTCGCTGCTCACGGCTTTGTTGGTGCAACTGTTTAATTGAAGGCTCTGCTTCAAGTCACCAATAATTCTTGGTGCCTCTGACAGTGGGAGAACCTGTTACCAGCTCTTATAAGCCTGGACAACTTGGTATGGGAAATCTGCTGTGCCGATGACAGGGTGGGTTGTCTCCAGCTTGAAGTTCCATTGATTGTCCTACGTATCTAAATATGCCCACTTCACGCTCATGTTAAGCCTAAACATACCAGCAAACTTTCCAGCCTGTTTCTTCTACTCGGTGACCTGTGATTTCACTTCAGTTTGCTTTACGATTATGAATCTTGTCCTTGGTGCAAAGCTAGCCTAACCTAACCTTTCTTTAATTTGCAGATGTAGAAGCATTTGCTAAAGCAATGCAGAACAACGTGAAGTCAGACCAAAAGGAGGGAGAGTCAAAGGACAAGGAAGAGGAAGATATGAGTTTAGATTAAGTTATCAGCTCTTGTTATGGATAGTTGTAGACATTAACTTAAGCAACTTCAGTAGGATTATTAGCTAACATCACATTAACCTTATATTAAATCTGCCAATAAAGGGTTTTTATCTGCCTCCTGTCTTACACTGCCAGAGAAATTCCCCAAAATTCCTAGAGCAGATTGTTTTGGAGGGAAAGTAATCTAATCTTGATTTAAAAAGTGGGTGATGGAGAAGCCAGCCTCCATGCCCCCGGTAAATTGTTCCAGTGCTTGATCACTCACCAGCCTGAAATGTCTAGCTTCAGCTGCCAGTCAGTAGATTGTTATACCCATTATTAAATATTGGTTTTGCATGTAAGTACTTAGAGACGAATGATTTTTTTCTAATCCTTAATTTTCTCATGGGTCTCCTCCGACCACTCCCATGGCATCCTGTGGGCAGCCCAGCCCCGGGCATGCTATTCCAGCCCCAGGGGCCCCCGCCCCCCCCCCCACTGTTAACCAGGGAGGTTAGAGAAGGAGAAGAGAGGTTCAGATTCCCCTGGTTATTCTTTTGGCCACAGCATCAAACACTTGAGAAAGTACATGCCCTCTGGGGCCTGCACGACTGCTGTCACTTCCCGTGCAAGAGCCAACTTTCAGTGAAGTGCTGGGGACCAGTCCTCGGAGGAGCTGGCTCTGTTTCAGGGGGGAGCTGGGGTCTGCTGGGAGAGCAGTCATACAACACTCACTGAGCCCAACAAGCTTGTTTCTTTCGCTGAATAATCCCTGCTCCTTTCTTCAAAAAATAAAAAGAATCCAGCTGCTGCTTGGGGCTCATCCTTGCCCTTCACACACACAATTGAGAGAGTAGATAACATAAACTTTTATTTGACTCAAAAGTATGTACCAGTGATTTACAAAGCCCATCTTTGATACTACAATTTAAAAATGGGTCATACTTGCATTTGTTGAAAGATAATAATAAAAACAAGACATGTTAAAAGCCCATTTTACAATATTTACCCCAGGATAAAAAAATCATTGATATAAGTTATAAATCCATGTCAGAAGCAAGATTTTGTCCCCCTGCGACTAGATATATACACACAAATATATATGAGTATGTGAACGGGCTTGGGCAAAAATGGTTTTATCAGTGAAAGCAGCGCTACAATGGAAGTTAGAAATAAAAGGTGCCAGCCGGGAGGAGGAAAGTGGGGGAAAGGCAGATCAGGGCAAGGTGAAAACGCCATCAAAGCCTGCCACACTTTTTCCCTTATATAGATGCAGTGTCTGCAGGGGCTGTTTGCTTGTTCATACCCCAGGCCTTAACCGCCGTAGTTAGAGCTAAACGGGAGCGGGCTAGAGTTCAGCTAGCCGTGGGGCTTGGCCTCCCCCCACCTGAAATCTTCCTTTCGACTTGCAGAAGGTGAGTTTTTCGCCTGAAATCCACTCAGCAGCGTGCCACGTGCTCCAGGGGCTAAGGACTCTGCATGGAGCTACGTGTGGGAGATTGGACTGTCTCACCCGCACCTGAAATGCTGAAAGTCAGAGCAGCTGGAAGGAGGTGTGTGCTCTGTCGGGACGGGACAAACACTCCAGGAAGTCATTTTTCTGGGCTTCTGATAATTAAAATCTTTACCGTGAACCACTTTAAATGCCCCCTCCTCAGATGTGCTTCCGCCTGCCTGAGGGAATGAAATAAACACCTACTGCTGGAATGAATCCAGTTTATCCTCACAGCCCTTCTCAGACACACCCTCACTGCTCACACGCACGGCGATGTGTCGGGTGGGATGTGCGCTCTACCGCCTCTTTCCCCACCAGCTGCGTTTTAAACCAGCAACGCCACAGTAATGGATTTGTCTCGAATGCTTCCGCCCTGGGCCTGGGGTGGAGGGAGCGCGGCGGCCGGGGGGAAGCACCAATAAAACCAGTTTAAGAGGCGGGTGGTGCAGGAGGGGTTTGGCCCTGCCCAGCTCTAACCGCGGCTGGAAGAGAGGGCTGGGGGCTGGTGCAGATATTTGGAGCCCAGGCTTTATGCGTACGTTTAAATCACGGGGCAGCCCTGGAGGCCGACCGAGCCCACGACGGTCCCAGCTTGTGTCAGCTCAACGCGGTTCCGGTTTATCACCAGGTTCCTGATGCAGCCAACGTAATGGGGGAGATGAGTCAGTGGGGGCGGCAAAGCCAACCCGGCAGCGCCTGCAGAGCGGCACAAAGGGGGCTGGTTAGCAGGAGCAGGGACAGGCTCTAAGCAAGTGGCACCTTGAACTCAACCCCCCAGACCCACAGCCATGGGGGCCGGCTCCTCAGAGCTGCGATGCCAACAAAGGAGCCCAGTTTGGCTGTGCTGGGGTGGAGGTGCTTATGGTGCGGGGGGGGGGGGGGGGGGCCCCCCGCTAGAAACACGTCCCCCAGCCGCAAGGGGGGGGGCACAACCGCCAGCTGCTGGGCCGAGCAGGGCCTGCGGCTGGGGCCTGCATAGCCCGGAGGAAAAGGCCATTTCGGGGAGGGGCTGGCCCGCTGCAGGCCGGCGTCACCTGAGGTGGGCGCTGCCCCAGCCCTCGCTTGGGGCAGCCGTAACGGGCATGCAGGGGGATGGCGCCTGCGGCCGTCAATCTAGTCCCCAAACGCCAGCAGACCTGGGCAGAGCTGAGAGCCGTGTGTGACTGCAGTGGGGCCGGGCACGTGGGGAGCGCTACCGTGGCCCATCCCCACGTCTTCGCCCCAGCAAAACACCAACGTGGCGCGCCACATCCGCCCCTGGAGCCTGGCATGCAGAGCGGGTGCAAGCTAGATACAGCGACCTCGTCCCGAGCTGAACGCCCGGCCACACGCTCTGAACGGAGCAGCCACTTCTTGGGGGGGCAGTTTTAGTTTGCTTGGCAATTTGGGGCCACCCAGCCCCAGGGTGACAGCAGGAACAATGCGTGCCCCTGGGTGTTCAGATTTCCAGGCTGCAGAGACTTTCCAATGCACTGCGGACTCACCTGGCACGCCCCCCAGCTGGAGTCTCTCTTTGGCATCAACTGAGTGAGGCTGGCTGGGGCCCACGGTGTAGTTTCCAGCTGTGTCCACGTCCACCTGGAGCCTGTTTTTGCCTTTGATGACTTGGAAAGAAACCCAAAAAGTCAGCACCACGGAATTCCCCTTAGAGCCGGCCAGAGGCCACTTTTCTGGGCCAGCTTTCGGGGTTTGGTGTGATGGAACAAAACTGAAACCTTGTCTGCAAAACAGGTGTGTTGAAAGGTCTGGCTTTGGATCGCAAGAGTTTGGTTGCCCCCCACCCCCCTTGGAGTTGACTGGACAGGTCACCCCCTTCCTCCCCCCCACCCCAAAAGGAACCGTCTTGGAGGAAAAGTCTCTGACTGCAGAACACATCGGCTCCAAGGCAGCCTATTTTGCCCACAAAAATGGTCCAACCACGTGTATTTGCAACTGGTAACAGCTGGGAGAGTCGGAGAGAGACGGAGCCGAGCCACCGCAGAGGACAGGCCAGCGTGCACCCTCCGGATCGCTGTCCAACCAGCCTGCCGGAAATGCCGCGCGGGCAGAGCGCGTGGCCCAGCTACATGAGACAGCTGAGGCTCCAGAGAGCCGGTCCTGGCTCAATGCGCAGTGGGCCTCCCAAAGTGAGCAGCGTTCGTCTCCGCCCTGGCGCACGGACAGACACAAGGGAGGCACAGAGCAGAGCTGCTCCGCGACTGGTCAGCGGCCACCAGCGCCCGGAGGGACTGCGGAGGGCTATGGGACAGGCAGCTGGGCTCAGGGCTGGCTCACTTCCAGCTGCCGAGACAGGACATGGGGCCAGATTTCAGAGCCACTCCGCCCCTCATTCCTGCGTGGCCTGCCGAACGCTTAGTCCAGAGCTCCCTGGAAATCTGGCCCCAGTTCTGAGCCCCACAGCCGGAGAGGCTCCCTGAAGCCTTCAGAGACTGAGTTTACGTGCACTGGCCCTTCACAAAAGCAGGTCATAGGCGATAGCTGCGAAGACAGGCAGTGTAGCCAGCGGTTAGAGCTGGGAGTCCAGACACCCCGTTCGCTCTAGTCAAGTCTGTTATTAACACGTTCTGTGACGATTCAATGCATTTAACCTCGCTGTGACTCAGTTTCCCCCTCCGTTAAACGGAGATAGTACCAAATAACAAATCCCGCCCAGCGTGCAGTGACAGCCTTAACGGATGTCTGTACAGTGCTGTGAGATCCTCAGACAGAGAACACCAGCCTAAAAAAGCCACTGATTTTCTAATTTAGGGGGTGGTCACGTGTTTCTGCCCGGGTGCTCCAGCAGCTTTGACAGCAGTCCACTCCGCAGGAGGGCAGCAGAGGGAAATCTGAGACTCCTGCAGTCCCACGGCAGGATGCAGAAGCACGCCTATGTGGCCGATTACCGGTTGCTGTCTCACCTGCTATGGTGTGCCACTGGCCATCACAGAACGCTGGGTGGGCCACCGACGTGGAGAACTCCCCAGCCCCGGCGTTCGCTTTCACTATGACCTAACGCAACAACAGAACCGAGATCAGATTGCTTCGGGTTTAACGCTGGGGGGAGGAGTGGGTGGCTCCCAGCCCCCTGGCATCTGAACACCTTCCAGACGGGCATTAAACGATCAGACATCTCTCCTCTGGCTGCCAGAGTGAACTCCACATGTAGGTTTTAGTCCTCACCCTCGCTAAGGATCCCTCCCTGGGACAAGCCATTCCACAGGCCCCAACGAGCCCTGGGGCATCCCTCCCAAGTGTAAAATCAAGAGATCTGCTCAAGAAGCTTCATGTTCCTGAGGGGCAGGAGCGGGGATGCAGCTGGAAGCAGGCGAAGGAAGGAGCGCATCACATCCTCCTGACTACGCAGCTTTGATCAGGAGCCCTCCGTCTGCACCAGAGGAGCTGAGCTAGACATGGGCAGGAGGGACTGGCCGGTCGGGCGAGATCTCCCTCACCTGGTCTGTGACTTCTCACCTCCCCGCCCCGAAGGCCACGCTACACAGTCCGTGGGCCATGGCGCCAACCAGCCCCCCAGCGCTCACCTCGCGGCCCGGCCCGCCGACATACCTTGGCGTCCTCTGCGTACAGAGCGAGGTAGTGCCCTCTCTGCGTGCCGAGGTGGAAAATCAGGCCAGAACTGCTCCGGGGACGGATCTCCAGCTTCAGCTCCATGTCCTGCCCGATCGCCACCGAGTTGGCTGGAACGGAAAAACGGGAGCTTCAGGGAGCGGGAGTGCCCTGGGCCGCACTGGACGGGGAGACCGTGGGTGACTCCCAAGGTGAAGGGGCAGGTTGCGTGGGAAGCACTCTGGGGAGGGTTCGCGGGATCAGAAAGCCCAGGGCCAAGCTGTAGTTTGATACCTAAAGTCATGGAACCGCCCTCTGCAGCGAAGAAGACGCCGCGCTCCAGAGCGCCCTCGTAACAGGGTGTCACTCCGAAGACACGGGACGGGGAGTCCAGGGCTTTTCTAGCCAGTTTCAAGTTCTTCAGGCAGCCGCTAAAGCTGGGGCCAGAAGCCTTCTGGGGAGAGAGGGAGAAGGGCAGGGTTGGCAGGTGCTCCCGGGCCCAGATCGAGAAACACTCCTGGTCAAGGAACGGGCTGGGAAGCCCTTCCTCAAACCCACTGCTCCTGGATTAGTTTCACTGCTCCCCTCTCCTCCTCCCCACCCCAATTTCTTCAGCGCTCGGTTCTCCGACAGGACGAAGGAACACCCCAACACCTCACTAAGGACTGGATCCAGCACTGAGATGCTCACAGACACCTTCCTATGGACTGCACTGGGGTTGGACAGGCCGCAGCTCCCCCCATGCTTATGGAACGGGACAGCGCAGGCCTGAGCTGTGTGGGCAGAAAGCCCACCATGGTCCTCTGCCACCTCTTGGAGAGGGGAAGGAAGCCCCCAGAGAACAGCCCCTGAGAGCAGTCCCAGGAAGCTGGGCAGCCGTGATTCGTGGCACTAAAGGCAATTGGTGGGACTCCTTGGAATAAGGCCCCTTTACGCCGTTCTGGCCGGAAGAGGAGCCGTAAGCTGAGGGCATGTGTCCGCTGTGCCCGCTGTCCAATCCCTAGCAGGGTCTGGGTGCAAATGAGAACTGGGACAGCTCTCCCCAAGACTGCGTTAGCTCAATTTTTGCCTGGCAACTTTTACCACTTGGCCCAATGCTGTCATAGTGGTAGGGGCCGTGATTAACCAGCCAGTGTGGACGCTCTCCGCACTCATGTGGGACGCCAGTCTAACGGGGGTCCCCTGCCCTTGCCGAGCAGATGACCTTGGAGGATGAGGGAAGACACCTGGGATAAAAGTTCTTCCTGCAGTGATCTGGGGGGCCGCAGTCCTTACTGGAATGTGAGCCTTGGCTCTCGCAGGAGGCGCGGCCCCCACATAGAATGGGCTTTGGGCCAGAAAGTCTCCAGCGGCAGGTCCCACCACCTCGCCGTGCTGAGCTTTTAGGCCGTCGATGACCAGCTGGGCTCTGCTCCTGTCTCTGCTGACGAAGACCTGCAAGGAGTAAGAGTTACACACTACGTGGCAAGTGGAGTCCGCAGCACGAACGTTGCTTCGACACACACATGCTTTTGCCAAGCCCGCGTTCCAGCTGGAGAGCCCACTTCTGGGGAGGGAGAAGAATCAGACTAAATTGGGGAAATGAAACCCTTTTGGGCGTAGAATCTGTAAACATCCATGCACGGCACAGCACCCTCCCGCATCAGACAGTCTCGGGTGCAAGGATCTGGCCTGCCACTCTGCCAAATGTGTGGGGATTAGCTGTAAACAGCGTCGCCTGAAAAGCAGCGCTATCCGTAACAATGCAACAGAAGGGGCCGCAGAAACGTTTCCCACTGTCCACCCTATTGTGCGGCAATCCCTCTCCTCCCCCCGCAAATTGCACTGCTCTGAGATGCCGAATGGGCATTAAATCCCGGACAAGTGCTAAGCTTTGTGCACCATCCATTTCAACCGCCCAAGCAGCAAACCCCACTCTCCCTCTGCTTACTGTGTGCCACCTGCCGTCACGGTACTTGTCCTTGCTCCGGAGTCTCAGTTTATTCCCGTTGATAACTGCCAGGAACACGAAGCGGCCGCTGGAGACGAAGAGAGACATGAAGGAGTCTGGCTGTTTGCTGGCCACGTAGAATAGCAGCCCACTGGAGGAGTTCAGCCTGACTTCCACGGAGAAGTAGAACCTGCAAGACAAGAGAGACTTGTGGGTGGTCCCCAGACCCTGCTACGAGTGCTTACTGCCGTCACGCCCGGCTACAGCACCTTCCAATGGAGCCTCCAGCCTGAGTGGATTAATATTGTCCCTGCTTTAGAGACAGACGGTTAAAGTGATTTAGGTGCCTAACACTGCAGACGGGTGTCTAGTCCCATTTTCAGAAGTGCCAAGGCACCTAAATCCCATTAACAATCTGGGCCAAAGGGACTTGCCTGTGATCCCCCCCAGACTCTGCAGCAGAGCCAGGACCAAACCCCAAAACTCCCAGCCCAGTGCCTAGATCACAAGCCCACGCCCCTCCGGAAAAGCTGGTGGAGCCGAGTTTGGGTGCACGGAGACAGGACAGATTCAGAGCATTTACCTTTCGTGGAAGGATACTGGGATATCATCGAATTCCATGTGGCTCGTGGCTCCGAAGTGGGAGGCGTGTTTAGCAGCCGGGGGGTGCCAGGGTAACCTGCAGGTCGTGTCCTGCTGATGCCTGCGGTGTTTCAGGGCAGCCTTGCTTGGCATCTGGGAGAGGACAATTAGGACAGGAAATCGCCTGGGTAAGTAAAGCTCCATTCGACTGCGGAGGACTTGGAAAGTATCCACCACCACACACGAGACCCACCATCTCCCTTGCGCCTGTCACCACCGTGTCTGGTGCCCATGTAGGCCCAGGCCCCTTTTACAGGATTATCTGGGATCACAGAGCTGCTTTCTCTTTTGCGCAGAAGTGCCTTGAGCATCTCTCCACCGCCCCTTCCTAGCAGACCCCAAATTACTCCCTCCCTCACTGCTGGGGCGCACCACCCTGGGGAACACCGAATCACCAAACCCAGAATGGCACGGACACCCCAGGGCCCAGTCCCAGGCCATTCGAAGTGTCCCTCCCTTGGAAGGCACAGAGGGCTCCTGAGAGTGCTGAGCACCAGCAACTGTCGTGACACCCATGTGCTGGGGTGTGCAGTGCCTGCGGCTGAGATGGACTGAACAGGTGGGAGAACACAGGCGGCTCTTCTGTTGTCCAGGCGATTAATGTCAGCCCTACACTTCACACAAGACAACCGCAACCCGGAGTGGGGAGTCCCTCGTTCCTGGGCCTGCCCCATTTCCAGTCATCGACGCCCAGGAGCCTCCTGCTAGCTGGGCTGGGAGAGGGCAGCGGAGAAGGGGGCTGCTGAAGAGCGGGCAGAGAGTCAAACACCTTTAGTTTCCGCCGGTCCTTCTTCAGAGACGCTCTCATCTGCTGCGGCTGCCGGTCCCAGGGGCAGCTCAGGGTCACGTTGAAACTCTCTGTGCTCTGCTGCAGGTCCACGACCACCTGCGGGTCTGACGTCCTGTGGCACAAAGGAGAGACGTCTCCATCCGCTACCGCGGGTGAGAGCCATGGCCGAAGGCCAGGTGGGCTGGGCAATTGGGAGGTCAAGCTGAATAGACCAGGGCTCCAGGGGGACGGGGTAAAGGAGAGGAGGGGAAGGCACCGAAGGGGCAAATCAGCCACGCTTGGCGACCACCGCACTCACCGCTTCACAAAGACATTCCCAACGCAGCCCGTCACATTGCTAAGAGCGCCCGCCCCTGGCAAACCGCCCAGTCGAAACAGCCTCTGCTCCTGGCGCCCGTTCCTCGCGTTGCCATCTGCCCACGGCCTGGCCTCTTGGAGCTGGTCGTCTACGTAAAGCCGAACCCTGCGAGAGGGACACGGCTAGCTGATTCGTTCGCGCCGGGCGTGCTGCGACGAGGCAACACCGCCCGGGGGTGAGGGTGCCGCTAAAAGGGGGACTGGAACGTACCCGCTGGCGTCGCTGTAGATGGCGACGTAGTGGCTGGCATCGTCCGCGTAGGCATGTCTTGTCGTGAGCTCGGTTTTCAACACTTCCACGGCTACCCGGCCGTTTTCCAGAGAGACCTGGCAGGTCCCTTCCTAAAGGGGAAAAACAGCCCCTCAGACAAGAACTGAACACAGCCCGATGACGGCCGTTGGTCGTTTGGATCTCCTCCTGGAGGTACCAGCCAAGGGGACCCTCTCTCCAGCCCGGAAGACGTGGCCCCAAGTGGAACAGGGGAGTGAAGGCTGCTCAGCGCTGCAGGCTTCTACCGCAAGAAGCGCCAGACTCCAGCTCTCCGTGCGATGATTTCATGGCACCCAAAGACATCCGGGGAAGGGGTGGAGAGGATCTACCAACCGTGCTTTTCTAAGCAGAGACCGCTCCCGCCTTCCCTTTACCGCTCCCTCCCCACCAGAGCTAACGCCTCCCTTCCTCTGAAGAAGTTTCACTCAAGAAACACAACTCGGAGGAGCCACAGTGCTGAAATTCCCTGCTTCAGCTGTGACTGCCAGGGCTCCCGTCTCCTGCTGCTCCCCGTTACAGTCACACCCTCTGGAGGGGCCGCAGTTGGGGTTGAGGGGTGATGCAGCAGCAGAGCGACTCAGGAAGCCACGAGAGCACCCAGCCTTGCTCAATGGCCCCTTCTTCCCGGGCCAGCTGAACCACAGCCTCAGAGAAGGCAGCTCAAGGTTTGAAAAGGTGCAGGCCCCGTCAAGGGGAAGTGCGGGGCCCCACTGAGATGGGGGGCAGGCGAAGTGCCCTGCAGTCCTACCGCTGTGGTGTGGGAGTACAGCAGGCCGTGGCTCTGGCTAGTTCGGAAGCTGAAGCCGGTGTAGAAGTCCCACAACGAGGGCACGTTCTTCAGAGACAGCGTCAGGTAGCCGTGGCCGTGGAATTTGACTGAGCGGGCTACCTGCAGGCAGCAGACAAGGAAAACACAACCTTTCTCAAGAGGGCGCCCTTTCCTAGCAAGCAAGGTAGCCACAGAGAGTTAATCCATGCCTTGGTTTCCCTATCAGTAAAATGGGAATAACCCTGCTTCACAGGAGCGTTGTGGGGCTAAATACAGCGAAGACTGTGCAGTGCTCAGACCTGGTCTACGCGTACGAATCATTTGACTTAGCTGAGCTGGACAGGGCAGTGAAGAACCGCCTCCCTATCACTGACCTAACCCCCAGCACAGACGGCTTTGCTGACAGAAGAACGCTTCATCGTTCCGAGAGGTGCTGTTCCCACGCTGACGGCAAAATCCCATCAGGTGGTGTCCACGCCACTGGGTTCTGCTGGCCCAGCTAGACCGGTACAGGCTCCAGAGCGTGAACACAGGCTCGGACACTGGTAAAGGGGGCCGGGAAATTGCATGTGTGTGTTCGTGAGACATGTGAATTTCTTAAAAGCTTCTCAGCCGGCTCAGCGGGGGCACAAGCTGCAAAGAACGGGCTGGCTCTTGGCTCTGAATGCTCAACGGCATCGTGAGTGTTTTACCGCAGCGTAAGCCGGGGGGATCGGGCCTTTAATGCTGCGAGGCAGATGGCACCGAGACCATCTCGCACGGGCTGTTTCCTTTCCATCCATTCTACAGCCACAGTGTGCGGCTCCTCCAGGGGACACCCCGCCAGGCGGCACGCACGTACGCACACCGTCTTGCGCACGGCAGTGGAGTGGGTTACCAGCACGGAAGCATCCCGCTTACCAGGAGGTCCGAGGTGCACCCGTAGCTCACGCCAGCTGTGTTCATGCGCTTTAAGTCAACGTATTTGCCGAGCGCCTTCAGGCCCTTCATGCAGCCCCGGATCGATCCTCCCTTGGGGAAGATCTCTTGCAAGCTGAAAGAGGGGAAGCGGCTGTGTTAAAAGGCCTGTGTCATTCAAGAGGTCGGACTAATGGCTCCTTCCAGCCTATGAACAGAACAGGCTCCCAGGGGAAATGTTTTACTCTGCAGCCAGGGAGCTGGACAGCGCCTGGATCATGTCTCAGCTCCAAGCCTTGCATGATCCCGTGGACAGGGCAACAAGGAAGTTACAGCAATGGAAATACACAGAGAAACCTGCTTCCACTCAAAAAGGGGTCACGGTCCTGTCCACGGCCAGGACAGAGACTTCTGTCTCATTTACAGAATACTAAGCTCTTGGTCTGCCAGGACTGGGCAAGAGAAACGTCTCTGTTGGCAGAGTCTGGGCTGGCTCGACTCCTCAGCCAGGGTAGGCAGCCGACCAGCAGCGGCTAGCAGGTGAACAGCTGTGAGGCCGCGATGTGACCTGTGTCTGGAGAGAAGGAAGGGAGGTTTCTGGGCCCAACCCAGGGCTCCTTCAAGGACGAATTCTGAGGCAGTGAGGAAAAGAGCTTTTCCTCCCTTCACGGAGTGACCTGCCCCCTTCAGCGACTCTTCCCAGCCAGGCTAGCGTCACCTCTCTGGAAGGATGGCCGTGGGCACGCCCCCCAGGTAGTAGGAAACAGCATTCTCCAGGGAGTTCTCATGCTCCACCACGAAGATGGTTTGTCGCTCCAGACGCACTAAGATGCGTTTCTTGTAGTTCATGGTGAGGAGGAAGATCTGGATCTGGAGTCAAAGAGGAAGATTATAAATAAACGGCAGCCTCGGGGTTAGGATTTATCCTGAATGGAGTGGGAGACAGAGCCCCAGAGACTTGGTCTGTCCCACTCTGAATGTCCGTGACCAGGAGCCCAGTCGTATTATGGGAGAAACGGTGCCTGAGAGTCACATCTTCGGGTCTCTACGGTGAAGGGGTGATGAGCCCCTTGGAAAGATACACCCACGGGAGGGCTGACTCTGCAGTGAGCCGAAACCCTGGAACCAAGCAGGCCCCCTCCAAATGCCCCCCCTGCCGCCCGCTGCTGCTGGCCCCCCCGCCCAGATCTCAAGCCGAGATCGCTAGACTAGGAGCCCAGGAAAACGCCCACTCTGGGGTGGAGCATCTCCCGCCCAGCATTACCGCCTTGTTTGTGGTGCTGCTGACGGTGAGAGACGCAGAGTCGCTGCTGGATTTCGCCATCTCAAGCCCTTCTTTGAAGTCATAGTACAGCATCAGCTTTCCATCCTGAACGGCCAGACACAGGAACTGGCCCTGCGGGGAGGGGAAGACAAGCTCGAATCAGCCTCTCAGTGCACTGAAGTGACCAGACGCCCCATCCCACACAGGATCATGGGGTTTGGAACCAGGGTATCATCATCCCTCAGTGCTGATAGGAAAAGAATGATCCAGGGACAGATCCTGAGCTTCGCCTGCCTTTCAGCACCTGGGGTTTGCGGGAGAAAATAACCGCAGCCGCAGTTTGCACAGAAAACTATTGTGGGGAGTTGGGTAGGTGATTAGACAACGGCAGCAGCATCGCAGGGAAATTGTCGTCAACAAAGCAACCCCGGTCCCTGCAAAGCACAGATATGGAGTGGCTGGCGGGGCGGGCAACACCCGCCCCACAAAAACAAAGCCAGCCTCGTCCATTGCTAGGAGGAAACACCGTTCCCCCACAAACTCCTAGCAGCTCCCTGCACCGAAAAGCAGCTTTCTTCTACCTGAAATAAGAACATCCCCTTTGCCAGCTGGCTGCACTGGATCTGGAGCCTCCGGTGGCATTTTAAGCACACGACAGCAATACAGCTCCTCAGCCGTGTGCTGCTTTGCTCCGAATCCCTCCTGAAAAGCCACTTCCTCCTGCCGTGCTTTGCCTGTCCCTCAATGTCAGCTCTGCCAGAGCTGCAAACAATTCCGAACAGGGCGTTGTCCTTTTTAGCAGGCTCTTCAGGCCCCATGGACCACAGTGGGAATCGGCTCAGGCCTCAGATGGCAATAATGAGACTCAGACGCCCCCATTTCATTGACTCAGTTTACATGAAACCCCCAGAGACAAAGAACAAACTCGGGCCAGGGAGAGAGAGACTTGCCTGATGTTCCAAGAAGAAGAGGATCCCGTTGTAGGATACCACACGAATTTCCTGTTCAAAGCGCTTGGTTGAGCCGATCTGGCTCTCAAATTTGATTTCTGCATAGCCGGTGCCATCGAAGTAGGAGCCATCTGTCAGCCACGGATCTCCTGTGGATTTGGACCTGAGCATGGCAAGAGAAAGAAACAGGGCTACAGACTTTTGGAGGTGAGCGTGGGGTCAAGCTTTAAACAAGAATCTGCAATGGCCGAAGTCAGGGGGAGGTTTAACGATAAGTTGCGCCTTCCCCGGTGACTCTTTCACCCTATAAGTTCTGGAGGGACGGGAGCTGCTCACACCACGCTGAAGGCCACGCCCTGAATTCTCGTACCTTGCACAAGGTTTCTCAGTGTCCGTGTCCAGGTGGAAGGTGTGCTGGAAGTTGTACAGACTCACCACCTCCTCGTTCAGCGTATCCATCTCGATGCAGCCCCGGTAGCTGGGATAGCGCAGTGTCGCCGGAGGCTGAAGGAGAAAAGAAGTGTTTCTGGCTGTAATTCTTTAGGGTGGGTTTAATGTGGGGCAGCTCCCGCCTCTCTGCACGTTCAGCTTACTTTAAAGGAGGAGAAATAAACAACTAACGAGCAAAGAAAGCAAATGCTGGGAACGCTGCAGGGTGCTAAATGGAATGAGCTTGTAACGAACGCCCAGACTCGTCAGAGAGTTCAGCACGCCCTTTTCTCTAAAGTTAGGCCGAAAAGATGATGGGAACACCTGGGACGCGTGGTAAGGACGAAGCCAGAGCACAGGAGCTACTCGGCAGCTGGAGGACCACGTACAGGGGGCTGATCAAAGAATCCCTCCATCCAATAGTATTTAAGAGGGAAAACATAAGAGACTTAACCCGGGGTAGCCAGCCCCGTTTTCCGGCTGGGCCCCTGAGTCTGCAGGGTGGGCTCAGCAACGGGCAGCTTTTGACTGGAAGCTGCCTGAGACCTCTGGATGCTACACAGCAATAGGGGCTCTTGTGAGGCAGAGGGTGGGAGAGGTGGCAGGATGAGGCCTGCCCGCCAGAGTGGCTGGGCCTTGGTGGGCGGGCCCCAGCCCGCCCGGGCCCACACGTGGCTACGTCCCTGGACTTAACAGCAGAGGACCCGCACAGAGCGGCCCAGGACAGGCTGTTATAGCAGGTGCCAAGTGACGCCTGATGGATCCTGACCAGCTCCCTCATTCGTTTGATGGTTGCCTTCCAAACATCAGCATGGCCCCTGGCAGTTTGGGCCACTGACGGGGGGGGGGGGGGGGCCGCCCCAGAGCTGCGTCGGACACAAGGAATTGGAGCCTCACAGATGAGCTACACCGCAGGCCTGCGCAGTCCGGGCGCAAAAGAGAGGGTCAGAGGGGACAAGCTCTTCGTGCAATGGCAAGCCTCACCTGGGGCAGAAACGAGCATGCCCATGGGTGTAAATGGACAGCATGGGCCAGACCCTCAGCAGGGGTCAAGGGAGCAATGTTGAGTGAGACTGGCTGAGGATTTGGCCCAAAGAATTCAGCAAGGCCCCTCTCCTCCCGCTCTGCTGTGTCAGCCCATCTCACCGTGAAGCTGGTGGGGTAGCCCCCCACATAGAAGACCACGTTGTGCGGCTCGAGGTTCAGCAGCCCCTGCTCCCCTTTGGCAACACTGTCTCCTTTTGTCTCGTGCAAGGTTTGCTTCTCCACGGTCACAGACATATGGCCGTACTGCAGGATCCTGCCCGCAGGGAGCGAGGTCCAAGTTCACAGTCAGTACAAGGGGAGGAGAGCCAGGCCAACGCACCAACCCTCTCCCCAACGAAACTTCCCTCCCCACCCAGCTCGAGCCGACAGTCTGAGAGCCTCCGTACAAAGGCTCTACACAGAATGGGCTAAATTCTCCCTCGATGAGCCCAGGATCTGCAGGGCTCTGAATCTGGGGCATCTCAGAGGAGTCACAAATCCCAGCTGCTCCCACCAACTATAAAGCACTGGCTTGAAAGCCTGTAGCCACGTATCACCAGCGCCTTTTGCTCCAAGGTGAAATGCTCTGTCCCCCGAGCTGCTCAGGACCTTTATCTGTGGGAGGGAGACTCCCGCAGCGAACCTAAGCAGAGAGTTTCCTCGTTGCCAAGGAAAGTCTGTCTCTGCTGCCTCTCGCTCCCCGTCCCATATCCCCTCCAGGATGTGATCAGAACCAAGCACTCCCTGAGGTATTTGGTGGGTGTTTTGGTTCTTTTGGGTGAGATTTTATCCTGAAGTCCTGGCCACCTTTCAAAGACCCAAGGCACTGCTGGTTCGTGTTCGTAATTAGTGCCACAGACTTGTGCTGGGCTGGACCCAGCCCTCTGATTCAATCCTGGCTCCAGATACTGTGCCACACGCCAGCATTTCTTCTGTGTCAGCTGGATCCAGGATCGATCTTCCCCTCCCGTAGGCTGTTAACCATCTGCTATATTTCGCCCTGAATGGGGGCTACATCTTAGTGAGGGGAGCCCTGCAGAATCCCGTTACTCATCTCACAGGGTGAGGAGAAATTTCGGTAACGTGATTGTAAGGGCGGAAGGTGCTGAGATCCAAGACCTAATTCATGCCAGCTGGCAAAGGGGCAGAGAGGTGACATCCCTCTTCCAAGTCAAGTCTAGAACATTCCAGTTCACTAGTGGGAGTCGTGGGAGGTCTCAGAGAAGTCTATCTCACACGGAGTTGTGGGATGATGGTATGGGTGACATTTAAGGAGTTGTGTCTGTGGACTACTAACGGCTGTCACCAACCAAAAGGGGAAAACTGGTGTCCCACCAGACCAGACAGCAGAGTCCTGTGGCACTTTTAAAGACTAACAGATTTATTATTTATTATTAAATAAATCTGTTAGTCTTTAAAAGTGCCACAGGACTCTGTTGTCTTTCTACAATAGACTAACACGGCTACCCCTTTGGAATTTGACACCAGACCAGAGATGTTTCTCCATTTATTAGCTGAAATGCACACAGAGCACTCCCTCATTCGCAATTCCCAGGCAGGGCTAAACGCAGAGAGATTCAAGAGGAAGAGAAGAATAGCAGGGGGAAAGGAGCTTTATTTGGAGGTGCACTTCAAAGGTCTGCTGGGCAAGGAAAGCCCCTGCCACCCAGGAAATAAATAGACAGTGCATTTGTAGTCATGAAAACGGGAGCCTTGGCTGGACACACCACACAAGGCTTCGGGTGAGATAAAGGCTGCTGCACACCGGAGAGTCGCCTGCTAAGTTCAATTTGGTCCCTAGAAAGTGTGCGTTGATTTTGTTTTATAAGCAGTCCATCTCTTTCCATCACCCTTTCTTTCAAGAGTCTTCGAATCCCTGTTCTGTGCTAATATAGGCATTCTTGTTCTCACTACCCCTAGATCTCAGTGGGTGCTGATCCTCAGGCTGGGGGGTTCGCTAGTCCCTGGATGAGAGCTGGCCTGGTATTTCTGGAGCGTTCAATGGAGGACGGGACTATAGGGGAACACTTCAAAGAGCTCAGGGACTGATGCGCACTTATTGCTAACCTGCAAGGGAAAGTCAGGGCTGGCAGTGCCCAGAGACAATTGTCCGGGTGCTCAACACACTGGAGGGTCGGGTGGTTAGCACCCAGGAAATTTCCCTCTTCCCCTCTTGCTGGAACTGGGCCTGGGAAGGAGGGGGGGCAGCAGGTGATTCACAGTCCTGGGCACCCTGAGATCTGTCACAGATGCTAATGCAAATGAATCTCTCTTGCCCTCTTGCTTCAGCTCTGCTTTGGTTTCCAGCTATGCCTGTGGCTTGTGTGGATTTCATACCTGTTGATGTTGACTGTTGCAAACTGCTCTCCGATCTCTTCGTCAATTGTCAAGTAGGTCGGCTCTTCGTCCCCAAGTTTATAGACCCATTGCACTTTGCGGTCTTTGAGCACGATGCCCATGTAGTCTCCGGCGGCCTGGATGCACAGAGCAAAAAGAGAAATCATTGAGGGGTTCCAAGTGACACTCAGAAGGCGACTCATCGCTCGTGCAGCTGGATTTTTACGGCTGGCCGCCAAGTCTTCCAGCCTCACTCCAATCAAAGGACACAACATACAAACTGGATAAACCTCCCGAAAACCAAATACTCCAGCGTATGCGGAGCCCAGTCCCTGCGTGTCAGAGTTACAGGCCATTGCAAGGGCTGGGATCAAAGCAATGTGGCGTCCCCAGAGCAGTGGGACCGTGTGCAAGCTGGAGGTCACACATGGCCCTGCTGACACTCTTGCAAACGAGCAGCTCCTCTTGCTTCATGGGAGAGGTGACGCCTGCCTCCCGCCACACTCTGCTAGGGGATGGAAGCAGACCCAAGTGCTGCCCAATGGAGGGTTTATCCCTCCGCTCTCAATCTGAATTCAATACTGTGCCATAACAGCACTGGACACTCTGCTCCCATTATCAGCGTCTGAAATGTTTGCAAGGCCCTGCCCAGCAGCAGGGAGAAGCTGGGGGAAAAGAGACAGCTGGCTTAGATATTCCCTGGCTACAAGAGAAAGCGAACGCAGCATGAAAGACCCTCTGGACAGGCAACTTCCCCATCCTATTCAAACCTCCCATGCCGGATCACCCAGCCCAAACTCTGCCTTCTGCATGACTCCCTCTCCCTTCATGGATAGCTCTTACGTCTTTAGGGCCCAGGTACAATATGAACTGTCCCGCGTCGGCCCCATCCTGACGCCGTTGCCTGGGCTTGGGCTCCGGGTTCTGGATGTAGAACTTGAGGGAAGTGTAGGCCGACAAATCCTGCAGGTTGCTGGGAGTCCGAACCTGGACACCTGATGTGCCGTTGAACTTCACAGGTACCTTCACCTGGAGCAGAGAAATCCAAACCAGACGGACTGATGCAGCACATGCATCCTGACTCCTCACTTAACGTGACAGCGTTTGTTACCAGCCCACGCGGAGTCGCATTTTGGGTAGGTCTACAGGGCAATAAAAATCCGCAGCACCAAGTCTCAGAGCCCAGGTCAGCTGACTCAGGCTTGCCAGGGCTCACGATGAGGGGTGAAAAATTTCAGTGTAGATGCTCAGGTTCAGGCTGGAGCCTCCCCCTACCTAGCAAGGTCTTAGAAGCTGGGATCCAACCACACTGGAATTTTACGGTTCCCAGCCCATGCCCTGCGAGCCCAGGTCACCATTGGTCGTTACTGCACTGTACCCTTACACGCAGAGGTGGGTGAATAACTGGTTTTCTGGTTCATTTACAAAACAGAATAATCGAGAAAAAATTCACCTTGAGTTGATCCAAAATTTAAAATGGTTGAGTTCTGGGGTGAACCAAAAAGTTGAAAAATACCTTTCGTTTCATTAGGGCAAAACTTTCTTTAAAAAAAACCTCAAATGCTTTTTAAATAAAATGATGCAAATTTCACATAAAATACTGGAACATTTTCTTTCAAAACTGTCAAAATGCCATCACACACAAGCACTCACACATATATAGCCCTGTCCCCAACACCCCTACCTTGCTAGCTGCGTTCCTGGCCTGTGTGATCAACTGGCGGATTCGCAGGATGTTCTCAGACACGGTGGCGTTCTTATTCCTCCTGTTCTCCAGGCCGCTCAGTTTCTCCAGCAGCAAGGGAAGGGTGCTTTCCAGGCTTGACACTGGAGGGCGCGTTTCGGGGAAGCAAAGGGGAAACTCAGTGGAAAGATGATCCTACACTCCGCCATCAGGGCGCACACAGCAAAGAAACTGACACAGCAGCAGTCACGGGGAGCAAAGCCATGGCTCACAGACCCGTCTATCTTGCAGGCTTTGATGGCAGTCTGAACAAATGTGGCTTTTGAAAATACAACTGAAAAGTGCATTCAGGCACTTGGTACGAGGAGACAGCACACGTACCTGAGGATGCCGTGGACTTTGCAAAGAGAGAGGAAATGAAAGGGGGACCCCACTACCACAGCACCCCTTTCAGCTTGTCAGCAGAGCCCAAGAGACACCCGGAAGCACGTGGAGAGCACAGTCAAGTGTTTCAGGATGATGGCAGTATCCCTGGCTTTTATCCCCAGCACTCTTTCCACAGCTCACCCCAACCTTTACATACCAGATTTCTTGGCGTCTTGAACAGCCTGGTCTAACTCTTCATTTTTGAGGCCTCCGTACTGGTCTTTCCATTCATCCAGGTTCTTCTTCATGTTGCTCAAGGTCTCTTCCACCCTTGCGACTGTGTCATTGGCTGCTGCAGCTGCGGCCTTGGCGTTCTGAATAATCGCCGTTGTGTTATCTTGGAGAGAACAGGAGACGAGGTTGGCAAAGACCAGGAGGGAGGATGGACTTATTGGCATCACTCTTCTGCACCAGCTTAGCCACAACGGGTGCCCGATTTTATGTAATGACAAACATATGTGAGTCAAAGGCTCCTACATTCTCTGCCTCACGCAGCAACACCCTCAGGGCCTCCTTTTCACAAGCCCTGAAAACTCACCAATGAAAACAGGCCTTTCCCAAGATTCCCCGAGCCTAGGAGGTAGCGGCGGTCCACACCTTCAGCCCAGAAAATGAAGCTGAATTTAACCAATTCATAGGGTCAGATATATCCCGGCAAGCAAGGTCGCTGGATGGGCAAACCACTGGGTATCTACCATGACTACAGATTGCCTTGTGTTAGATGGGACTACAGCTAAGCTTTTTTTTTCTTGTGATGGGCAGCGCCCTTGTCTAGAAGAAACTGCCTAGAGACAAACCTTGGTCCTTGTCCAGTTGGCTCTGGACAGATTGCAACTGGTTCAGGAACTGGTCCTTCTTTTGGCGGAGATCAGCCAGTTTGTCGTTGGCGGCCTGTAGTGTGTCTTTAATGGCTGAAATGAAAACATATACAACATGTTAAATGTTTGTACATCTACAGCTCCCCCAAAGCACATCACACGCAATTACGCTTTCACCCACCATCAACATATAACTCTCCCACCCTCAGCACACACTGCTCTCTACCTTCCCACGCGGAATTTCCCTGGAAGGCTCGTCTCCATTGCTGATCCCCTTCTTACCCCCACTGAGTTTCCTCTGCTCCCTCTTCACGGCTTGCTCCAGGGCGCTGCTGTTCTTCTTCAGCTCCTTAGATATGGCACCAAGATCTTCTGACACAACACTCTGCAAACACACAGGACACTGCCTCACAAACTGGCTGGGGCTGGCTCTGAGCCCAAGGGTTGGAAGAGAGCTGCAAGCGCCAGTTCCCCAATCTCAGCAAAGGTTAAATGAGAGGCAAAGAGCCAGTGTGGGTCAGAAAGCACTTGCACCTCCTTCTGCCAAGTGTTTTGCTGGGAAGGGTTTTGCCTGTACATATGGAGAGCGGTAATAGAGAGGAGAATATGAGATACCAGGTGCCAAAGGGGTTTAGTCACAACACTTAACTCCCCATTGCCTCAGTTTCCCTCTGTGAGGTACGGTCAGCAAGAGTGTCTCACTGCAGTGGGGGCAGACTGAGCCATTAGTATTTGAGAGCACTGAGATCCCACATGGAAGGGGTGACGGTAGGGCCATGGATTAGCATGAAGAGCTGCAGCGTGGCCAGGGAAGCTCACTGGAGCCAGGATTTAGCAAGGGTTTGTGCAGCCCCAAAGGGTAGTTGCATACTGCCAAAGCTTCGCCAGCTGCTTCATCAGCGTCCTTGGCCGCCCTCTCTGCGTCCTTCACAGCCTTGATGATGCTGTCATATGCATTGGAGGCATTGATCGCTCGCTGGATAAACCCATCCTGGTTTGCGCCCTGGATGATGCTGCATTTGAAGACAGAGAAATAAAGAAAGACAGCAGAGCTCAGACCCAGGCAGAGACAACATGGGTCATTGTCCCAGGCCCTCCGCTTTGGGACCCCTGCATTTTGGGGTCTTCACAGGAGCATGCGCTCACAGCCTGCACTACTGTCTTCCACCCCCCACACCGGCCTGCAAGACTTCATGTTCCCACCCACCCCATGTCTGTGTCTGGAGATCTGCAATGCCAGTCCAGCATGAGCTCCCAGTTCTCAGACAGAAGCCCTTCCTGGTTGGCCATGGCAGGAAACAGATTGAACTAGGAAGTGGTGGGGTGGGAGTGAGGGAGGATCTCTTCTGCTTATTTGGGTGCAGAGTGGAAGAGATGGAGACCCAATGAAACAGAGCAAATAATGACTGACAAGCAGCATTTGGACACTGATTGGGTCAAAGAGGTCACCTGATCACATCTTGAAGACATGACATGGTCTGGATTCAAATTCACCCCATTAACGTGTGGCACCGCCACACCCTGTGCCTTTCGGAAATGGGCATTGGTGTTGCCCTTACATATATGCTTTCTCTCTCATACCCGGGTTTCCTTTCATGCTCATGAATGCTGGCCTGCAGGAAATACATCAGTTCGTCTATATAAACGTTATTCCAAAACGAATTTCAAAACAGGGATTTGAGAACTCTTCAGACCCCTCTACCAAACATCACTGCTTGGAGTCACGTTATCCAATGTCCTGGAGAGCAGGACACTGAGCCAGGTCAATGGAGCTACCCCAGGAATGGCTAGGCAGGAATAAGAAGTGGGACAGTCCAGGTGGCTAACACGTAAGAGCTCCAGGCCCAGACAGGAAGGGGTGAAGCGATGTACCTGGAAAGGTTCTGAGCCAGTTCATCCAGGAGCCTAGCGTGCTCCTCAGCTTCTTCGACAATTGGGATCTTACTGCTAGCGGGAGAAAACTTCTTCACCTGCTCAGTCAGGGAGTACCTGGCTCCATCCAGCCGGGCGGCTAACTTCTCATACTCCTGCAAGAGGACATGCCCACACGGGGCCTTCACCCACCTTGCCACTCCTCACTTCTGCAGCTGGGTGAGTGCCCAGGAAGCAGAGAGACATTCTGGGGACTGGCATGTTTAGGAAAATAGGTAGTGTCCAGCACATGGCTGATAGCACCATGTCTTTCACCCCCACCACCCTCCTTCCTCTACCCTTCCCACTGCTAGTACCAACTCCATCAGCGCCCCCAAATCCTTCCCCACCCTCCACTGCCTTTGTCCCTCTTGCTACCAGCAGCATGTGCCGGCCCATCTCACACAGCTCAACCTGCAACCCACTGGACAGCCCTGAACTTTTTAATCACTCACCTCCTTTGCATTCTCTATGATCTGTAGAAGATCCGAGACCTGGACCAGGAAGTCTTCAGCCATCTGCAGAGTGCCCTGCACAGCCCCATACTGCTTCTGTAGCTCCTTATTCTTTCGCTAGAGACACAGGTGATAGGGTTAGCTAAGAGCCACGGAATCTAGTCAGAGGCACATCCTAGATCATACCAGACTCTCCTTGGCTGCTTTCAGAGCCATGGAAGTTCGCCCAATGTCATTAGCTCCTTTGCATTCCTACGTGCAAATAAAACCCTCTTTGTACCTGGCTCTTCTCAAGGTTGTTCTGATTCAGGCTGTTCAAATCCTCTGTCTGCCTGGTTTTATTCACAGCCTCGTTGAGAGCATCTCGGAGATCCATGAGCTCTGAGCTATATTGAGCCAGCCGGTCTCTGATGTTCTTTACCAGCTCTTGGTTGGATTCCCACTTGCTATACAGCTCGCTCTTCACGCGATGGAGCACTGATGACAGAGAGCACAAAGAGTTTACCTTAAGACTCGTTCCCCCAACTTCGGGAGTTCTTTCTGAGGACACAGTGGAAATTGCTTGAAAGGCTCAGAGTCCGATTCTGGCCTCAAACATAGGCTATGTCTACACTGACAAGTTAGGTCGACCTAAGAAGGCTTAAGTCAACCTAACTTAGTCCCTGTCCACACCAGGCTTTCATTAAGTCGACTTAAGAAATTCCTTAAGTCAACTTAATGAAAGGTTAGGTTGACTTAATAGGAACCGCCGGTTAGGTCGACCTAACCCTTACGTCGACTCCTTAGGTCGACCTAAGCACAGTGTGGACGCTTAAGTCCACTTTATTAGGTCGACCTAAGGGCAGTTAGGTCCACTTACTAAGTCCCCGTTCAGGGAAACCATTTTGTGAATTCGACCTAATAAGGTTGACTTTAGGTCGACTTAACAAAGTCAACCTAACTTTTTGTAGTGTAGACATAGCCACAGATTTTAAGGCCAGAAGGAACCATTATCATCGTCTACTCTGAGTGCCTGCATCACACGAGCCACAGAACTTCACCCAGTAATTTCTGCACCAAGCCCATCATTACAGTGTGAGTTACAGCAAATCTTTGAGAAAGACAAAAACATCCCCTCCTGACTGAAAGCCTTCAAGTGACGGAGAACCCACCACATCTCTAGATCATAGAATCATAGAATCATAGGGTTGGAAGGGACCTCACGAGGTCATCTAGTCCAACCCCCTGCTAAAAAGCAGGACCACTCCCCCTAAATTATCCCAGCCAGAGTTTTGTCTAACCGAGCCTTAAAAATCTCCAAAGATGAAGATTCTACCACCTCCCTAGATAGCCCATTCCAATGCTTCACCACCCTCCTAGTGAGAAAGTTTTTCCTAATATCCAACCTTGACCTCCCCAGCTGTAATTTGAAACCATTGCTCCTTGTTCTGTCCTCTGTTACCCTCGAGAACAGCCTAGCTCCCTCCTCTTTGGAGCAACCCTTCAAGTAGTTGAAGGTTGCTATCAAATCTCCCCTCAGTCTTCTCTTCTGTAGACTAAATAAGCCTAGTTCCTTCAGTCTCTCCTCATAAGTCATGTGCCCCAGCCCCCTAATCATTTTTGTTGCCCTCCGCTGGACTCTTTCTAATTTGTCCACATCCTTTCTGTAGTGGGGAGCCCAAAACTGGACACAGTACTCCAGATGTGGCCTGACCAGTGTCGAATAGAGGGGAATTATCACATCCCTCGATCTGCTGGCAATACTCCTACTGATGCTCCTACTGATAAGTTGTTCCGGTTAATTACCATCCCTGTTAAAAATCTGTATCTCATCTTGATTTATCTAGTTCCAGCTTCCAGCCATCACAATGCCGTTTTCTGCTAGATTAAAGACCCATTGACTTCCTGAAATCTCTTCCACCATTATACTAGTGCACACTTGGGGTAACTCAGTGATGGCAGTGGAGAGAAGAATTTGGCCCCTAGCTCCAGGCAAGAAAAGCATTGTTTGGATTGAGCGGTGCTTTGCAATGGTGATTCCCTGAGGAATCAGAGACTCCATATCCATCTGAGCAAGGAATGACACACATCTGTTGTCTCCATTTGGGACACGTTCCTCAAACACTGAACACAGCATATAAGCGTGTACATGTGTGTGAGAGAACACACATATTTTTTAAAACATTAACTGCATTTCTAAGTGTTCTCATTTTTCTGTTGTCATGCAGAACCATCACCTTAGTGAAATTAAAACACAATTAAAAAAATACTAAGCCTTCTGATAGTCTATGAACTTGCTCGTACAGAACAGCTAAACTCTGTTGGGACTTGTAATGAAGTTACAAATCACTGGCTTTTATTAACATCTTTGCAATTTGTGTAAGAGACTGAAACAGGACTATCAATTACCAGGACCTCATTGCTGGAATGCTGAAGAGTCAGAACTGGAAACTCCTAGCCTCTAAAAGCTAGATGGGCATATTCAGTTTCCTAGTGTGACTCTCTAAATGTTGGTGACCACAACGGGATGTCCCATAAACTGTGTTGGCAGCAATGCCCTGGAGCTCAGGAAAAGAGCCCAAGGGGCAGTAGACACTGCCTGCTCTTTGAGATTTCCCATCCCCCATGTCTGCTGAGCTAGACTCACATTTCTGAGCCTTCTCATGCTCACGTTCCGCCACCTCTTTCTGGCTGTTGAAATCCCGTTCCTTCATCTCCTTCAGCATCCTTTCCACCTCAGCCATCTTCTGCCAGAACTCCTCAGAGGAGGCCGTGCTGAGGTCTGCAGTGCCCAGCTTGTCTATCTGTTGCACCAAGTCTGCAGGAAAAGCCATGCCCTATGGTTATCCACCAGATGAGCATGGTTTCCCATTACTCAGCTATGGCAGCCTTCTCCTCTCCCCATCATGTCAAAAGGCTCCCACTCAGATAAAACAGCATCTGGTGTTCGTTGGAGTCCTGATGCCCAACGAGAGATGGAGTGACTTACTCCAGGCATGCAGCAGGGGAACGACACAGCTGGAATTCAGACCTAAGTTTCCAGACTCGCCACTGTAACATCTATCTTGTGGTTTGCCATCTCCTCTAGATTTACTGGGGCAGACTTCAGCCAGCGCGGGTGAGGAAGCTTCCATGTCTCTCAATCACTCTTAGGAAAAGCACTGCAGATGGCCTCTATTTCTCACATTTTAAGTGTAAATTTAATGTGGTTGACCGAATATGGCATTTATCCAAACAGTTGGGATTCACTGGCCACAGAATTCTCTGCAACAAGCATCCAGCCTTGCCCAGACAGTCTGTGGGAATCTCCACCGATACTATCGAAGGGAATACAGTGTTCTGAGCAACTTGCCACAGCAGGAGCGTGGGCAGGGAGAAAACAACATGGCGGCTACACCCTGTCACTTACCCACAATGCTATTCAGGATGTCTTGGATACTCTTCGGCAGGTGCTCGGCTCTCCGGTGGGTCTCTTTCGTCTGCTCTTGCAGATGGGTCGCGTTTCGGTGAGTCATTGTTGCCTACAAAACAAATGGTTGGTTTAACTGAAGCATTTGGTTAGACACAACAGGAGGCGTGATGCTGGGAAAAACAAACTCAGGTGGTGTACAAAGTTGGGCCTCGGACAGCTTTTGGGAAGACTGAGCTAAAACCATCAGGTTTTCTGCAGTGATGTGTACGTGTACTCTACTCTGCTATGATTTATCTTCATGTGTGCACAGAAGTTAGTGAGACGTTCTCTTCATAATGAGAGAGGCCGCGGGTGCTGAAAAATCTTCAAGTCCATAGTGGGCAAAAGTCTTTCCTGCTCACAACACACGTACACATTATGCTCCTGTGCCTCACAGCCTACTTATTCATCAGGAGAATGCGGAAGACGTGTAAGCTTTGGGGTTCTGAAAGAGTTTGCATGTGAATGTACTAAAACGCACGCTCAGATCACGACACCATACACACATACAAAAACATTGGCCATTCGCACAGGTAGTTGCCTGATGTGTATACCTCATTTGCGCGTGCAAGTGCACACATATTTTATGCACCTGTTTAAAAAGCAGGCCCTGAATCTTGCAAAGACTGTAAACTATTTGGGGCAGGAGTCATCTTCTTCGTAACATGTAAGTACAGAGACCCTAATCTCTGACTGAGGCCATTAGGTGCTACTACAACATAAACAGACAAGTAATTCATGGACAGGATCAGATCCTCTTCTGCCAGAGCACAGGTAATCCTCCGAAGGATCCAGTTGTCTCTTTTTGATCCCTCTCATTTGCTTGCCCTTAAACCAATATTTTATTTATTTTAATAGTCTACAGTTAGATCTGCTTGAAAAGCAACTAAAATTCAGTATGTGGCCACAACTAACCCTAGAATGTTTCTTTTAAAACAAAAAGTGAGATGAAATGTACAATCGGACTGTAGGTTCCCATTTCTGAGATGAGGCTTTTGCAAAGAGGATCTCGTGTCATGGAACGGAACGGGGCTCCACACGTTTGGGCAAAAGATGAAGCAAGGGAGGTGTGAAGGGCACAGTTGGTTAACACGGCTCTGAAGGGTAGGGTTTGAGCACTGCAGACTAATGAAATAGTGGTTTGGCGGGAGGGGGCACTGGATACCTGCCCACAACATGCACACAGTGGGCAGTTTTCAGCTCAGAGAAAGGAACAGGAGTGGATGGGCTGAAGATCTGGGTTTGGGTTCAGTGTCACAGTGCCTGGTGGGTGACCCCAGGTTGCAAGGGGGCTGCAGGTGTGCAGCTGTTCCTCCATCCAGGCCTGGCCCTAACTAGCACGATTAGCTCCTCCTGGTGGCACCTAACAATCATGCTGAAAAGGAGCAAGGGAAAGGCGGTCTGTGTGCGCAGCAGTTATCAGAGGGAAGACGGCCTGAGAACACCCTGCCTTGTGCTGCAGCGCGTTCAAATCCTGAGTGAGGTCCACGTCCTCCTCTTCTAGTTCATCAGCCCTTTGCTTGACCCCGTTGATGGATCTCTGGTACTCGCGCAGGTGGTTCTGAAAGAGAGAGGTGGGGGTGGAAATCGGGCAATAGGACGGGAGCCCTGGACAGAGGTTAAACTAGCCGGGAGAAGATGGCAAGCCCTCCACATACGGTGATGTTTTTCATGGAGCTCTTCAGGCCACGCAGCCGTGTCCAGGCGATGGAGCTGGCGTTCAGGTTAATCAGCTGGTTCCTGATGATGGGGAAAGAGGCCTCGATCTTCTGGAGATCTTCCAGCAGGAGCAGCACACAGCTGTCACAGGCTGCCAAGAGTAAGGGGTGGTGAGTAAATGGCTCTGATGCGACACCAGCTATTCAGCACCCCTGGTGCCTCTTTTCATCTCCCTCTTCCTTCTGACCACAGTAAGGACAGGTTTTTAACCCAAGGAGGCCCATGTGTCTTCAGGTCCCTGTCTCTTGACTTGGAGTCCCCTCTGGAGAGGGTGTTTACTTGGGGTCCCCTGGTCCCCTTTCAGTCCCTTCGCACGAAGGATCAGGATTTCCAAGTGCTTTTAGGAAGTGTGCCAAGGTGCGCAAACTCTCAGCGGAGTTCCCAAGACTGCCACTTCCTGGATTCAATCTCCCAACTGAGAGAGACACGAGACCCTGGGCATCTTCTCGGTCTCACCAGAGCTTCCCACCAGCATGCCCCACGTAACTCTGATGTAGGAACTCCTGAGTGAGTAACCGGAGAACAGAGTCAAGCCCACCATGGAGCTGATTAACGCTGTTCTTCTGTTATTTGCCCTAGGACTACAAAGGAAACCAGCCACAAGGCGGGTGCTTCCTGCGAAGTTCACTACCAATGTTTTAATTAACTGCCAAGGGCCATCACGCCGGGGGTCTGCCTGACCACTAGGATCTGCCCCTAGAGGTTACTTTCTACTGATCAGACTACAGCTAACATAATGCACCATGGCCAGCGCATTCCCACGAGGCACCTTCTCCCTCCCAAGAAGGGAACCTGTGGTGAATCAAGAGATGTAGTCGTACCAGGGAGCTTGGCCTGTAGAGAAGACCGGGCGCACGACGCAGATAAACTCCACCTTCCATGCGGCGCCGCAGCAACGTTTCCAAATCATAATAGTTTGGGTTATGGCCAATTTTATGTGGTGCCCTAAACAGTTTCAGTTTTGGAATTTCCACCAAAACCGGAATTTTTCAATGGACCATTTAGAAGAAACTGAAATTTTCTTTCCATTTGTGTCAACATCTACATTGAAACCCTGCCACCCCCATTTTGCAGCCAGTTCTACCTCAGTCCTACAACGAAGCCAGAACCGAGCACGTGCGCGGGTGGGGTGGGGTGGGGTGACGTTACTAACCTTCACACCTCATGCCGTCTGGGCCAGCTGCTACAGGGATCTCATACTTCCCTATGCAGGTGTCGCACTGTTTCCCCGTCAGGCCATTGGAGCAGGTGCATTCCCCGGTCCGGGGGTCACAGGAGCCCCCCTTACACTGACACTCTGCAAAGAAAAGGAGGCTGCTGAGGGAGGTTTGCCCTGAGCTAGGGAGCCCGCTGGGAGATGGACCATTGGGACGACTCCTCGTCACAGAGCAGAACTCCATCCCAGGAGAGAACCACTGAGTGAAGAAGGAACGATGGGTGGGGCTGTGTGCATGCTTTTAATGGAAGGACAGATTAGGTCACTCCTGCCTCCCCTTTGACTACTGAAGTTTAATGGTTTGTTTTAAAAAACTGCCGTTTGAAATTGTTCACCTAGTTTGCACAAGGAACTCTGGGGAATTTTCTTGGGCCGGCTGGGTCACTTGCACAAGCAAACGATTTTCTTTAGCCACTTGGGCCCTGACCTGCTGTGTCCAGGGAAGTGTGGTCAATGCAGGTGCAAACTGAAGGGGTAGAGAGGGCACAAGCACTTTTGCAGCCTCATTTTTTTAAAACCAAGCCCCTTGCTAGGTGATGCCAGGAGCCCAGGCAACACTCGGGCATGTTTTATCTTATTGCTATGATTTACATGGCAAATAACGATTAAAAGCCTCTATGGGATGGGGGTGGTTTTTTCAGTCCCAAAGCCTGAACGCTGTTGGGAGCTCTCCTGTTGTAGCATCTCAACAAACCCCAATTTCCACCCTGGGGAATTCACGCCACACGTCCTAGGCACTGCGGCTGATGAGCACAGAAATGTCTCACTATTTCTCCCGTGCGATTTACCGGCAGCAAAGAAACTCACTTGTGCAGCCGTGCTCGCTCAGCCCCCAGTAGCCCGGTGCACACTGTCGGCACCGGGGTCCGTTTACTCCAGGCTGGCACCTACACTGCCCGGTCTGAGCATGGCAGCTTGCGCCTACGGCCCCAATGTCGCAGTCACACTTCCGACAGCCGGAGCAGCCGCTGTAGCCGTAGTACCCCTCCTAGGGAAAGACGGGGGCAATTAGCACGCTGCCCGTCACACGGTGCCGTGAGGACACACAGCTTCACAGTCACTGGCCAGAACTGAAATAAGACCCATTATCAAAGCTCAGTCCCCAGAGGTGTTTCTTCTGGGCCTGAGACTCAAACATGACGCGGCAAAACTCTGGGCTAAGTGGGAAAGTTGCACAACAGGGCTGAGATGGAGACGCATTGGTGGCATTGTGTCCGTGAACTCGCCTCGCGTCCGCTTACTCCGGGGGGGGATTAGGATGCCTGGAATTCGCCCTCGCGTTAGCGCCCTTTTCCTATAAGCAGCGCGGCTGCCGTTAGCCCCCTGCCCCCATCCTTCTGTAACCAAGTTCTTCACAGATTGACGTTTATTGTTTGTGTATCTGTCTGGCGTAGGCAAGTGCCGCATCCCATTGCCCCGCAGCTATTAGCCTCCTGTCTCTGCCCAGGACACCCCCAGCGCCCACAGGGGAGGGCAGGCCAACAGGACAGCAGGGATGGTGCCCAGTGAGCATATAGTGATGGAGCATTCACGGGGCATGGGGGGAACCAACGGTTCATTTTACCTGACACTGGTCGCAGTGCTGACCTGTCACTCCAGGTTTACAGAGACATCGGCCAGTTCTAGGGTCACACGACTCGGTCCCGCAAGGCGAACAGCTACAGCCTGCCCGGAAGAAACACACCCATTTACCTGACCACTTAAACCCAACAGCCAACCGCTCTGCACCCTCCTGCTTCTGATGGATTTCATGCAATCCAACAGCTTGTCGGGACAACATCCTGGCGACTGGTCGCGTTAACTGGTCGCCTTTATTCTCTCCGACCTGGGGAACGATCCTTACTCACATGAGAAATAGGTCTTGCTCAGGCAAGCTCCGTGAGCAAACAATTTGCAGTACCAATGCCTCAGATTTTCCCACGTGTTCCCCACGGCAGGGCCCTACACTGTTAGACACGTACGACGCACGCCCACGGAAGCACAGATAAACATTTGGTTGGTATCGCTCGCTGTTATTGCTGACAAGCTTCCTGCAGTTAAGAGATTTATCGCCTGTGTGCAATTTTTAAATGCCTGTTAACGGGGGTTGTTTCTTACTCTCGCTTTTAACCAACGTACCTGTAGAGAACTCGGAGGCCAGGTTACTGGGTAAGGTGAGCGGCTGTGTGTTGAACCGACCCAGCCACACTCCCAGACTGGCTAAGCGCCCGCGTCTCAGACTCCTGGGGCTGGACACGGCCCCCAAACGTATCTGTGAGCCTGCCCCTGCGCCGCGCCACACTTACGTGTGCAGTTCTTTGCCGCCACGGCATCTCCGTAGTACCCCGGGGCGCACACTTCGCAGCGGGGCCCGGCCGAGTGGTGCATGCACCCGGTGCAGGTGCCCGTCAGGGAGTCGCATTCATTGAACAACATGTTGGGATCCGTGTTCCCGCTGCAGTCACAGGGCTGGCAGGAGCTGCCAATCACTAAGGGGTTGCCATAGTAACCAGGAGCACACCTTTAAAAAGGTAGCAGGTTAAACGGGGCACCGTGGCGACAATGTCAGTGTTACCCCCCGCACACCCGCCCCCCCAGCTCCCACTGACGTGCTGCGTCTCTACTGACTGGTGTTAATTCACCTGATGCCTTGGACCCCTACAGCACCTTCCGCTCAGTCATCGAATCCTAGAATAATAGGGATGGAAGGGACCTCCCGAGGTCGTCTAGTCCAACCCCTGCTAAAAAGCAGGACCACTCCCCCTAAATCACCCCAGCCAGGGTTTTGTCATTCATCAACTTCTCGGTGCCCCAGGAAGTGTCCGTCGCTGGTTTTCAGGTGGGCAATCAAGGCAAAGAACAGTGCAGGGAGATAGAATAGGGCATATTCCAGCGCCGCGCCGAGCCCAGGCTGATGCACAAACAGCCAAGTAGGAAGCAATCGAGCGGGCTCAACTCCTGCTGGCTGTAGGAGCCACCAGGACCCTGCACAGGGATTTGGAGAGGTGCTGGCTTGTAATCACAGCTGGCCTCTTACATCCCTTCTGCAAAATAACAGAAACCAAGCCACGACAGAGAGGATTCACAGCTCAGATCGGTCACCTGCTCTTTAGACACCGGTGATAATGTCGCTGGGGCGTCTTCTTTTATTTTCATCACTGTGGCAACAGCTGCCTGCTGAAAAAGGAACGGACCCTCGCCCGTAGTCACCAGGGTGACGTGGCCCTTACCGTTCACACATGGCTCCGGCATAGCCTGGCTTGCAGAGACACTGCATGGCAGACCCCTTCGGGACACACCCGACGGCAAAGCTGAAATGACAGGGAGTGAACACAAAAGCTTTCCCTCTGAAGCATGACACAATGTTTTTACAGCGATAGAAATTACTAATATTTCCTCCTGAAAGAAAACTCTTCCTGGCTGCACTTATCATATCTGACCCATGGGTCTTTCTCCTACCCCATCATTATTAGCATTAATACGAAGGGGAACAGTGTCTCCTTTCCTTGGTAAGCAACTGAACAGCAACGAACGAATGGGGAAAATTCTATGACGAGGCCACGTGTCAGTCCTGGCAGACAGACAAACTCACTCAGGAGCCGAGGAAGAAATCAGACTATGCTACTGATGATCAAAAGAGGAGAAGGAACTTCACCAAAGATGCTCACTTGTTGGAAGCAACTGAAAGAGGACACGGACATCCTAGGCACTGCAATGGACCCTCAAGAGAGTAGTTGCCCACATAACCATCTTTGCACCGCTCACAGTGGTCTCCCTCTGTGTTGTGCTGGCAGTTCTGCAAAGACAAGACAAACAGATGTTCAAGACCATAGTTTTTTGGAGCATTTCAAGGACTTAAATGAGAAAAACACTGTTGTTCCCAAGAGGTTGGGTAGGAGAAATGACTCCCCACCTCCCACCACACATCTGGATCTTTTCCTCTTCCTTAGCACACCTGTTTGTTCATCCTAAACTTACAATAAAGACAATAATTCCCTGTGAAATGACACATGACGTTTCTAAGTGCTCAAGATACTAATTTGGTAACCACATATCCTGATCATTTTATACTGGAGGGAATCTTTTAGGCAGATGGTGTGGGCCAGGGCACATTCATCTCTGATTATTTCATAGGCTTCTCTCTACTTACGATGCATATTCCAGACCCCGGAAGGCACTGATCTGAGTGGCTGTTGCAAAGACATGGGACGCATTTTCCCAAGAAGAGACCCTTGGTGTCCCTGTAGTAGCCCGGAGCACATTCCTAATGAGAATGAGGAGGAAGATGTGACACGTGGTCCAAACACGTTTAGGCAGAGCTAACATATTAGCCACACAGCTACCTTCTGTAACAAAACTTCCACTGGGGTTCAAGACACAGAGTAGATTCAAAGGGACAATGGTCAAGATATTTTGGTTAAAATTTTGCCTCTCCCACAATCAACATGGCATAATTAGCCAGGCAGAAGATTTATTAAAGGCTTTCCAGGTATGGAACTGGTCTGAACAAACCCCCAGCTGTCCACTGCCCCTTGCAAAATACAAATGCAAATCTCACAAGGAATAAAGCTGAGCGTGTGCGCCAGCGGGAGATGGCGCACAGCTACTGTGCGGTTTCCTGCCACTTTGGGATCGTTACAAATCCAGCAGGTGCACTCAAGTTGTAACTATGGATTCACACGCCAGGGCTGACTCACAAGGCTTGTGCCGTGTAATCTCCCCTACATTCTAACAAGCAAAATGGGGCACGTCCAAACCTGCCGGCTGAGTGCAATGCTGGTGTGGGAAATGCTAGGCCCTCACTTGCATAGTATGAGAAGAGCTCCAAAAATTCCACATCAACCTGGCAAGAGCACTTCGCCTCTTCCTACCTGGCAGGAATCTCCTCTGTAATTGGCCGGACACAAGCACAGCTCCACGTTGCTGGCTCGGACGCCCACGCTGGTCTCCGTCACAGTCTCTAGGACCACCCGACGCAGAGAGACGGACGAGGAGATCTGAGAGAAGAGCGCTCTGATCTGCAGCTGCTCTAGGTTGGCCAGCACCATCATCAGCTCTTCCCTGGAGACTGGGTTGTGTGTCTGTGTGTGTCTGAAGTTACCCTGGGGAAGGGAGAGCAGCTCTGGTGTTACCATGCAGGAAGCATGAATCCTTGACTTCTGATTCAGCCCCTTTGGAGACATTTCAATCCATCAATTGAACCCCCAGCTAAAGCCCTTGGGGGCTTATCCGTACAACCTCCCAAAGACTCTCCACTTGTCTGCCACTATGAGACCTCCTTTTACCTCTGCTGGAAGTATTATAACTGAAAAGTCCCAGCCAATTCTCTGACTCGTGCCTCTTTCCCAATGAGCACAAGGGAAATCTGTCCATCTGCCTGAGCAGTGATGATTTCACACCGTTAGGAAGAACTCCCATTCACACGGTGCTTTCCACCTCCAGGGATGCAGGTGTGTGTCACAAGTCACGTGCATACCGCACCAATGAGCAGCAGCCGCTCTCGGGTGCACGGCAGTCACCACTTCATGCACAATACAACATCATTTGTGGAGGGAAGCATTTGACCCAGGTTGCCAGTGAAAATCCTTAATGTAACAAAGCCTCTCATGGGAACATCAGGCCTGAATTTTCAGCCGACTCACTTTGCACTAGCACTCCTAGGTAGGAAAGCAAGGGCGAACACGCACTCCTGCACAACCAGCTCAAAGATATGGATGCAAATTTGTAGGCACAAAAATTGCATCTACAAACAAGCATAATACTTAACCCTTTAACATCCCTACAAAGCACACAGGACGTGGCTCTTTAAGTCTCAGCCAAAAGCCCCAGAGACAGTATGGAATTGAGTGTTAGAAATTTCTGTGTGTGGAAACAAATGCAAGTGTCAGGAGTGAGAACTGCCAGCCTTTAAAGATACTACCAGAGCATCTACCCAGACTCAAGGCAATCCTTCCTTCTGCCCAGATGGCCTCTATCACTGAAGTACCTCAGCCTCTCATGATGATTAGTGAATTTGGACCTCAGCAGGGAGCATTCCCCACCTTGGGAAGGGCAGTACATGGCTCATGAAGTGACACACCCCAGGTTACATAGGGAGCTTCTAGCTGAACAGGGACTTGAACTCTGGCTGCAGATACAGTAGGCTAAACACTCTAGCCCCTACGCTACTGACTCCCAACAGAGTCAGGCACGTGGGCCGCATCCAATACTACCTGTATGGCCCTTAGCCACACACTGACCAGGCTGCAAGAGGCCTGCAGGCCAAGAACCACTATTTTGCTACTCTTCCTGCTTTCCCTGGAGCATGCCCAACTGTTTCTCCAATGAGACACCCTGGGATGACCGTAGCACCACACCACAGGCCCAGATTCTGAGGCAGATGCAGAATACACCAAATTCCTAAGACACGTTAAGAATCTGCCGCTGCTGCCGCCCACAATACAGAAAAACAACATTTATTTCTCCGGGCTCCATGCTCAGTGCTCTCTGTTCCTTCACGCTCCAGCAGGCGGGCACAGTGGGGCCGAACTCACCTCCACAAGCTGCAGCTGGCCTTTATGTACGTCTCCAGGGGAAGGGGAAACACCCTCCAGAAACATGATGCTCATTTGGTTTCCCTGGGGAAGGCACAAAGGTGTGCTGTAAGTCACTGGCTGAAAGCACCATTTATCCCTGAACTCCCAGCACAAGGCAAAAAGGGTGTCTCAGGCTATACCTTGAGGATGACATCCGGGCGGGACTCCATGGGGATGAACACATCGCCCCTTCTGGTCTCTGAGTGCAGCTCATAACGCAGATAGCCGCCATAGGAGGACACCTGGGGCAAGCCAAACAACACATGCAGAAGATGCTTTATCACCACTCAGCTAAGCGACACACAACAGGGCTTCGGGGCTGGGGGGCATAAGCCAAGACACCCACGTGGAAGCCGAATAACAGACAACGTCACACAGCAAGCCACTGGGTTGGGCTGGAGGTGACATCATTTACCACATCACCTTAACAGGGAAGGGCACACAGGGCCAGTGGCTGGGCGGATTCTCTCTTACCCGGTCTCCAAGGTAAGAGCTGGGCGCGTGCCAATGGAGCTCCTGATAGGCCTCGGGAATATTCCTGAGATCAGCATGAATGAGCTCTTCCTCTCGCCTCAGAGACGTAGCCACTTCTTGTCGGTCTCCGCTCAGTAACACCCACCCATTCATGTCGGTGAACTAGGAGAGAGGGAGAGAGAGCTGTAGGCATGTTTCCAGAGAGGGCCCCAGGTGCAGCGTAGGCAATGTATCTGCATTCGTGCATCTTTGGGCATACGGGCAGGGTGGTGTCTGCAGAACATTATTAGGAATTTTAGATACTGTCGCCCCAGGACAGCAACTGTCAATACAGGGGTCACGATCTACAGAACTGGGTGCTGGGAAGATGCCAATGGAATCATAATCATGTCTGCGTCATGTTCCTTGGCTTCCAGAGAAGCTCATTTACTCAAGTTACTTGCAACCTCGGAATTGCCCCCATTGGGATTCCGGTGGCATCTTCTGTGAAGAACCAGGATCGGCAAAGGATTCTGGGGGTCAGCTGAGGAGGCTGAATGTGTGTGTATGAAAATGGTTAATCCCACCCCCTCAGTGCTCCAGGATATCCCACAGATTAAGACTTAGTGCTGACAAAGAGAAAGAAACAACCTGGGGGTTGGGAGGAAAGGAAAAGAGCACAGAGCTCCCCAAAGCCCCATTCACCTCCACTCGGTACTTCTCAGCACTGCGGCAGCGATCGGTTGCTCCGAAGCAGAAACACCTGGTGCAGCCCTTGGGGTTGTTTGCGTCCAGCGAGAAGGTCCCCAGGCGGCACTGGTCACATCTCACACCCTCCACGTTTTCCTGGAAGAAAAATGAACCATGGAGTGTGTTGAGTTTCCCCTCTCATTGCTACAGGAGCACAGGGAAGGACGGCATACGGCTGCAATGGGGGCGGTTAGCCAAGCACTGCCAAGGGCCTGGGAAATGATGCCGTTGTTCAATTGACCAGCATTAACCTCGTCTGTCAAAATGTAACTTCCACCCCACACATGCTGCCAAAGCTTTCTTTTGCCAGCCAGTCCTGGGAGCACCACACAGAGGAAGAGGTGCCTTCAGGTCACTGACGAGCCGAGGTATCCTCCAGCGGTTCGGCATCATGAACACTTTCCCTCCAATTTCTTCTGTGGCTCTCGGGATTCAAAAGTGAAAACGCCCCATGTGTGCCCTGAGGCCACGGAGCATTCTCTGCAGGAGAGACCGGATGCCACGTGCTAGACATGGCCCGGTCTCCACATCTCCATGCCTCTCTCCTGAGGGCCAAACAAGTTTAATTCCGCTGTCAGAGCGGAGAAATTAAATTGGCCAGACAAGCATCCCCAGCTTAGACTGACCTTGCAGCGACACTGGCCGGAGACTGGATCGCATACGCTCACTTCCGTCCCTGCCTGATGGCAGTCACACCTCCGGCAGTGTGGGTAATGGTAGTAGCCAGGGGTGCAGAGGTCACACTGCCGCCCTATTATATTGGGTTTGCACCTAGATGGGGCAGAGCAGCAGTAGAATTAAGGCACTTGGTCTTTTTTTCACTTCTTATTCCTACTGAGCTCCAATGCAGGTAGCTGCCTAATCCTGGAATACAGTGGGTTATGACTTTCCTTCCCTTCCCAACCTGCTACCACCCCATGGCCCCACATAAAGCCAAGCGTCTACGCCAATGATCCCAGGGCTGCTCCAGGACCGATCTTCTCCAGGACCAACGTCCCATCATAGTTCCTCACCTGCACTGGCCACTATCCACATCACATCCTGGTTCTGCCAGTTCTTGGACTCCTGTGCGAGAACAATTGCAGTCCTCACAGCCAATCAGAGGATGGCAACCGAAGGTGTGGGGTTCACAGACGATGCACTCAGGCTTGATAGTGTGCGGTGGGCAGATGCATTGCCCTGTCACTTCATTGCACAGACGAGTCCCACAGTCACAAGCTGTAAGGGAAAGCGAGTTGCTGAGCTCACTGTGGAAGCAACAAGAACCATGGGATTAAGCGGAACCCAAGCAACGCCAAGGATGCCGGCTGATGCAAACTGGTGCTTGGGAGCGTGTGCTCTGTCCGTCTCCATGCCAGAGTGTCTGAACGGCTGGTATTGCAGCCAGCCTCAGAACTGCACGCTGGCACAGCCTGTCCACACAGCAAAGCCCCGCACTGGGAGGATCCACCAGGGCAGGCCAGTGACTGGGCCAAGGGGTGAAATGATTCTCTGGGTTTGCCAAGGAGCTTGTGAACTGGGCTTTGCGCTGGTCAACAAAAGCCAAGGTCATCAGTTCAGAACAGATTCATCTGCGGAGTGAGCCGCTCAGGCCCGTTACGGGAGGGCTGCGTGTCCCAGACTGTACATTCACAGGAAGGGAAGGAAGGCAGCATGCAGAGAGAGGCGGCTATTTGTTTGATTCCTCTGTTCTGGAGTCCAGAAGGAGTCCCGCACACGAGGAACAGTGCGGCTGGCTGAAGTGGGGGCAGAGAAGGCAGCTCTTCCATCGTATAACAGCCGCTCTGCACTGCACAGGGTACCAGACAAGGGGGTCATCTGCCCCACCTACGAACGTGGCAAAATTGACAGTGAAGCTTGTTTTAGTGGCTGGCCAAGGGAGAATGGGCTGGGATGCGACTGACAAAGGTGGAAGAGACAGGGAGTCTGGTTTGGTTTGGTTTAACTAAATATTGACAATGATCCGGGACGGAGAGAGAATTAGGACCGCCCAGACTTGTCATTCACACATGCACACTGACCTATACTGGTAAAAAACAGAAGTGGGCCTGGAAAGCCAGAGGCCGGGTGTGAGGCTGGCAGGAAAACTATCTAATAAACAACACAGTGAAACCCAGCTTAACCCTCCTCGGCACGAGCAAAGATATTCTGTCCTGGCTGAGCTGGATCTTTTAAACGACATGTCATCAAATACACTGGAAACCTTTGGTTACGTGAGAAGGGAATGGTGATGGAAGAGCGCCTGCTGGAGGTCAGATCTTTGGCATTCATGCTTCCTAAGCATGCCAAGAACACGGATCTATGCTGTCATTTAACCCTGCCGAGCTCAGAACAAACTGATAGGGAAAGTCTCTTGGAAACTTTGATTCCCACAAAGGAGGCATAAAGTCGGGTTATTCTGGTCAGCCATTTACAAGGCCTACAGAACAGGCATCTGGCCCCCAACAGTTATCAAACCCCTCAGCGTCGAGAGGCTCAGAGCCTTCCTCCTGAAACAGAAAGGGTCACTCACGCCTGCAGTTGGGGAAGCCCCAGTAGCCGGTGGCACAACGGGAACATTCTCGGCCGATGACGTTGGATTTGCAAACACACTGTCCACCGAAGAGCTCGCACTGGCCCCCGATGGCCCCCGCCTCATGACAACGGCAAGGCAGTGCTCCGTTGTTGTAGAACAGAGAGAGGGAGATAGCAGAGTCTCTGCAGAACTTGGACGACGTGGTGGGACTGCAAAGAAAGGGGGGAGAGGTTCCTCGGTGGGACTGTCTCGACCACATTCCCAACAAAGCATCCTCAGTGCTGATTTCCCCTGTAGATACTTTCTCCAAGGCAAGGACAATTTCGGTTCCCAAGTGATGACAAATCTCCACTGGACAGACTTGCTTTACATGAGATGCCCCAAAAGAGACATACTCCTAACCCCACCACAACCTTCCAGCTGGTCTAGAGGGTGCCCGTGAGCAGTGACGGGCACCTTCATCCATTACTGAGGTCAGCGGGCGTTAGAGGCACTCAGAGTTGTGCCGGTTTACACTCTATGTTAAGACATTAAGGAACTGTGAATGCTCCTTTAGATAGCATGGAGGGAGAGTCATCTGCTGAATTAAAACCAAGATTTTAAACCAGTTAGGTGTTGTGTCACTGAAGTCCCACCCAGAGTCAAACCAGCCCAGAGCAGTGTGAATCAGTGTAAAACAAAAGCCAGCTATTAAAGCAATTAAAGCAGACAACTCCAGCTTCCTAGCCCCAGGCATTTCCCCAGGAATGGCCTGTGCCCTACTGTTTCTGTTTCATAACGAAAGCAAAGCCCGGGGGCAGCAGAACAGTCATTTTAAAACGAAGACCCTCACTTGATGTAGAAACTATTCACTCCACAACTGCTGATGAACTCGTAGGATTTGTCCAGGGGCTCCTCCAGCAGGTAGTGGGAGCTGTAGCTGTCTTCAGGCACCACGAGGATGTAATCCTGCAGCAAGACACAAAGCCACCAGCCAGACTTTATGTGTCTGTGCTTCCTCCCTGCAATGGCTCAGGTAAGCAAAAGGGAAGCACAGGCAAGACACGCAGCCAATCCGATCACTCTGCTGCCTGAGCACGCATTTACAAATTGTTAGCATCTCGCCGGCTGGGAGACGGCGAAACACCTCAAAGCGCTTCTCTTCTGAAAAGACAACTGATCCCCGTGGCCCAGAGCCCTGCCAGACTGTGGCCAATACCCAATGTGACTGAGGCGGGCAATGCACCCGTGTGACTGGGCCTCAGGACACCCGAGTTCTGTTTCCAGCTCAGCCTCTGACTTGTTTTGTGGCCTTTGGGGAATCCTTGAAGCCCTCTGTGCCTCAGTTTCCCCATCTGGACAATCAGGCTAACTGCTTACCTTCCTGTGTGTCTTGAGATCCCCAGATGGAAGATGTGGTGCAAGTGCAACAGCGCATGAAACCAATTGTGCAAAAATGCAGAACGGGATCAGAACGGTGCACCAGGCGGCCTGCGCAAAGCTGCGTCCTGCGCAGGAAGGGAATTTCCTCCTGGCCTTCACAGGCTTACCGTCTGAAGCAGTTTTGATGAAGCTCAGTATCCTCCCCTCTCTACTAATAAGGCTGTCCATAAAGGGGGACAATGGCACAACATAGTTCTCAGTGGCTGTTGCCTGTTAGGGATGGATTCCACCAAGCCTCCCCTCTAGTCTACAGTGCTACATTTCCCGGCACTCAATGCAACTCGCAGGATGGTTCAGAAATGGGGAAAGAGTCTTGGCTGCTACCCTACAGCAAGTGCCCTGAAAATCCACGATTACAACCCAGCTCCTGTTGGTGTTGCATGGTTGGAACTGGGTCCTGCAGGCGAGAGGGCCTTTCAGCTACTTACCAACCACAGCTGCCTGTCTGCTGGCACACGGACAATCACGGTCAGCTCATTATCCGTAACGTCCAGGACAATCTGGTTCTCGGAAACCACCACGCTCCGGCAACCGTATCCATGAGGGCAGAAAGCAGCCTGGGCCTGGCCTGAAGGGCCGAAACAGACATCAGCCCCCTAGCAGCCTCCTTCCCTCCCCCAGCCTGTTCCACTCCAGTTCATCCAAAGCGACCACGTGAGTGACTGTGACGACAATGTGGTGCAGACTAACGATCCCCGGCCGGCCCATTTCCTAGCCCTGGTTACAGACACTGACTGAGCCACCTTGGGAGGGAGTCCGGCCAAGTCAATCCTGCCAGATTCCAAGGGATGGCCCAGCGTCAGGACTTTGTGGTCTGAGTGAAGACACTGGGGAAGATGAATAAAGGCAGCCACGGGGTGAGCGGCTACGGTTCATAAGAGCCTGCCCTGTGTTTGATGCGTGTGGGTTGTTGCGAGTGCCGCTCGCTTGCTGTCCCATGGCTTGGCTCCAGCATCTTGCGAAACCTTCAGGCCTGCACCACTGGGCAAAACCTAGGGTAAGTCTTCCCCTCTGCCCTGGACTTTGTAAAAGCGAGGCTCCTCCGCGGTGGAAATGGAAACAGCTGCCAGCTAGACACATCTCCAGTGGCCCGCTGTTTAACGCCCATATAAATTAGCAGTTAGGTCCTAAATAGCTGAGCCCACGCGGCTCCCACTGAAGTGATATGGGAGCTGCAGGGGCTCAGAATCTCTGAAAGGCAGAGGCCACTTCAGGGATGTGTCTAACAAGTGCCTCACTCTATACGCCCAAGTTTGAACCTTTTGGCCTTCATTTCACCTTTCTAGTCTACTGAAGTGTTCACTGCTTCTCTCTTTGCTGCAGCCGCCATACGTGGGAAAACGGGCAAGTTTTACAGGTGGTCCAATGGAAGAGCTAGATTTGGAAACGTATAGATTTTCAGGAAAAAGGGACCATTAGATCATCTAACCTGGCCTCTCCATCGTGGGCCATCACAGCCCAATAACCTGTGTTTGGCCAAAGCCATCTCTTCCAGAAAGGCATCCGGTCTGGATCTGAAGGCATCAAGAGATGGAGAATCCACTTCTCCCCTTGACAGCACCAACTGTTAATCACCCACACTGTTAAAAATCTCTACCTTTCTTCTCATTAGAATTTATCTAGCTCGAACCTCCAGCTTCTTATTCTGTCTTCTTCCACCAGACTAGAGAGTCCTTTAGTACCCAGAGCAGATCTATATCCCCTTTGGGACATTTCCTACACAGCTGCTGCCAAGGTCCTGGTTAGGAGGAAAAGGCAGTTTGGATGCTCTTGACGCTCTGCCTTCCTCCAGGAATCTATCTGTGATCACTTTCCCCATGTTCCTCAGTCCCAGGGGCTGCTCCCTATTCCTGGCTCTGCTCACCTTGCCAAATCCGCCCACCGTTGATTAACACTTCCACTGGGAACGTGGCGTGGTTGGGCTGGTAATAGTGCATGATGAAAGCATAACGGCCCAGCGTCTGGATCCGGCTGTTGAAGACAACGGCAGCCTGTCCCAAAAGACAGGAACAAAGAGTAAAGAAAGCAGGGATGACATGTGCATTTCCATCCCCGTGCAATGCACCAATATCACATCCATTTAAACACTCCAGGAAGAGGGATTTTTCCACTTTGGACCCCTGGAGGCTTAATCTCCCTCATGTTTGTGACATTCCCAATTAGCCCCACCTTCTTCCCACAACAACCAAGCTCAGTTACTAAAGCAGCAGCTCTCAGGCTGTAGTCCAGGGAGCAGCTGGGGCCTGCAGAGCCCTCGCTGGGAGTCTGCAGAAGGATATGTTGAGAACCGCACAGAGCTGGGCTGGATGGGTAGGAGAGTCTGCATGGATTATGAAGCTATGCATGGAATTAAAGCACTGGAGAAGCCAGAGAGGTGGAAGGAAAAGCTCCCAATGCCCTCGCACGTATAGAGCCGTTCCACTGCTTTGTTCTGACTCACACAGAGCTCCACGGATAATGCAGCCCACAGCAGGCATTTCCGCACATACAATACAACCATTTGACACAAAGATCCACTCGCCACTGAGAGAAGCAGCCCAAATCCAGCTGCCGTCCGCTTTCATTACCTGGGAAGGTTGCAGAAGAATGAGCTCTGCTGAGGAGTCCACTGCTGTCGGGGGCCGAGATGAAGGCTCAGTTGGGATGCCAGTAGGAGTGACTGTGAATGCGTGAGTTAGAGGAAAGTCTGGAGGGATTGACAGAGCCTGTCCTCCTTCCAGGACAATGGACTGAGAGAGCTTCAGAAACCTTGATGGGATGCAGGAACTACTGCACCAGAGAGAGAAAACACAAATACAGGGTGTCTCCGGCAGTGGAAAGACAGAATTACGAGCTGTGGAAGGGGAGAGAACCTCCCATAATATCGACCCAGAATACAAAGCACACCATGTGAGGAAGGACCTTTTCCAGGGATTTCATGGGTCATTTACCATATGTAGCACCCTGGAAAAAAGGAGAAGCCTGTATGGCTAACTTAGGGATAAGTGATGAATGAGAGCAGGAATTCAGGCACTCTGAACTGGCGTCACTGAGCATGAGCTAGTCTCGGGAAAGTTATTTAATGGGCGTGAGGCATGGAGAATATCCCGTAAGGGACGCCGTCTAATCTGGTGACTGGAACACAGGACTGGAGAGCTTTGTTCTATCCCATCTCTGCCACTGGCTCATGGGTAGATCTTGGGCAGGTCACCTCAACTCTCTGTGCCTCCATCTTTAAAATGGGGATAATATGCACTCTCACATGGGAAGTGCTTGGAGAAATAAGATGCCCCGTTACCTGGGGGGTGAGAAAGATCCATGGAGGCTGATGCAGTGGACCTTTGGGTCAATAAATTCCATGGTGAACTGTGCATAGGGTATCAGGTACACTTTATACTACAAGGAAAGAGAAGACAGGGTTAATGAAACCTTTTGCTGCTTGGAACCTAGATTTGCTCCCCTACCTTCCCCAAAAAGATCAGGCTGGATGCTCTACAGACCCACTCAGATACTTCACTGTATGAGAACCCCAGTGCTGCAGGGACTTTGTGTAGTGGAGACCAGAAGCCAAATGTGTCTGAACTCCATTGCTCTAAAGCAAGATTTTTATATGCCCTTAAGTGATTTAGAACTTAGGTCCCATTTTCAGACGTGACTTTGGCAATATAACACCTTCTGGGTTACCTCATCTGAGGATGCTAGCCCACTTCACAGAGCATAGGGGAATTCAAGGTAGACTGTTAGCTCCTTTCAGAAAGCCCTGAGTCCTACTGACTTTCCAGGACACTTAGTCCCGTTTTCAAAAGGGAAGCCCAAATGTTACTGAACTAAAATGGGACTCCAGTACCTACATCACTTCATAAAATGGGATTCAGGGTTGTCAGGGTCTGACTGGCCAGCCATGCACGAAGTTGCATGTGGACATTGCGATGTATTCTGACCTAACGCTGTCAAAGCACATTAGAGAACTTTCAGTGAGAGGCAGGAGGGGCCATCCGGCCAGTTAGAGCAGGACAAGCTAGCGCCCTGGAGATTTACACTCCAGCTTGCTGTGCATTCACCAACTGCATACACAACCCCTAAGGACAGTGGTTCTCAACCTATTTTACAATGTGTTACCCAATACTACCTGGATGGCCATGAGGATGTCACATGGGCTACAGCTGTGTGCTGGCTGGGCTGCCGGGTGAGAGCCAGTGTCCTAGGATCACTGACAGAGGTAGAGTTCCACCCAGTGACTGATCTACCACAGGATCATCACCCCATTCTCCAGGTCAAATCCTGAATCTACTGATCTAGGCCTCCTCCTTCCACACCACCTAGAGTGGAGGGATGCCGCACAGCTGTCCTTTGCAGTGAAAACTTACCAGGAAGAAGTGGGCTCGATCTGCAGTGAACCGAACAGTTGCCTCCGTGGTAAGTTCAAAAGCTGCCAAGCGATTCTGTGAATCTAAGACCATCCCACGACAAAGGAAACTGTAAGACAAAAACAGAACTCAAGGACTTCCCCAGGCAGGGCCACAGTTCATTTCTTGTCTTGCCAGATATACATTCTTCAAGATATTTAGATAGAACCGATGGAAGTCTTTGAATGCCCCCTCCGGCCAGTCACAAGAGTGCATTTCCTAAGGATATCCCAAGCCTTTGTTTCCTATCGCTAAGGTCACAGTTTGAAGTCAAACAGAAGAGCAGCTTCCAGACAAGACACTCAGTCTGGGAACATTGTCTTGCGCTGGAAACAGGACTCATCTTCTCTTTCCAGCCACTCTCTCTCATTGGGATCCCGTCAAGTCACTTAGGCCCAGATTTTCAGAACTGGCAATGCACATGAGACAAGCAAGCATCGAATTTGCAGGTGCACTGGACTAAACTGCGGTAAACATGCACAAAAGGGGTTCTGAATATCTGCGCTCCACACATCCCAGTTCCCCACTATGAAATGGGAGTGACAATGTGCCTGCCTTCCAGGGGGTTGTGCGAGTCACGCTGGCACCAAGAATTCATGGTGGGTAGGGCTCTAACATATGGGCCCAGACAGAACATTCTCATTCTGAAATACAAGAGATATTCGTGCAATAAAGCAGGAAGTAATCAAACAGAGAAGCTTGTGCCCTCACTGTTTGTGCAACACAGGAAAGGGACATGACGGTATTCGCGTCAGCTGCCCGTTTACTCGTCTCTTGTTCAGATCTGGCTTTGTACCTGTAGTCACATATGTGGAAGGTGAATGACCCCTGCTGGGTAACTAACTGCTGGGAGCTCACTGCTACGCTGGCCGTCTGCATGGCTTCCTTGTTGGCATACTCCGCCAGCACCACGTATTTCCCAGACTGAGGAACGGCAAGCCGCAGCTGGACCTCCATCTGGGTGACATGAAAATATGACAGAGGGATAAACGACATCTCATCTCCCCCCACGGCACACCCAGGTTACTGGTGCTGTGTACCAACTCTTCTCTCCGTGATCTGATTCACTCCATGGACTGAAACGATGCATTGTTATTTATCTCTCATGGTGGGTGTAAACCACCCCTCCACCTCCATGCACCTGCCAACGGGGGACGACATCAGTGCGATTCTGAGGCGTACTGGCTTTGTGTGTGGACTGAGGTAGGAAGGCACAGGGCCAAGTTTTTAAATCAGAGAACAATGAGCACACCCCCAAGTTTACATGCCCAGGGGAGAGTTTTCAGAAGTGACTGGACAGGAGAGCACCCAAACACACACTCGCCCACGCGTCTTGATGAGCTGCTGAAGGAGTGGGAGGCGTGGGGAGCTGTCCCAGTATATTTACAGTATAAGGACTCTCAAGGGGACATTCAGCACCTCTAGTCCCACAGGGCCGCAGCTCCTTCTCAAAGGGTAAAATAAACGAAGTACTCACATCATCGCCACGGCAGAGCACCATCTGGGGGTGCGATGGGGAGACGCGCACAGTGGGACAGGGCCTGGGTAAGCTGTTGTCCAGCCTGCACACCATATCATCTCCGGACGCAGAGGGGAAGCTGTCCACAGACAGGTACTTGTACAAGAGGCAGCTAGAAGTGAGAGGAAAGAATTTGTGAAATGCTGCTGTTACATCAGTTTCTTCAGGATCCAGATGTGGTCGTGTCCAGCCCAGGCTCCAGTGAGCAAAGCACGGTCTCTGCGGCACATGAGAACATCCTGGCCTTGGATGGAGTAGGAGTTTGTTTCTCTGGCGAGGATAATGAAAGTTCTCGGAGGCCCATGCTGTGCTGTTCAAATGCCTCAGATCTCACTTGGAGACCCCACTTCCGGGGGCAGCAAAAGAAGTCAGCCTCCATACCCCATTCAGCCCTGGCTGGCAGTCTACACAGAGAGGCCGCTGGGGAAGGTGGTGTATGCGATATGGACACCTGCCCATTAGGAACGGAAGAAGCTGTTGGTTCATTTCATGTTGGCCAGTGAACCCTGTTTATTGCTGACGACTTTCCAGGTTCCTGACCACAGCTATGTCTGAATGAGTCATCTGGGCTGAAAGGGGCAGCACCCCCAGCTCTAACCCTTTGAGCAATCCAATGGCCTAGACACCCCTCCTCCCAGTGCAACACCCACTCCAAAATCCTGTGGTGCTCCCAAGGAGATTGTGTAAGGACCTGCCACTAGGGAGAGGAAACCGTTCAGCCTGGAACTTTGTGGCCTCCATTTCTTATGCTCCACTGTCGCAGTCCAAACCTCTCCCCACCCAGCCGCCCTCATTCCCCGGCCCTGCAGATGCCACTAGTGACTTGAACGGCAGGCCAGAGGCTGGCTCCAGTGGATCCGCAGCAGAGGGGCCCTGGGGTAGTCTGCTGCTATGGCTGATGTCTTTCAGGAGCCGCAGCCCCACCCTTCTCCGGTTTGCCCGGGCCCCCTGCCCTGCTGAAGGGAGATCCCTAATGTCTTTCCCCCAGCGAGCAGCAGCTGACTGATTGGGAATGCAGCACTGCACAGATGGGCCACGTTATGGTTTCATTAGTGCGAAATGTAGCAGAGGGTTAAAGGAGCTGGGCCGATCCCAAATACCACAGATCAGAGACAACGCAAGGTCCTTACTTCTGACCAGCTCGTTCAGGGGCTGGGCTGTAGGTACAAGCCTCTGTGACCTTCAGCTGCAGGATGGGCGCCTCATAGTACGAGCTGGGGAGCAATACCAAATAGTCCTGGAACGGGGGTGGAGAAGAAGGGGAACAAGTTGAGCGTGACTCTGTTCCGGGGGGAGCTGCCGGAGCGTTTTCTGGCGGCGGGGGGAGGAGAGGAAGGTCCTTACCAGAAGTATACCCTCTGCCTCCACAACCAGAGACCACGTGCTGGGGTTCAGCACAAAGGGCTCCCCGAAGCTGTTCTGAGGGACGGTGACAAAAGCCGGCTCGGTGCTGGGAGCGAAGATGATCTGCTTGGTCTGCTCGGTACCTGGGGCGGGAAGGAGAGGAGGGGCTGTGACAACGCCAGGGTGAGGGGCACAATCTTGGGAGATGCTGCACAACGGGCAGCAAACACGCAGGACACAGCCAGGGAAGCCACTCTGTAAACGTGGCTCGGTGGCAGTCTGGTTTAGTCTTTCGCAGCCAGCTGCAGAGCGGGCGTGGGAGGCCCCCCATCAGACAACGACAGAGACATCCCCCGAGCAGAATGTGCTCAGTGATTGCTGGAGGGGGGCAAAATCATTGACCGCCCTGCTGTTATTCTGGTCACCTGTCTCCCAGAGCACTGAATAGCCCAGACCCACCCGCGTTCCACCATCTAGAGACAGAGAGAACTCATTTGCTGTGAAATGGTTCAAAGACAAGAATCAATTAGATAAATGATACACGGTGGATAACGTCTTGCTGCGAAGTCTGAAACCTGCCCGGCTTTTACCGCCAACCAAAACAATGGACGCTCTGCAGCCAGAGAGCAGTAGCACTTTTACGCAAAAGCATTCACCTGGACTTCACACCCCATCCTTCTCCCCCAGCGAGCTGTGTGGCTAAACTCGCCCTCCATTGATCTTTTAAATCAACCCTTTGCGTGTGATCCCTGCACGGCACCTAGCGTCAGATCAACTGCTCTCTACTTTTTTAAACACATTAAATGAGCCGACGCGCCGGTCGCACGCCTACGTGGGGGAGAGATGAGTTACGGCAGGAGACTGTGAATTTCACACGCTCGCTCTGATTGTCCTCGCATGGCACATTTACAGCACTGCACAGGCGAGCGAGGGAGGGGGAAGGAGCATGCTATTGCTATGATTGTTTCGCTGCGTTCAGAGTGCCGACAGCACGATTCACTCAGAGATTGGGCCCTACATTCCTGACCCACAGCCCTGGAGTGCAGCACCACTAAGGAAGAGGGCAAGGAGGCGTGCGTGTTGGATGTCTTTGTGAGGGCATACCTCAGAGAATTTGCACCTCTAACCACGGGAATTGTTTACAAGTGCGAAAAAAAAAGATGTTTGCAACATTTGCAGCCCCTTCCACACAGAGTGAGGGTGGCGTAACATTTCAGAGACGCCTTGGCTCAGCGAAGTGACTGCTCTTCTGGGTCCACTCAGTGGTCCCTCTGGCTGGGAACGTGCCTTCTGCACCAGCAAATACTTCAAGCTTCTGAGGAAAGGGAAAAGCCCACATCGTCATAGAGCAGGCCAGCTGTAACCCTTTCTGACCTGTGCTGTGATCAGATTGCAGCTCAAGCGGGGATGACCCTTCTCTTCACTTTCCTGCGTAGAACCGCAACTGGTCGGATAATTATCCAGCCACTTTCCTCCTTTTTTTAAAGCAACATCTAGGTGTGTCCTCCAGCTGGTCACTTTATAAAGTAAAGGAACATTTTCCTCTCTGCCAGTCCAGAAGATCCAAACACATAATAATATTTTCTATTCCATGTCACGGTTCATCCCAGGAGCTCAGACCACTGCACCAACAGTAGAGGATTAAGGACCCTCCTCCCTCTCCCAGGAAACAGAGGTCAAGTGACTTATTCCAACTCACATGGCGAGTCAATGGCAGGGAACATCCATTTCCTACCCCAGCCAGGAATCCTCATGAAGGTGCCGAACAGGGCAGCACCCACCATTCCCAACTAAGTTCCTTGGAACAGAGTGCAGTCACCAATGAATGGAGTAGCAGCTGAACACAGCTCACGTTGAGGATGCCGTTGCACTGGCTTTGCAAAGCTGGTTTAGCAACGTGAGAGCAGACATGAAGACATGGCAGGGCAAATGCCATTTTCTTGCAGAGTCGCTGCGAGAGTTACCACACTGGCTTTGTAGCTTTGAAACTCGCTGGCGTTCAAGGTACCAATTGTCGAAGGGGCCTCAGATACCCTCAACAGTAACTGAAATTTTTTCTGCACCTGGCAGCTGAAGAACCTCACTGCACAGATAGGTTAGCTAACACGGTGGTTTTCAAACTTTTTTTCCGCAGGATCCAGTTGAAAAATATCGTTTATGCCCGCAACCCAACAATTACATCCTTCAGCAATACAAACAAGGAGTCCTGCAGCACTTTTAAAGACTAACAAATGTATTTATCGCATGAGCTTTCGTGGGAGAAAATCCCACGCATTCCACTCTTTTGGCAGCAACAGCAGGAAGTGCCGTGACCTAGCACTGGAGGGTCTGCGATCCAGTACTGAATCCCGACCCGTAGTTTGAAAACCACAGAGCTAACCTGTGCCAGCAAACGCACCTTGCACATGGAAATTGGAGTTCCTGCATAAGCGAAAACCTGCAGGCACAATTTTAGCAGGAAAACACGCGGCATCAAGCGGTTGCAGAGATTCACTCCTCAGAAAATGAATGAGGAATGGTAGCTGCGAACAAAGTTTGGAGCAGAATTTTACTGCTCCTCTTCCTCAATGGGCTGAGAGTTTGCCAAGCTGCAGAAAGGAGGTGCCACTTTTCTACCCTGGCATGGGTAGGGGGGGCAAAGGGAAAAGACAAGCTTGCCTCAGTTCCAAATCATTCCTTGTGGAAAAGCACAATCCGTCCTTGGCAGCCTGGGGCGGTGTTGCACACTGCCATGCGGGCAGAGGCTCAGGTCTGACAGCAGGTTTCAAACTCCAAGTTGGGGAGTGCCGGGGAGCGGAAGGCAATGCCCAGCTGCTCTTCTAGCGCTTCCTGCTGTCACTGACAGACGAGAGCCAGTAGCCGCTCACAGGTCCTTGCCAACTCACCCTGCCAGAGAGAGGAGCCGTCCAGCAAAGGGCAGCGTTTGCTCCTTTTCAGTGAGTTGTGGGGACGGGAGAGGAGCAGGGGTGCTCAGAGAAGGCCCGTGCTGGTGAAGCAGAGAGCTTTGAGGGGATCGGTACCGTCAGGCATGGTAACGCGCACTCCTGGGGCAGCGCCCAGGGGAAAGCACGCAGCTTCACAGCATCCTGAATGCTACTGGGTGGATCACTGCCCAGAGAAGCAGATGGCCCCTCAGCTTCAAGAAAAGAGAAAACCTAAGGGCAGGAACGAACCCCCGTTCCCATCTCCTGGCCTGGCCGGGGGAAGGAGCAGCAGCGGGAGTCCCACATGCATGTTTATGTTAGTTACGGGGGGTAAAGCCCTTTTAGCCTCTTACACACACACACAAATATGTCTCGATGGGCTCCTGCCCGCACGCTGCCAATTTCTGGTATTGTAGGTCTCTGTGCCGTTCAGGCCATCCTGCTGGTTCTTCCTGCCCTCACTCGCACAGGATGAGTTAGAGGAGCCTGTGCACCCAGCTTATAGCGACTGCCACCCTGGCAAAGACCTTCCTCACCAGGCCACCTGGCACATCCTGAAAGCCGAAGCCAGGCTCTTCCGCCACGTCTTTACGAATCAGGAAGGTGGGGTTGGGCTGGATGCCTCTGGAGAAGTGGGGCCAACTCTTCTGGAGGACCCCGCTACAGCCTTACGATTTATAAAACAAGGTGTCGTGCTCTGATGGCGAGGAAGGTGGCAATGAAAGACAGGCCCTGAAAAACAAGCCTCGGGTCCAGATGCTCAAGTTCAGATTGGGATACACCTGCAAGGCCCATCTTGGATGCGTAGCGCTCCTCTCAGGCTCTGCTTTCAAAGCCGTCCTGTGCCTTCGGGGTCCCCAGGCAGGGAAACTCATCTAAACGTGACGCCGCTAGTCGACAAGCATGCTCCCTGTAGCGCTTGGGGCCGGGGACGGCTGTGGTGCCGGCTTGTTCAATGGGGAAAGTGCCGCTTCGGTCCAGGTCCTCAGGAAGCGGTGCCGCAGGAGACTGCGTGGGGAGGGGAGGAAGTGGTAATGGTGCAGGGGAGCAGTGTGGGTTCCTTACCTCTCCTTCGTGGCTGATAAGCTGTAATTTTGCCATACACAGTGGCCCCTCCTGAATTAATATACCTCAGGATGACATGGAACAGATAGAGCTCTGCCTCCTTCACGTCTACCGTGATTCTGACTTTACTCTGCAAAAAGCACAAAAGCACATTGGGCACAGGTCACTGGGGGGCCGGCGCTGAGCACGACACCCGCACTGCGGACGAGCAGCGCCTGCCTGCCTGCCTGCCTGCCTGCCTGACTACCTGCCTCTCACTCCAGTCTCCCTCCCCTCTGTGGGACACAGGAGAGCCGCTGCCAACGCGGCTCCGGCGGAGCACCCCAACGGGCGGCGCGGTGGAAGCGGAGGCTTGCAGAAAGCAGCCTGGTTCTGGTTAGTCGAGAAGGGAGAATTGCACTTACAGTTGCCACAAACATTAAACTTTCCTTCCTCAAGGACCGAGACCCTCCCTTTCACAGTGGCCGGCCCCCGGCTGACGTAGCGGAAGACGATGCGGAACAGGTCAGGGGAGGTCACACTGAGAGTCACCACTAGCTTGGGCTGGTGGGAGAGAGAAAGGGGAGAAAAGCAGAGCACACCTTAAGCCACCGCCAGCTGCCAGCAGCCACCAGCCCCAGCCCAGCAGCTTGGGGTCCTGCTCCCTAAGCGACATGCCAGAGCCCAGGAGGAGGCACGCAACCACACAACGGCACAGTGCAAAGGGGCAGCAGGAGAATATACAGCTCTCCGCAGGCCCCTACCGATCCACCTCCCTGGCCAGAGTCCACGCTACCTGCTTTCCAACCGCTTCACCTCCTGCACAGGTGAGCAGTCCAGAGAGGGAAGGGAGGGGGCGTGTACTGGGATAGCTGCTGCCTTCCAAAGCGGGGCTGGGAGCTCCGATAGCTGCCAACACCTAGGAGATACTTTCACACAGCAGTGTTTACGGGTGCTGGGCCACAGCGGCTAGCTGGCGAGTGTCCCGAGCCGGGGACAGAAGCTGCCTAGCACTGACGGGCGGAGGGGTGTATTCCAAGCGAGGGGAAGATGTTACTTTATAAAAAAGAAGAAGGTTTGGCTCCATTTTATTAACATAACATGGGTTCCCTCGAGACCAGTGGTTTTCAAACCATGGGTCGGAACCCAGTACTGGGTCCCAGCACGGCCTGCTGCCGTCGCCAAAGGTCTGGAACACATTGCTCAGAGATAATTGTTGGGTCGCGGACATACATTATTTTTTTCAACTGAGGAAAAAAAGTTTGAAAACCACTGCTCCAGACACCATGTGGCCTTGATTCAGGAAAGCGTCCCGCTCTAGGGAGGTACTAAGCTTAATTAAATGGGAGCTAAGCCCCGGTGTAACGGCTTTCCTGTCCTCGGGACTAAAGGACCAAGCTGAAGTTTGCCAAGCACGATAAACCGGCTGCTCCAAAGGAGGGCTGTTCCTTGAGAAAAGGGACTGGCCAGGGACACGAAAGGCAGCTGGATCTGACTGGGTTCTAGGGTGAAAGTCCCAAGCGTTTCGTGGGAGAACACATCAGAACGAGCTACACGGAAAAGGGGCCACCCAACAACAGAAGCCACACAGCTGCTCATCTTTCAACGCCCACTGGAGACTCTAATGCAACCCGTGGATTCCAAAAAAACCCAGCAGCAATATGAACGACTCGCTTAACAATCACTGGTTGCTCATCCTGGGTTTTTAAAGGAGCCCAGAGGAGTTCAGTGTCCCACGCCCACCAAAATTCAGTAGGAATCAGGCGCCAAACTCCCTTCAGGCCCTCTGAAAATCCAGCCTAACCTAGCAACAAAGCAAAGCATATTCTAGATGCAGGTGTCAGGATAAGGAACCTACTACCCGGGACAACCCCGTATGGCTGCTGTATAAAAACCCACACACACAGAAACACACTCAACATTCTTGTGGGGGCCATGCAGAAGAAAGGTTCAGAGGAAAAAGCTGGAGGGAAAAATGTCAGTGCGTGTTACAGCCTCGCCCCTCGGGGCTATGTAGAAAACCTTCTACACTCCTGCAGGCCGGGCAAAACAGCCACACAGGCAGTAAATGGCACAGGGTGATGGGGGAGGAGTGGCTTTCTTTTGGGGGTCGGGAGGAGGGGATTATGCAAAGAGTTGAGGAAAAAGAGCAGATGAGAGGGCCCCAAGGAAAGCTGCAGATATTAGAAAAAGCCCCATACGAGGCTTCTCAGCTAGCTGCCTTCTCGTAACAGGATTAGGATACATAGATCACACGGGCAAAAGGGACCACTGTGAGCCTCCAGTCTGACCTCGTGAACAGGGCTTCCTGAATTAGGCTATCTCCTATCATCACTCGATGCCGTCCCTAACGCTACAGGAAATATCTGCACAAACAGACTATATTTACATTGCACTGTTTGTTTTGGCCACCATATGACCCTGGCTTTACAGAAGCTCTTTGGGTTAAAATAAGACACATAACTACAGCGCATCAGCTGGTTAGCCCTTCGCATCCTCTCCCAGAAGACAGCTCAAGCTGGGGCCAGGCCCGTCAATCACACCTGAATGGGAGACATCTGTGCGTATCCTCGCCAGCTGAAATTCTCAAACTCCAGGGGGTTGTAGCCAAAGCGAACGGCCCGGCCATCCAGCGTGGTGCCCTCTTCCAATTCGAATTTCAGGTGGTGGAGGTCAGGGAAATAATGGTTCCTTGCAGGGCTGGAGAACGAGAGGTACAATGACAAGCTGGTTTCCACAGTACAAGGAAGTTCTCATTTCACACCACTACCACGATCAGCTGCATCGTGGGGGCCCCGGCCACACGTGGGAGAAGCCAGCAAATGGCAACAGCTTTTAGCTCCACATCAGCACTGGGGACTCTCTCTTCCCACTAACAGGGAGAAAAACTGGAGCAGAGTTTACCTCTTTCCAGCTGTTTAGGGATGGAAAGGTTAGGGGAGGAGGCGCGTGGCGATGGCTATGGTGCCAAGCGATATTCCAAGGCCATTGCGTGTTAGCTGGAGAGAGGGGGCGCCCTGGAAGTCTCCAGCAGAGGGAACAAAGAGAGAACACACTTGGCAGCTTACACGGTGCACGTCGGGCCTTGTGTGTTCTGTCTGCAGTGACAGGCTCCGGTTCTCGCCTCACACGACGACCCGATCGACCCACCAATGTCGCACTGGCAGCCTGGGAACGGGAAACACGTGTTTACATTCCGCCGACGGAAACGAGCTCTGAACAGCACTAATCAAAGCTGCGCACCGAAAGGAGAGGGGGACGGGGGGCTCTATTTTTAGTCCATTGTATCCGTGTTCACGTTGGCTCGGACCCCGCTTGGATCAGCTTCTCTTCCACCTCAGCGCTGAGCTATTCCAAGACTGCTGGGGGCTGCTGAGAGGAACGGAGCCCTGCCAGCTCCAACCAGGCGTCTAGCCAGGCCCCATCGGCAGCCCTGCTCCTGGCCTATTCCCCAGCACTGCCCCCCACGTGGCATCAGGAAGGGTGGCGGCATTGCCACCGAACGTGACAATCTCTACTGCTTCTCCCCTCACCACCAGCATTAACCTGCACCCAGGTAAACCGAGGTAGAAGCAAGGCAAGAAATAAACTCCAGGTGCCCGTCCTCACCTGGTTCCCCTCGGATCCTTAGTGGGAGGGAAATGAAAAAGTGGATCAGCTGATCCACTCCAGGGCCTTCAATTTTACCACCTCCAGCAGAACAACCCAACCCTCTGGTCTCCCGCTGCTCTGCTCTCCCATCCTCAGTGCTCCTGTCCCACAAACCCAGACACACAGCCCCGTGCTCCAGGGACTGGCCCGCCCGCCCTGTTTTCGACCAGCTGGCAGATCCAGCACCTTGTGAAGAGGGAAGGGTACCCACCTTCACAGCCAAAGTAATTTGCACGGTCCAGGTTGGAATACCCATCCTTGCAGATTGAGCAGAACTGGCCACAGATGCTGGGTTTGCAGTAACACTGCCCATTGCCCTAGGAGACAGAGAGGGTCAGGCAGTGCCCCCCCCCCCCCGCCCCCGGGGGTGGCTCTGCCCCCCCTCTACGCTCAGCACAACCATGCCAGGATTTGTGAGAGAAAGAATAGTGCAGTAGTTGGGGCACTCTGCAGATCCAGACTCAGTTTCCGGCTGTCAAAGCTTCCCTAGGCAAGTCTGTGACTCAGCTCCCCTCTCCCGGCACCGTGGGGTATCTCACTGCCCTCCCTCACAGGGAGAAGAAATCCAGCAAAGACTGCAGGGCGCTCGCACAACGGGGTCAGTGAGTAGGGATCCTAAGTGCTACCGAAATACACCTAGTAAATGATAGCGCCACGGGGCCCCCTCAACGCCTGCGGCTAGGCTATGTCGCAGCACGCCGAACATCCCAAAAGGGAAGCACTCGACTCCTTGAAAACTGCTCAGACCTTGTCACGGTCTCAGCGGACGGTTCTATCCCTGCCACGGGCTGTGGAAAGCGCTGGACAGGCGGGCACTGTGCGAGCTGCCTTGGGGAGAGAATTCAGCCTGGCTTCCCCACGGGGCGTCTGTGCTATCACAGCGACGCCAGCCCTTAACTCACGTACGCTCCCCTGCTGCACCGGGGCGGAGCAACTTCCCAGGGCAGGCAGTGCCAGTTCAAATCATGATTCACACAGGTCGACACCAGGGGTTTGCACTAGTGCAGCTGTGCTGGTGCAACACCAGCATGGGCTACGATCTCCGCTCTCGACGGGGCCTCAGTGATCCTTTGGCACAAGCTATTGTGGAACAACGGGAGCCCGACTCTTTCCGTGGGCTGGAGAATGGGAAAATACAGCCGTCACCTTGCCTTACAGCAGGGTGTGGCTGAGGCCCAGCAGAAGCCTTTGCCTTTTCCCGCCCCACAGAGACCACGATGGCTGCTACGAGGAATGCACGTCTGCAACCATCTCAAACAGCTCCGCGGTCTCCCTCTGCTGTGACGGCCAAGGACTTCCAGCTACAGTCTGAGCTCTAAGGGCTTCAACATACAGTAAGCTTCCCAATTCTTTGAGGATAGGGGCCGGCGTTTTCTTGTACAGCAGCTAGAGAATAGGGCCCTGAGCCCTCACTGAGAATCTTCCATTTCTCAAGGGACAAAGCACAACCCCTTCGAATGACTTTCTGCCTTCTTTCCGCAGCCCTGATGTAGGCTTTAAATCCAGCCCCTTGTGCAAATCCAGGCTCCTGTGGCACATCAGCAGGATGGAGATCATGGGGGTCAATGTGGAGACATGATCTCCAGTTCCAGCCCCCAGCACCCACTGGTGAGCAGACAGTGTCAGACAGGACACGATGTAAATGGAGAGTGATCCTGCGGGAGCCAGTTTTGGAGAGCTCTAGCTGTTACATACCTGAAGGGTTTTTTCCTCGCACTAATGGGAGCACTGGGGCAGATCTCATTCTATACAGGGCAACTCTGAGAATGAACTTACTTGCTGACATTCTGCGACTCCACTGATGGTGCCCTGGGTATCACATTGGCAGCCTGAAGAGAACAGAAGGGCATAAGCAAGTGAGGAAATGAATCCATTCATCAAGAGACGAGAGGAAAAAAGCCAGCTCTTGGCTTCTGGGAACTAACCAAATTGAGAGTAGCACCGAATATGGGCTGGATTATTAGACAGCCTCAGGTTTGCTCTGGATTTTACACACTGACTATGTCGTGTGCACAGGCCCATTTGACACATGTAAATCAAGTGTGAAAAGTCTGAGGGAAAGGCTGAGAGTTTGGATCCATTCAATTGAAAAGGGTCCCAGGTCTGGCCCATGCCCCCTTCCAACTATGGATCTCAAAGTCAGCCCCAGCACCTAGGATGCTTTGTGCTGTAACGGAAGGTGGAAACGATGGGGAATGGAGCAAAGAGAATCGTGTCCACTCGAATGGAGATGGCCAGGCGTAGGTTTGGGCCTTAAATCTCTAGAGCAATGGTTCCCAACCTTTTCCTTTATGCAGACCACTTTCTACCTGCCAAATGTGCAAAGAGCGTCAGTTCACACTAACACCACACAAAAGCGCCACTATTTATTCAGAGAATGTTGTATTACACAAGGATGTTTGTGAAGCAAATTACTTTGCAAATAATAATGTAACATTAAATACGATACATAAGAGGTACTCGGGATTATATTATTACGTTATCTTTTCCCACCAAGGACCACCTGCAGTACCCTCGTGGACCACCAGTGGTCCACGGACTACAGATTGGGAACCACGGCTCTGGAGGTAAAATTGCTTCAAAAAGACTCCTTTTATAACGCAATTTCCTTACTCTTGCATCCATAGGGGTTATCTGGAGTCAGATTCCAGTACAGCGGTTTGCACCTATCACAAGCTGGACCTTCAACATATGCCCGACATTCGCAGGAACCCTGAACAAAGGGAAAAAACAGTATTAGAGGAGAACGTCAGGGAGCATCACAGAACCTGTAGCGAGGGAACAGACGAGGGATCTATTCCTCTCCACAGTGGAAAGTGTCCATTCTCTGCACTGCACCTGGAGCAGGTCCTGGGACACAGGAAGAAATTCTGAGACTGGAGAAGAGAAGCAAGTGAGGTCGCCAGGAAAGAAAACCCAAAGCAGCCCAGAGAGATCATGGGGCAAGTGAAATACTCACCGGAGACTGGCTAGGGTCTGTAGTTGCTAACCCTGCTGGGTTACAGGAGCCCACTGAAAGGAAAAGCACAGTTTGTAGCAGGTTTAAAACAGACCCCTTAATGCTCTGATTCATCCTGTGCATACACACTGAGAAACTGTTCATGGAGGAGACTGGGGGAGGAGGGAAATCTTTTCTGTTGGAGCTGTCGCTGGGTCAGTGACTGGCCTGTTTATTTTTGAGTGTTTTTAAAACTGTGCCCCCAGGGTTGGATTGTTGGTTCAGCTGGACTTGAGGGTATAGGGGGATGTCCCAGAATAATGTGCTGTATCAAGTCAGGGGAAGGGGAAGTCAGAGGAGGGGAAAGAAAATGTTACCTTCGCAATGTGGAAATCCGTATGCCCCTAGCATGCAGGTGTCACAGCGCAGTCCAGCCACTTTGGGGCGACAGCTGCATTGTCCAGTTTCCTGATCACATGTGCCATGGAGCGAGCCCTCCGCGGAGCACTGGCAAGCTGTAGGTGAACAGAGAAAGGTGGACTGTCATGGTGTGAACTGTAAGACAACACGGACTTCCAGCCCAGATTCAAACAAAAGGGTTTTTTTTTTTTTAATAACAAAAAACAACGCAGAAACTTGCTCTTTAACAGCACGATCACCACCCTGGATGCATTTCAGCTAGGTGTTTCAACAGGGATCTAGACAATACTTCGTGCAGTGATCTGAGTAAATCAGTAAAGGAGATCAGTAAAGTAATTGGAGTAATCAGTAAAGGGGATCTAGATAATACACAGCTAGTAATCTGAGATCCAATGCCAGAGCCAGATTGAACCCTCTCTGCTCAAAAGCAGCACGTGAGTTATACGAGGTCCATAGAGCGGCCTGTCTAATATCCCCCCTAACGAATTTACCTAATCTTTACCCCCCTCCAAAAAAAGAGGTCATTTCGTCAAAATTTCCCTGCAACAATTTCCACATCTCCCCTGATTCACCACAGTCTCCCCCTTTTGTGGAGCCACCATGGGCACCATAAGAACAGTCACATCCATCTAGCCCAGCACTCACTCTTCCCACAGTGGCCAATGCCGGGTGCTTCAAAGGGAATGAACAGAACAGGTCATCATCAAGTGATCCATCCCAACATCCATTCCCAGTTTCTGGCACACAGCAATTCCCTCCCGTCCTGGATAACAGTCACTGATGGACTTACCCTCCATGAACTTATTTAGTTCTTTTTTGAATCCTGTTATAGTTTTGGTCTCTCACAACATCATCTGGCAATGAGTTCCACAGGTTGACTGTGAGTTGTGTGAAGAAATACTTCCTTTTGTTTATTTTAAACCTGCTGCCTATTAATCTCATCTAGTGAATCCTGCTTCTTATGTTATGAGAAGGAATAAATACCACCTCTATCACATTCTCCCTTAACCATCTCTTTTCCAAGCTGCAAAGTCTCTGCCTTATTAATCTCTCCTCCTATGGAAGCTTTTCTATACCCAACCATTTCTGTTGTCCTTTTCTGTATCTCTTCTGATTCCAATAAAACTTTATTGAGAGGGGGCGACCAGATCTGAATGCAATATTCAAGATATGGGTGTACCATGGATGTATAAAGAGGCAATATATTTTTTGTCTTATTATCTATCTCTTTCCTAATATCTGTTAGCTTTTTGACTGCCACAGAACACTGAGTTGGTGTTTTCAGAGAACTAGCCACAATGACTGCAAGATCTCTTTGTTGAGCAGTAACAGCTAATTTAGACCCTATCATTTATGTGTGAAGTTGGGATTATGTTTTCCAATGTGCATTACTTTACATTTATAAACACTGACAATCATCCACATGTTGTTGCCCACTCACCCACTTTTGTGAGATCCCTTTGTAAGTCTTCACAGTCAGCTTTGGACTTAACTATCTTGAATAGTTTTGTAACATCTGCAAATTTTGCCATCTCACTGTTTGCCCCTTTTTCCAGATCATTTATGAATATGTTGAACAGTATTGGTCCCAGTACAGACCTTTGAGGGATATCACTATTTATCTCTCTCCATTCTGAAAACTGACCATTTATTCCTATCCTTTGTTTTCTATCTTTTAACCAGTTACTGATCCAGGAGTGGACCTTCCCTCTTATCCCATGACAGCTTACATCTTGTCAAAGGCTTTCTGAAAACCTAAGTACACTATATCCACTGGAGAATCCTTGTTCACATGTTTGTTCTCAATTTGTTCACAATTTACTAGTCCCACCACCCTGCCCCAGGTCAGAAGCTCTGAGCTCCCCACCCCAGTCTGGCAGGCGGAGAGTCGGGAGAGATGATCAAAGTGGATTCTGCAAGCTGCACTTTAATGGTACAGGAGCCACACACAGCTCATGACCTACAGTTCTGCCATCCTGATATAGAGCATAAAACAAGGTAGCGGGAAAAACCCTTCTATGAAAAGCATCAGGGGATGCTGTGTGTCCATGCAGAACGGACAGGAGCCTGGTTTTTCAAAGCCTCCTTCAAAAGAGCTCTAACTCTGGCAAACGCCAGGCAACTACATTCACCTACCTCAGCATCCCTGCGGAGGTGGGAAACCGATGGCTGCAGGAGGCTACTCCCAACCATTGCTGCAGCCCACTAAGATACCCTCCCTAGAGCCAAATCAGCAAGTCAATGATGCCCTCAGACATGAGCAATAAAGCTTAATTAGAACAAACGTTTTACTTCAGCTGATGCACGCCTCTCACATTCAGTGTTTGAAAACGAAAGCCAAAGCCACACAGGCTGTTGAGAACATAAGCCATGTCATTTATCGCATACACGCTGAGGGCCAGTTACACCCACATAACTGAAAGCGGTGCTCTGTTGTCAAGGCCTGGGGGGAAGAAGTCTCAAATAGCCCCCGTAGAACATGGCACACCGTGATGTGCCGGCATGCAGTAACAAGCTAGTAGCCTGGAGACAAGAATATTTGCTGATTTAGAACAAAAGCGCCTGGAAAAGTGCTGGGAAATGACTGTGCACCTTCCTGCCAGACGCTGGGACTGGATGACAGGGGATGTATTACTTCTTATTGCTCTGTCCTGTTCTTCCCCCTGAAGCATCTGGCACTGGCCACTGTGGGGAGACAGGATACTGGGCAAGAAGGACCATTTGTCTGATCCGGTCTGGCAGTTCTTATGTTCCTGCTTCTCTCTAATGCATATCAAGATCTCACTATCCTTTCAAATGAAATGTCATCCAGCAGACATGCAGTCGTCAGCTAGTCTGGTCCCAGGCAGATTCAGCCCTCTCACTTCAGCTCACTTTAAGGATGCATTTCTAGGAAGCGTGCAAATGGCTTTGATACCTATCCGGCCCCCTTCAACAGTAAAACATTCTTATTATTCAAAAAACCAATGGAGGATTTTAAAACTCAGGTTTCCTTCCCTCTCTCGGTTCACCTGGTTTTTAAATGCTGTTTGCACTTGAGCTGTTCCTTTCGATGAAAAGTAAGTGGCTGCTGCACCCCAGTGAGACAATCTGATCCAAGCCTGCCGTCTCTTCAAAGGCATAGTGCCGCCACCCAGTCTTCTACATTTAGAACCGTGCAAAAGCAGTGATGTGGCCGTTTCGTTGCTTCAGGGAAATCGTATCACAGACCATTTTTAATGAGCAGTAAATTCTTTCTGGGAAGCACAAGTGTACATTTGGTGCCAGTCTGATTGGTGGCAGGGGCAGAGGAGAAGATTCTGCCCAGGGCCTGACGGGCTGGTTAATAATACATCCCACGCCGCACTAAGGCAGGCCCTGATTCACACGAGTAGCAGCGCCCCGGGACCCTGATCCACAGCCCACGGAAAGCACTGTAAAAGACTCCAGTTGGCTTTGGATTGGGCCCCATTCATGCAGACCCACTGAATACCAGGGTTGGGTGAGGGAGTTCCATGAAATTCACAGGCCTGATTTTCATTGACATCTCACCCGTTTTACGTAAGAGGCGACTCACTCTGAGTACAGGCAGCAGCACTGGGTACACCTGCACCGCAATCAAAAACCCCACGGCACTGCCTCGGAGCCCAGCTCGCCGACTCAGGCTCCTGAGGCCGAGGCACCAGGGTTAAAAATGCCTGTGTAGACGTTCAGGCTCCAAACATTTACACTGTAATATTCGAGTCCCGCAGCCCAACCCCTGAGCCCAAGCCAGCAGGTCCCGACCAGCTGCGGCCACACCATGCGTTTTGTACTGCGGCACAGATGTACCCAGGGAGGGCATTCTGGGCTTGGTGGTATTTAAAACTTGCTCCAACTGAGCACGTTTTTATCCCTTCTGGCTAAGGGATGAAAACAGGTAGTGACATTTTGCAGACGGGTCGTCAGCGCAATTAAAAAGAAGATTTTAATCTCATTTTCTAAACCCTTTACTAGCCAGTCAGTTCCTGGCCTGTCTGAACATGAAGCCGGCAAGGGGGTCAGTACAATTCTCAGATAGATCCGTGTTTCCTCGGCCGGGCTGGCGGTTTAGGATCTCTTGGTATTTCAGCATTCATAATCAGCAGCTAAGAACAGCTCAAAGGTGACAGTCTTGTGAACTAGCAGGCTGGCTCTGTCAGAACTGCCCTGCGTTTTGAGCCCTGTATATCCTTCTCAGCACATGAAACTCGGCCCAGATGGACATATTTGCAAATCCCAGGGAGACTGCTGTAAAGCTTCGGTTTTGAAGTGAAATCTGAACACACGGTTTGGCATTTCATTCCGAAAGGATTACACAGCTCAAAACACAGTACCTCAATAAGCTAGTGGAGTACAGATGGTCAAACACTGCAATAAACTGCAGCAATTCACTGTACATTTCTCCTTCCGACTGTGCCCGTTTTGGGGGGACAGTGCTGTAATTCCGTTTTCTGGTATGTCCCATGGAAATTCAACTCCTGAAATGTCTTTTGCAGGTTTGTTCCTAAAACACTTTATGGACCTGGGGGGCTGGGACACCAGAATGGGCAGACCCGCCCCCCTGTACTTAATTACAAATGCACTGTGTGGGGCAGTCAGCCTGGCCTTCGGATTAGCATTGGCTATTGAGACTTAACCGGCAACACAAAACACTTTTGTGGGCTAATGTATTTATTCCACCAGGGGAACAATAAGTAATAAAAACCGACTCCTCCTCTAATAAAGACGCAGCGTGAATTCCAATCTAAAGCTGGGCCCTGGGGAGAGGAGAGAAGTGAGTGGGGTAAAGCCAAAGCAATGGAAAGCAAGTAGCAGCATGCCTGGGAAACCCTGCTTCTTCTCCAAAAGGCCGTAGGCAAAATCTTCCATGTGAAGCAAGTTACTTACGTGTACAGCTGGGGTACCCATAGAATCCTGGTGCACACTGGCTACAGGTGTGCCCAGCATAGTTCGAATGGCACCAGCACTGGCCAGAGTGGCTGCAGGTGTTATCCACCGAGCCCCGGGGATCACAGGAGCAGGCTGCAAGAGAAGGGGGCGCACACAATAAGAGGTTTGAGAGGAGGCACTAGAGAGCAAGGAGAAAACTAACTGGATTCAAGTCTGCTCTGCATCACTCATTGTTTCTATCCAGCCCAGATTTGTAGCAACCTGATTCACTCCCATTGGATGGCGAGGCAGTGATCCGGATTAAGCGAGTGACAACTCCCTCTCCAGTTCTCAGTGGACAAATCCCCACTTCCCAAACACACAGAATTCACCGCAGTTTGCACTTTTTTGGCCCCATTTGGTGCGGCCAAATAGGACATGGAGGCTGCCCGGCACAGAAGTGGTCCTTTCGGAACAGACCTGGAGATAGCCAGATGTGCAGGGCGAGAGTGTAAGACATGTACAAGCAACACCTGTGCTGACCCGTCGTTCAGTTCCAAAGGATCTCCGAGTCATGGCCAAACCAGGAAGAAAAAAAAAGCCTGGGATTTTACAGGCTGTTCAAATCTCACCAGCAAGAAGTCAGTAGGTTATATATATTAAAGACATCCAGCTCAGGCCTGCACCACTTATAATGATCAAAGAGGTGTGGGGCCAAGATTTTCAAGTGGCTGGCGACTCTGGGTGCCCGGTTTATTGCACTTTATAAGGGTCCTGGCTTGCAGAAAGTGGAAGCTCAGCACTTCCTCAAAGTCAGGCCCCACAAAGCTATCTCAAGCTGGGCACCCAAAAACGGAGGCAACTCAAAATCACTAGTCAGTCCTAGAATCGTTAGTTCTTTATCATCTGCTGATGCTCCAGCCTGTCCGCATCCCCCGCCCAGCTGACAAGAGCCACCGTTTCCATCATACCTTGGCAATGAGGGTAGGAATGAAACCCCAGGCTACACCGATCACACCGAGGCCCATCAAACTCTGGCTTACAGAAACATCTCCCATGTGAGTCGCAGCCTTCCGGCAGCGTCCCCAGGGCACTGCACCCACACACTGCAAAGCAAGGAAAAGCCAGTGGGAAAGGTGTTCAGAGCGAGGTCGCCTGATGCCTGGGACAGAGAGGTCAATTCTTAAGCGTTAGCCCTGCGAGCCCATGGTGAGTATTCGGGTGCAGAGCTCAGTGCTTGAATACTGAGCCTGAATCCCTCCACTAGCTCCTCTTTCCCCATCAGATCAAACAAACTTTCTCTCTTCACTTTCAAAGACCTTCACGGCCTATCCCCTCCCTCCCTATCATCTCTCACATCCCATGGAGATGTCAGCTCCTGCCTCCAGTGGGCCCCGCGATGTGTCCATTGTGCATTCACTGTTTTCACCTGCCTGCTCCTTCCACTTTGGAGGAGCTCAGCATAAACAACTGGACAACTAACGCCTTTTCCTCCTCCAAAACTTTCCCGAAAACTTGTCTGTGCTGCGACGGCTACACTGATCAGGCTGCTGGTGTGCTGCCCTCTATGCGTTCTCCCTTATTTCCCCGCTCTCCCTCATTTGTCTGTCTCCACCTCTTGTTTCTGTCTTACGCCTAGACTGCAAGCTCCTCAGGGCAGGGACCAGTTTTTGTTTTGGGTCTCCTGGTCTATGCTAGGCCCCATGGGAATACAAATAACGAATAATACACACTAGACATAAGTGAGTCGCCCTAAGGAGGATGCTGAGATTGCAGTCACACATAATGTGCTTTCTGCCACAGGACTAATAAATAATAGTAAGTGCAGAGGGTAAACATCCAGCCTCCCTCCACATAGCAGGGAACCTCCCCTTGCCCCACCTGAGAAGGAAGAGGAGTTACGCACGTTGGCAAAGAGGGTAGCTGAAGTAGCCGGGCGCACATTGGTTACATGAAGGCCCTTCGAATCCAGTTCGACACAGGCACTGGCCGGTCTCACTGTCGCAGGTACCATCATACTGGCCGGGGCCGGAGCAGAGGCATGCTGGAAAAGAACAGCCCCCCTGTGAATTGCTGTGCCTGCTAATCCCTTTCCACAGGAGGAACGAGGAAACACCCCGGCCATTTCACAGCCCTGGCTAATGCGAATACAGCTCCTGGACTCCTAGTAGAGGCTACACAGATGTGCACGCTCTGGGGCAGCAAGTCCAGATTTCATGAAACGATGCAGCACAGGGGAGGGTTATCGTGGGGCACTCGGCCGGATTAAAGGGAGGGCAGTGAAGCCGTGAGACCAAAGCTCTGTTTTATTATAGTCGGTAAGTGAAACTCCCGTCTCTTCCCTGAATGCCATGGAGGAGGAAGTGGGCGCCACACTAAACTACCCCCCCGTTTCACAGTCCTTGAGCTGTAAGGTCTCAGACCTTTCATGAATAAGCAAGAAGTGTCACTTCGCTGCAGGGAAAGGAAGCTCAGGCCCTTAGTTACTTTCCCTTCCCGGCCTGCATCCTCAAAAACTTCTCAAGCCATCAGCCTGGGAGGAAGTGGAAAGCACGTGTCCGCAGGGAGCAAATCCGATAAAAATGTGAACCTCCGGTGGAAGGACCCACATGGAGCTGGAGGAGCAGCACAGGACTTGGGCTGGCAAGAAGGAGCAGGTGGATGGAAAGAAACTTCAGATGCCTGGGGGGCCGGAGAAAACTCAAGACACTCGTCCTCTATCTGGGCCACAATAATGAAGAAAAGATCTGTCCATGAATTATAAATAAAAGGCTGTCCCCACCCCCATCTGCCCAGGATTTCATTCCTGGGAGCTCACATGGGGCAGAGAAGAAGATGAGAATTCCTCGACTCCACAAGCCTTTGCTGACAGCGTTAAACCTTGAGCATGCATGATGCATCTCAGGAGAGGAAGATATCAAATAAACGGACACTGAATGGAGGGAGTGGGGAGAGGCAGGGGGAATGTAACCTAAAGTGAGCCCTCCATCTTAGTTAGAAACACTGCAGTTGAAGAGACAGTGGGAGAATGGCAGAAACAGGTTGTAAAGTCTGAGCCCAGTGCTTAACTGATGGGAAATTCCTGCAGAGTTCCCCAAAAAGGCCAAGGGAATCCGGCAGGTCCAGGCTGCTCTGTGAACATCGAGGGAATTTGTCACTGGAGGCAGGACTGGGGAATTCTTCTTTCCCAGAAGGGGGAGGTGCACGTGTTTCTAGCAGAACAGTTCGGAGCAGCCACTAGAGAAGTTGCAGAACATCAAGAAAACTGGCTTGCTGGACTCATGTCACTCACACTGGCAGCTGGGTCCGTAGTGCCCGGGCGCACATTGATCACAGTGAGCTCCCTGGAAGTTGGCTTTGCACACACACACGCCCCTTTGAGAGTCTTTGCGGCAGGCGTTCCCTTCCGTTCCGGCGGCGTTGCAATCACAATCTGCAAAAGGGACGACAGGGACAAAAGAAGGCGCTTAAAACTCCATCGGCAGGTGACCTGAGCTATGGGCAAAATCCAGGACAGGGAGACAGAACCTCCTGGATTCAATTCCCAGTTCTCCCAGTGACTCACAAGCCGATTCATCTCCCTCTGTGTGCGTCTACACTTGGCCAAACAAGTCGACTTTGCTTACAAGCGTAGACGCACCCTGTGTCTCAGTAGGAGCTCTGGCTAGAAGGCCTTCTCTGAGGACTCATGCCAGGACAGCCCCACTGTCCCAGGGGCTTGTGAGGAGACCCTAAACCTGCAGATAAGCAAGGCACCCGCAGCAACCCCCAGTTACACAGCACATTCTGGTCACCCCAAGGCTGAGTGGCACTTCAGAGCTCCACAGAGGTCAAATGCACAAGAGCCCTAGCCCAGCAGAGCTCAGGAACTCAGCCATTTTGGACTTTCTTGGTACCTTGGTTCTCCTGGTACAGGAAAAGAGGGTGGGACAAGAGAAGAAAAGGGGGAGAGGGAGGCAGAAGTTCTATTTAAAGGGAGGAAGGGGTGGGAACCAGAGGGAAAGAGAGTCCCACTCAGGAAAGAAAAACCTGCCCGGAAAAAAACAGAGATTAAAATATCAGAGGGAAGAAAAAGGTTATCTGGGGTAAAAGTGAAACAATGGAAAAGTCTGTGGGAAAATCAAAGAGACCCAAAAAGACTGAGGAAAGGAGTCATGAGCTTGAGCTGTTAGGATTCTCCTGGAGGGAGAGGAAGGGAAAGGACGCAGAGGAGAAAAAGACAGCAAGTGATTTCACACAAGGTTTGCTGCCCACAGTCACATTCAAGCTAAAGGCACGTGCACCGCGAGGCAGATTCGCAGCCATGGAGGGTGTTGATGCAGATGGTTTAGGAGCTCAAGCTCCACTGATGTCTACAAAATGCTGATGGAAGAAGAGGATGGTCCCATGGCTAAGGCATGAGACACCTGGCTCATATTCTAGCCCTGCCACAGACTCTCTGTCACCTGGGACAGGTCCCTCAGATTTTAAGGAAGCATTACGACCACCTCATCTGACCTCCTGCATCACACAGGCACAGAACTTTCCCGTGATTTCACAACAACCATAACCTTTGTGCCTTCAACTCCATATGTAAGATGCGACTAATAGTATTTCTCTTCCCCTTCCCTTTGTCTTGCCTATTGTAATCGTAAGGTCTTTGAGCCAGGGACAGTCCCTTGCAGTGTGACTCTTCAGGGCTTACTAGAGAGGGACCCTGATCTCCTTTGGGGCCTAAGTGCTCTAATGATAATAAACAAGAACAATTCTAAATTGGAACGATCTCAAAAGAGGTAAGCAAAAAAGCAGGGCTTACTTATTATCTGTCCAGCTGGAAGCATCTGTTCTTCAGTATCATTGTGAGAGAAAGCTGGAACAGCTGGGGGAGAAATAGCCATTGAAAAGATTACCTCTGTGCTCAGGACTGGCCCAAAACTGAACTGACTTAAAAACAAATAATCAACACATTATTAACATTCCTTCTGGACCCTGAAACGTCACCTTCTTCCTGCTTGAAAAAAAAGGGGGAGGTCCTGGCCCCATGGCTAAACATGACATTGGCAGGAGCAGGATTTAGTCCCAGTTCTCCACGGCCCACTAACCCTGAGCTTCAAAGCCAAAGAGAGGTGCTGGGCTTGTCTTCAATTGCAGATGCCTTTGACAAGACAGCAGCACAGGGAGAGAGATGTGATGCCCATGCACTGTCTACAGAGTTGGCAGCTCTGATTTTAGGCATCCTGGTGACCATTTTCCACAAAGACGGTTTCAATCCTTCTCGGTTCCATGAGTCGGGATCTGCGTAATGGTAGCGCCCACACGTCCCTGTGGGCAGCCCGCCCGTGCCACAAAGGAACTCACGGTAGCAGTGTGGGAAGTCTGTGTATCCTTCTGCACATGCATTGCAGAGCTCCCCGGTGTAATTAGGCTTGCAGTAACAGCGACCGGTGAGGTCCTCACAGGTGCCATCGGTGAACTTTGAGTCACAGCTACAACCTGCGGAGAGAGAGCAGCCACTGAGCGCAGTCATTATCTCGAGAGAGACCCTCATTTTCCGGTCTGTCTTCACACAACAGAAGAGATTTTTAATTGCAATAATCAAGCTAGCAGCCTACCTAGAGAGCTTCGGGACATGCAGGGCTGTCCCTTTCACAAATCAAATGTGCATCTATGCCTTTAAATGGTTCAAGCTTGGCAGAGCTGTGGCCGCAGCCATCTGGGAATCACTGCGTTGCAGGATCTGATGGGTGGCTGCCAAAAGCTGGGCTTTGCCCCTCAAGATCTTCTGAAAGGGCAGCGATTCTGCCTGTGGATGCATGTTCCAGCAACACAGATAGAAACGCTCTCTCGGCATGTGCGAATGGATGTTTGGTCAGGCGAGACAGGTGCACTCTGCTGCGTGGGCGAGCGCGCCCATGCACCATCAGCCCCTAGCATAACGCAGACGGTCCACAGCGCCAAACACCTCACTGCTCAACAGCATGGGCTGCTCTCCTCCCTCTGTTAAACAACCAAGTCTGAAAGCTATCTCTCTAACCTGCAAAGGAGCCCATACTCACGGTAGCAAACGTAGGGTGAGTCTATCGGGTGGTCAGGGGATCTATAATAACCCGGAATGCACCTCTCACAGTTGATACCAGTTGTATGATGCTGAAAAACAGTTGGATAGAAGCAGATCAGTCGCCCTGTCCATGAGGAGGGAAGATGTTCTCATCTACCAGTCTGCAGTGCTGGGTAACTTCCCGACAGGGAAACATTAGGAAAGGAAAGAGCGTTTGCTCAAAACTCCACTCACGTTGGGTGGAAATTCAGTCCTTGTTTGAAAACCCCTGTGATTCAGCCAACAAACCTGGTCTGGGTTTCAGGTCTGTAGCTGAACTCGGGCAAATTCTGCTTGGTTTCTGTTATTAAAGTTTCCTACCTGCCCTGCAGTCAGGAAGATGGAAGTAACCCGTGTCATAAAAGTGCACTACGCAGGGCCCAGGCCATTATATGGCACTTGCTATGGCAATTAACATGTCAACAATTGCCTTGTGAGTCAAAGGGCTTTTGCATTGCCACGGGAACACTTTAGTTAGGTGCCGAGCAACAAGGCACCAATGCTTAGACAATGACACCAACGAGGTGGGAGTATGTGGGTCCTGGAAATCAGGGTGGGATTTTCAGCAGCGCTGGAATTGGCCGAACACTGCTCTCATTTGAGACCGGTGGTCAAACTCCTATTGATTTCCCGGAAGCAGAGTAAGGTCCAGGCCAATGCCATTCACTTACAGAAATCCAACTCTTGACGCCTTAGCCATGCATTGCCAAGGTAATGCTTGCAGACAGGTGCCCACAACTGACACTAGCGTGTGCTCTGTTATCCTGACGCCAGGAGTCCAGATTTCCTGGGAAACTAATGGAAAATGGGAGAGCTCCTGATTCTTGTTGCCCACAAGGCAGGACTACGATTCAGGCTAACCATGGCTATGTCTACACTAGAAAAGTCGACCTTATTAAATCGACTTAACGAAAGTCGATTTAACTTTTCTAGTGTAGACATAGCCATAGCCCTTTTCTAGTGTAGACATAGCCCTTTTCGACCTTATTAAGTCAACTTAACACAGTAAATCGACTTAATAAGGTGGATTTAGGTGCTAATCCCCGTCGACACTGGCTTAAATCGACCTGAATCGAGGTGTTATTAAGGAAATGCTTAAGTTGACTTAAGGGAAGCCCAGTGTGGACGCGGAGTAGTTTAAGTCAACGTAAGCCTCCTTAAATTGACGTAATTTGTAAGTGTAGACGCACCCCATGTGACCACAGAAAACAGGACACCAGCCAGTCCCTCACATCACAGCCACAGCGTGCAATTCCCTCCATCTCTCACGTACCTGACATTCCATGCAGACACCGCCCCCTTCATACCGGCCACCTTGACTTTTGCTGGCCTTGTGACGATCGACGTCTGGGTCGTAATAGCAGTCGTAGGCATGACCATTGCAGTTGCAAGCTGAAAGTACAGCGACAGGAGCTAAGCTGGCCTGTTCCTCTGGGTTACTGATCACCATTCAGGCTTTAAACTCCCTCTTCCCCACTCCCTGAGGAAGAGTTGAGAGGGGCTGACTAAATCTGTAGTGGGGGGGTTACATTTAACTGGTGAATAAAATTCAAAAGGGGCTGAAGGGCTGGTTAATGACTTAAGCTTTCTGATCTCTCCCGTCTGCAAATCAAGGTTGGACACCCAGGGAGAGCAGACACCTAGACGGAACAAGGCACTCTAGGAAGGCTTTGGTGCTCTCTGCAACTAGAAAGTGCAGAGGCCCAAAGTGAAAAATGAGCGTGGTGGGAGGGGAGGAAGGGAAATTATCCAAACCTTGGAGCCCCCAAAGTGGTCTGGAGCATACATATAGGCCAGTTCTCAGTTTTATCCCATTAGAGGCAGGCTGAGCTGTAACGTTCAATACATCGTGAAAGGTTTTTTGGTTGTTTTTTTTTAAACCCGTGGAAGCAAGATCCAACAGCCCTTTGCAAAGTCCTGGCATTTATGAGATCATGGGATTTAACCGAGTTTCATGCTTCGCTTTCCAAGCCCAGCATAAATCCCAGTGCTGGCATCTACTGAAGGGTTCAGGCTTTGCAAATAATGATGTTCTGTATGTAAGTAGATCTGAATGAAATTTATCTTCACAGCAGAACTGAGCAATCGGGCTGATTGCACAAAGTTTAGGACAGGCACAGGAAGGTGACCAGAATAAGCATTTGTTATAGATTAAATGGATATAATTATAGAAGCCGTCGCAAAACAGAATTATCCACGATGCAGACCTCCCCCTTCTATGCTTCTATTTACATCCACCAACTCTATTACCAAAATATAGGGTGTCCACAGGGATAGTTTTAAATTCTGACAATGAGATTATACAATCCCAAAACAGTACAGGTCACCCTTTCCATGGATTTATTGCGGTTTTCACTTCTAAATCACAAGTTCAAATCCTTACGAGGGTCAACAGGGAGCAGAAGGTGTTACCATTCAGGGGCTTCTCTGAAATGGCTTAGTGATCTCAGTGCCGTCCCCAATGGAGAGGGGAACAATCACAAAAACCAACACTACAAATAACAGCGTTGCTGGCAGTCACCCCAGAAGAATGGAGCCTCAGCGAATCCTTCCAGATCAGGATTGGGGTTCACTTCTGGGACAGTGTAAGGGAAGGCTGTCGCTCCCCTGACTCGGCTAGATGTTCTATGGATAAAGGGCTTTACCTTCCAGTGCCGACAATCCAGCCATTTACAGCATTAAATTCCCCTCAGGAATGAAAGAGCCTGTCCATACTGCATGGGGAGGGAGATGTAATACAAGATACCATCAGGGGCTGCGAGAAATACTGTGCAGCCTCAAACAGTCTGGTATGCAGAGAGCAGCGTGTGCCGCTCCCCCCACTGTAGCCAGCCAGCTCCCCGGTGCGGTACAGAAGGAGCATGGCGGCACATTGGAGGAGCAGCAACACTGAACACATTTGTGGGGTGCACCTGGTCCATTGCCATCCAGCACCGAAGGGTTGACGTTTCAGCTCGCTCCCCAGAAAGCCAGCCCAAGTCGACAAAGCTTTTGGAATGGGATTCTCCGGCAGGTGGTACGGTGACTCTTAAGGATGTGGGAGTCAATGGCAATTCCTTATTCCACGTTTTGCAACCGCTTCAACAGCTGGAAAAAAGAGCCGGGGTGGGGAGGGGGGAGAAAAAATCCAACCACCTACCTTGGCATTCATTAGCGCTGTCAGTCGTAGCTGGTTTCCAAGGTAACTGGTTGAAACCGGGGCAGCAACGATCACATGAGCCACCACAGGTGTTGTGTTGACAATCGCAATGCAGCCTGGAAAGCGAGGGAGCGGAGTTACTTCCAAGCCAGGTCCCTGGAAGCCGACTGACTGCAGGACTTGGCTGGGGAACTAACTAGAGCGGGCCAGAAAACAGAAACATGTTCCCAGGAAAATATTCACATATTTGGGGGCGGAGGGGGGGAATTGTCTCAAACTGCGATGAAAAGATAAACCCCCAATTTTTTTGCTGGGAAGTGACTTCAAGAACAGTTCCACCGGGGAGATGCACTGAGCAGCCAGCGTTCTCTGCCTTGCCGGCATTCTGCCTGGGTGTTCAGCGTCTGTAGCCCTCTCAGACAGAAAGAGACACCAACAAGGGTCTCCCAGGCAGGCAGATGGGGACCCGGGTGGAAAATGAGATTTTTTTTATTTTTTTTCAAAATTGAAATTCTCCTGCAGAAATTTTCAATTTTGAGAAAAGAGCTTTATTCGTTTTGGCAAAAAATTCCTCCTCAGCCCTAGAAGTGACAGCACAAAAGGAAACGGTTCAAACACTAAGTGGGACAAAAACAACGAGAGTCCTGGGGCACCTTATAGACTAACAGATTTTCTTTGGCATAAGCTTTCGTGGGCTGTAACCCACTTCGTCAGATAGAATCCTAGAATCATAGGGCTGGAAGGGACCTCACGAGGTCGTCTAGTCCAACCCCTGCTAAAAAGCAGGACCACTCCCACTAAATCACCCCAGCCAGGGTTTTGTCTAACCGGGCCTTAAAAATCTCCAAAGATGGAGATTCTACCACCTCCCTAGATAGCCCATTCCAATGCTTCACCACCCTCCTAGTGAGAAAGTTTTTCCTAATATCCAACCTTGACCTCCCCAGCTGTAATTTGAAACCATTGCTCCTTGTTCTGTCCTCTGTTACCATCAAGAACAGCCTACCTCCCTCTTCTTTGGTGCACCCCTTCAAGTAGTTGAAGGTTGCTATCAAATCTCCCCTCAGTCTTTTCTTCTCTAGACTAAATAAGCCTAGTTCCTTCAGTCTCTCCTCGTAAGTCATGTGCCCCAGCCCCCTAATCATTTTCATTGCCCTCCACTGGACTCTTTCTAATTTGTCCACATCCTTTCTGTAGTGGGGAGCCCAAAACTGGACACAGTATTCCAGATGCGGCCTGACCAGTGTCAAAGAGAGGGGAATTATCACATCCCTCGATCTGCTGGCAATACTCCTACTGATGCAGCCTGATATGCCATTGGCCTTTTTGGCAACAAGGGCACACTGTTGGCTCATATTCATCTTCCCGTCCACCATAGCCCCCAGGTCCTTTTCTACAGCGCTGCTACTTAGCCGATCGGTCCCCAGCCTGTAGCAGTGCATGGGATTTTTTCGTCCTAAGTGCAGGACTTTGCACTTGTCTTTGTTGAACCTCATGAGGTTTCTTTCGGCCCACTGTTCCAATTTGTCCAAGTCTCCCTGGATCCTGTCCCTGCCCTCCAGAGTATCTACCATTCCCCCCAACTTGGTGTCATCCGCAAACTTACTAAGCACACAGTCTATCCCATCATCAAGATCATTAATGAAGATGTTGAATAGAACCGGCCCCAGGACCGACCCCTGGGGCACTCCACTTGTTATCGGTTGCCAACCAGACATCGAGCCATTGATTCCTACCCGCTGATCTAGCCAGTTTTCAATCCACCTTACAGTCCACTCGTCCAACCCATACTTCCTTAACTTGTCGACGAGAATGCTGTGGGAAACCGTATCAAAAGCCTTGCTAAAGTCAAGGTATACCACGTCAACGGCTCTTCCCTCATCCACAAATCCAGTCATCTCATCATAGAAGGAAATCAGGTTGGTCAGGCACGATTTGCCCTTGGTGAATCCATGTTGACTGTTCCTGATCACTCTATTTTCCTCCAAGTGTTTCAGGATGGATTCTTTGAGGACCTGCTCCATGATTTTCCCAGGGATTGAGGTGAGGCTGACCGGTCTGTAGTTCCCCGGATCCTCCTTTTTTCCTTTCTTGAAGAGAGGTACTATATTTGCCTTTTTCCAATCCTCTGGGACCTCCCCCGTTCACCACGAGTTCTCAAAGATAATGGCCAGCGGCTCTGCAATCACTTCCCCCAACTCCCTGAGCACCCTCGGATGCAGATGTGGGACAGCTTCTCTTTGGGGAGCTTTTACGGATCGGGGGCAGGTGGGAAAGGACAACATGTTGCTTCACAGTGCAAGCATTTAGGTTTGGGAGGGTAAGTGAGAAAGGGTTATTTATGCCAGGCCATTGATGCCCAGGGCTCCCTACAAACACACAGGATTGGGTCCCTGCCTATAGGAACTTGCAGTTATATAGATACGATACAGCTGATCAACCCTTTTCAATTCAAGACGGCTTAAACAAAAAATGGTCTTTTTCAAAAAAAGGAAGTTTTTGTGTATTTTTGGACAAATACAGACCACCACAGTTTCATCTTTCCTTTCCTTTCCTTTCCTTTCCTTTCCTTTCCTTTCCTTTCCTTTCCTTTTTTCCCCTCCAATTTGCCCTAGGGCAGAGGAGAAAAGGAGAGAAAGAAGGGGAAAAAACAAAACACAAGCTCCTTTTTTTCATTAAAAAAAATCAGAAAATTTCAAAAATGTAAATGAAAAATACGACAAAATTAAAATCTGTTGACAAAACATCCCTTTTTCCACCCAGTTCTACAAACTGAGGTGAAATACAGCAGAAGGAATCTGACAGAGCGTATGACTGGGATGCTGGACGGCTGAGTTAAAGAACTGAACTTGACCGAGAGATCTGAAATGGGCCTGGAAGAGGTTTCTTGATGCTTGGGGAGTGAAAACCAGCCCCCAGAGCATAAGGAGCAATGTTGAGAAAAAATAAAGCATTAGGTCAAGTGTTAGGGAGAGACATGCCTCACTGAGAAGAGATATACACGTATTGGGTAAGCAGTGGGGTATGGGAAATTAAGGAAGACACGAAGGAGGGGAACTGTGAGCAGCCTGAAATTAAAGAAGCATCTTTCAGTCAGAGAAGCTAAGCTAACCTACCATGCCAGGCAATGCACTTTTTGGTTTTAGAAGCTAGTGTAAGCCGGCTTGTGCAGGCTACACAGGCAGCCGGAGAGGCGCCAGGCAAGAATTCTGACTAGCCAAGTGAAAGATTTTGTCCTACCACACCGCAATGGTAACTCATTCTTCAGTGACATCACTGCAGAAACTTCCACTTAACAGAACAGTATAAAATGCTTTCTGTTGTGTTAGACCGCTGGTGATACAGCGTGTTTTCGTTTTTATCTGCACAATTACTCAGTTCCCCTCAGGGCATGTCTGTCCTCCCACCGCTCACTTCCCCAACGCTCTTTCATTCAAAGCTGGGAGTTTAACAATAATTATAATTTGTAAAAACTTTGGGAACAAACAGAGCAGTGATACTAAATCTGATTGAGATATAAAGCCATATGCTTCCACTGGGCTCAAATGGGCTACTCGGGTTGAGCTGTTGCCTTGCTTATCTCTATTTTAAAGATCCCTGACTAATACCTGAGTATCACAAAAGTCCAAGTTGGGATGGCCACATAGCACAAATGAACCCATTTAGATAAAATAAGAAATGACCTGAAACTATGGCCGCAACTCAAACAAAACCTTCTGGGGACAGCTGAAGATGCATCCCCTTCTCTGCACAATATACAAAGCATGTGAGTCTGCTATGTCCATAGCTCCAGCTGTAAAGACATGTGACTATCATAAGCCCTACTTCAACTCCCAGCTCAGCCAAGATGGGGTCCCTTGCCCATCAAATGCACTTTTCAGAGTAGGAAATCGAGATCTATTTGGCCCTGCTGGTTCAGACTGGAAAGCCTTCACCAAGCTCACTCATCAGTGCAGCCCAGCAGGACCTCTGTGCAGATGGTGCTCGGTTAATGAATTATGGACAAATGGGCTTCAGTTACAATATTTACATACGTCATTGATCAAGTATATACAAAGGGGGATAGGGAGCTGGCACTGTGCTCCCATCACATGTGCATTTCTTGGAAAACCGCAGCCTTTTCATAGCAGTGACATTAATCAAGGCGAGCCCGAGCCGCTTAGCAGCAGCAGGATGCAGCCGGATTTCCTCAAGTACAAGTGCATCTGACTTTGGCTGGAGCTTGAGTGTACATTGCATGTACTTCAAAAGGTCAAGAGCCCTAACTGCTGCAGGGGACTCTGCTGACCCTGGGAGCGGTGAGAGAGAGCCAGCCGACTGCAGGAGCCCATACTGAGACAGAGCCAACCTGCCACCACTTGGTGGTGACCTTCCTTCTGAAATGAGAATGGGAGAGAACAAACCGTCCTTCAGACCCCCATCCCCGATAGCTGCAACACCCATACAGTCATCTCTCGGCAGAACCGGTTTCTGACTACCAGGCCTCCAAGAAAGAAGTGAATTTTGCTGGCTTTGTACATCAGCAGATGGGACGCCCTTCCGATGGCTCACAGGTCCCCCCATGCTTAGGCATCTGTGACAGGAGAGAGACCTAGATGGAAACCGTTGCTCTTACCAGACAGATACACACAATACTTGGGGTCCTTCTGAAGTCATTTCAACAAGGCTGTGTGCAGTTATAATGAGGGCTGCCCTCTGACCCTGAACTGGGATCAGCCTCTTCACAGGGAATCCCTGCCTGAGTCTTTGTCTGTGTCTGAAGCAGGTCAGACCTCCAGAGATGCCTATCTCTTCTCTCGCGTCTTCACTCGGGCAAAGGGACTATTTCTGACCCCACTGCATTCCAGCACATGGAAGGAGAAAGTCACCCTTCACCAGCGGAGCTGCCCCAATCACTTTCAAACACAGTGCAATGCCTGTTTGCACTTCAGCTGGGTCCCATGGAAGCCCGTTGGGAGTTTTGCCAATGATCAATAAGGGCTGGATCAAAAGCAACTGAATCTTCACAGAAACCCCCCGCATACACCATACGCACTTAACCCAAGCCCTGTAAAAAATGTGCAGTCCACCCAGACATTGGTACGGTGCCAATTTATGAGGAGGAAGCTGCAGTCCATGCATTTTGGGACGTCAGCAAAAAACATGTAAGTTAAATAAACAGTGTCATCTACTCCCATTTATAAACAGCGATCAGCATCCGTGACGTGCTTCATCACGTGTGGGAGCTTTGCCAAACTCTTTAGCTCATCCAACTTCATAGCCGTGTGGCCCTGGTGGCCACCCAGGCATAGCTGTATGCACTGGGGATGAACCAACCCCCAATAATTGTCCATGGGGAAAGGGGGCACTAGAATCAAGAGAAGCCGGGGTTCATCTCTGCGGGGAGCGAGGTGGGAACAGCAGGAGAACTAAAGAGCACGTGAGGATTCTGGCCACACCAGCGTATGGCACAGACAGGACAGCTACCTTCAGTGGGGTTGAAATACTTGCTAACTATCCAGTTAAGAGACTTTGAGCCCGATCCAATTCCCACTGAATGCTCCCACTGATTTCAGAGGACGCTGGACCAGACCCTAACACCACCATTCTGCATAACCCATGGTGTGGAGGCCTGTGCGATACAGGCTTCCTACAATCTTCACCTACTGTGCCCCAAACACACCCATTTCTCTACTGAAACTTCCCAGAGCAGACATTTTCCATCATGCAGTGCTTTTAGGCATTGTGATAGAATCACCAGACTGTCCTACCTAGCAAACCCAGCCTGAGCAAGATTTCTGCAGACAAACAGGAGTGCACAATTCCTCCCTCCAAAGTGTCTGGAAAACTGACTGAATTTCAATCATAAACTGCCTTGCTGCCCAACAGTCAGCAATGGTCAACAAATGCTACACCTTAACAATGTGATTCTATATTGCCTTCTTATCTGGAGGAAACTGACATTTACTACACTTATTCCAGGGATATTTAATCTTGTCTCCGCATGCAGTGATGAACTAGATGTAGATGACCTTTCGACGTCCCTTCAAGATCCATCTTTCTATGACTATTTGTATTGTGGTAGTACTTTGAACCCTCAGGCATGGACCAGACCCCAGAACAAAAGAGAGTCCCTGCTCTAAAGACTTTGCAATCGAAGTATGCCTTGATTCCACTCCTTTCGGACCACAAGATGGACAGGAGTCTAGCAGGAGAGGGGATCGGGTCTCCTAATCAAGCACAAAGGTTTCAGATCACAGGCTGGAGATTTAGAAGTCTGATAGGTGACAGAAGTGTCTTCACGGGACAGCAGAGAGTGGTTTTCACAAGACTTTTGGATATTGCAACCAGATGGGAAATTGATACAACCAGTGAATGCTGAGATATGATCACGCTTTTAATTCAGCCAGAACAAAAGAAAATGCCAAGCTTCTCTCCAGCTGTATCTTCTTGTCTTGAGGCTGTCAAAGCCCTGGCATTTGAAGACGTAGGACATATGCTTTCACCTACACTGTGCTTCCCGGTCTGGAGAGTTACCCACAGATTTATGAGGGAATGACAGGTCCTGGCAGTTGCCACAGATGACACAATAACCCTGTTGGGCTCAGAGCCCACAGCTAAATCTGTGGACGGCCTCCCCACCTGCCCCTCAGGCAATGTCAAGCCAGGTATCTCAGTGCATCAGCTCCACATTTTCATGCCACAGAGACATTACATCAGTCAAACAGGCAGGGATGAGTCAAATTATCTCTGCATACCCACTCCACTGGGAGGCTAGAAACAGCTGCTGTGACAGCCTTGATGCAGATCTGACTTCCATGGGGCTCCTCATGTTATAATTAATGCTTAATTACAGCCGACTACCTGTCCCACCACACTTCCAATGCCTTCTTTATAATGTCTGGTTAGCTTTCAGTTTCCAGTGATTCCATTTTACTTTCTTCCATTTACACAGTGTCTGTTGTCCAGACATATCCCAAAGGAACTTACAGATGTTACTTGCCGACTTACAAAGAACACAACGAAGAAAAGACTTTCCCCACTAGGCAAGAGCAGCCAATTCTGGGGTGAAATGTGGCAGCTGTTTCAACAGTGTGCTGCAACGTTACCCTGCTGTTTGGGACAAGGAGTGAAGACAAAAAATGCAAACAAATGAAACCAAAGGGGGAATTCTGGGAGCCAGAATACAAAAATGAACAGATCCAGTGTTTGGCCAGGATTTCAACAGGTCTTCACACCCCACATTTTATTCTCTTCTCTGCAGCAACCCCAGGTATATGTTAACACACACCAAGGCTGCTCTATGATAAGTAATCATTCCACACTGTGCATCTGCTTTATTCTGCAGCACAGATGCAAGACAATAAATACACCCAGCAACACCAAGTTTTCAGGTGAAATCCAGAAATTATCCAATTCACATATATACTGAATTATTCTTCAGGAGAGAGACGAGTACACCAACGCAGACTTGCTTTTCAATATCTCCTTTGTCTGAATTCTTAGCGGATTTTAACCTTGGCTGGGACCTGCTGGAATTTTACTTTACAAGATCCAAAAACACTACATGAGCCATATGGGAAAGAAACTCAAGCTTCTTTAGGTCCAGCTGACTCTACCCAGCCCGTTCATGAAAGCAAGGCAGGCTGCAAACAGATGGCTAAGATTCAATGATTTCCTGGTTATCAGCAACTATATGGAGTTTCTAGCTAGAATGTGGATGGCGAGAGCCTTGGGGGCCCAGAAATGTAACACTTTGCACTTTCCTGCCCATTTGTAAAAACTGGCCATTTATGCCTTTATATCAATTTAATAGAAAAATCTGCATAGCTCCTGCTACCTATGAGCAGGGCCAGCTAGTTAGTCCCTTGAGAAGTATCATGGATTTTATGAGACAAATATGGAGTAACGCATTTCTCAATGTGAGTCAAAGAGCTGAGGTTGGGCTCTTAGTGAATTTTACACTCATGAAAGGTATTTGGCAATAATTCTGAATGGAAGGAAGGTCTGGTCAGCGCATAAGGCCCTGGCCTGGGATCCCAGAGACATGGGGGTCAGTTCCCAGCTAGACCGCAAGCTTCCTGTGTGACCTTCAGAAAGGCCTTTAGTTTTCCCTGTTCCTCAGTTTTCCATCAGCAAAATCCCCAACTCGCATGGATGCTGTGATCAGAAATGCATAAAAAACTGTTTAGCACTTGGATATTACAGCAATAGGGGCCACATAAGTTCCCAGATATAATGAAGGCCTCAGCACTGCGTCTGCTCATGACCCCGGCAAAGTGCTATGGGCCTAATGGAGAGAGATGAAGGCTATAAGGCTATGTCTACACTTGGCCAAATAAGTCAACTTAGCACGTCTCTACTCAAAAATTAAGTCGACTTAAAAGGGCCCTTGCCAAATCGACTTAAAGCGTTCACTCTGGATGCCTAAGTCAACTTCTAGGGGCTAGGTGGACCTGGGACTGGTCCACGGTGGTGGGGGGGCACCCCTTGCCAAGTGCCAGGGGGCTCTGCATTTGCTGGGTACAATGGGGGCTGAGCAGGACAGGGACACTGGCAGGGCATAGGAGCAAGGTGGGCAGCTCTGTCCTGCCCTGTGGGGGGGCACGCCAGGCTCTGCCTGTGCCAGCCACCCTGGCAGGGAAGGCAGTGGGGAAGCCCTGGGGCCCTTTAAATTGATTTAAAGTCGATTTAGGGCTAATCCGCTCTACACTAGCTAAGTCGACTTAATAAAGTCGACTTAGCTAGTAAAGTCGACGTTATACTAGGTTTTATAAAGTCGACTTTAATTTTTCTTAAGTCAACTTAAGATACTGCTTAAGTTGACTTAAGGAAAATGTAGTGTAGACGCACCCTAAGTGACGCAGATTAATTTAAGTCGATTTACTTAGTTTGTAAATGTAGACGCATCCTAAGTGAGGGACAGTTCAGTCCCAAAGTTTATTCAGTTCTCAGCCACTCTTCTAAACTGTGCTGCCCATGGTGGCGGCACTGGGTTTGTGCTATGGACCACGGTCAGCAAGGAACTGGATTTGGCCCACTAAAATTGCCCGTTCTTTCAGCGACATGTTTCTTAATCTCAGTTTAGAAAGAGGCTTTTTTTAAATTAAAAGAATACTCTCCAACTCCCTCCGCTGCCAGCGCACACACATTCATTACTTCATTCGCATGTCCAGCCCTTGCTTTCTATTTTGGGGTTTTGCCCTTTCGACAATGGAATGTTTTGTTTGAAACCCGACAACGCATTATATTGGAACGAGGACCATACACGCTCCCTACAAAACTGGAGAGCTTTGCCTTCCACCTACACTTTGGCTCCAGAGGATGTTTTGTCTATTGTAACCCAAATAAATGACTCTACGATGCTTATGTCTAAACATCAGGTGTCAAGGATTTAGTTGTGTTATTTCTATGCATAAGCAACCCGCCAACATGAGGATTGCTTTTTTGGATTTGGGGGTATTTTTGTTTAGTTTTTAATCTTATATTTTTGCCTCCTTCTGTCTTGAGGTAAATTGTTTGTGACACTCAGCTAGACAACAGACAGCTGTGCAAATGAGAGAGAGAGAGAGAAAAGAGAGAGAGACAGACCGACCGAGAGATCGATCTCAATTGTTTTGGGGTTGAGTACAAAAAAAAAAAAGAAACGGGTGGGTTGGCAAGATTTTAACATCGCCACTGAAGAATGTTCCCCTTCCCCTTTAAAGAAGAGTAAGAGGGCAAAGGACAAAATTGCTGGTTCAAGCTATCTTCCCATCGATTATCGTCGAATCATAGAATATCAGGGCTGGAAGGAACCTCAGGAGGTCATCTAGTCCAATCTCCCTGCTAAAAGCAGGACCACTCCCACTAAATCATCCCAGCCAGGGTTTTGTCTAACAGGGACATGTTTCCAAGGATGGAAATTCCACCACATCCCTAGGTAGCCCATTCCAATGCTCCACCACCCTCCTAGTGAGAAAGTTTTTCTTAATATCCAACCTCGACCTCCCCAGATGCAACCTGTGGAGATAGTTATATGAGTGCTTTCTCTGAACACAGCATCTTATCACATCACATCAGTGTGCCAAACAATCTGGACAAGAGATGTTCTTCTAGGCCAGGGGTCTGCAATCTGCGGCTCCGGAGCCGCATGCAGCTCTTTGTCTGCCCCCTTGTGGCTCCGGGCTCCTGCTGACACTGGGGGACCCTGCAGGCAGCCTGCTCCTGGGTCCAGACCCCCCGCCTATCCCCCCGCCAGGGGACCTTGCAGCAGGGGCTCTAGTCCAACTCTCACTGCGGCTGTCAAAATACTTGGTTATTGAAGGAATTTTTAAAAATGGCTCTTCTTATTTTTGGGGTTGCTGACCCCTGTCCTATGCCAACTCTACAATTCAGGAAACCACTTAAGCAGATGCTCAAAATTAAATTGCACTTAAGTTTTTTCCTCAATCAAACCTCTAAAACGTAAGACTGAGTGGCCTAAAAAAGGTTTCTCCCGGCCTCCCCACATGCATCCCACAAACCTAGTTTGTGCAAAGTTTGGTTCATAGACCAGAAATACATGGCACGAGGAGACATTACTGAGAGATCCAATGTCCTGGCTTGTCTCCAAGGAGCAGAAATTTTCCTATCGCAGTGGGATCGCAGGTGCCGTCTTGGGTGTGAATGAAACATTTTGAAAACCAAACAACGGGAGCTAAGGAACGGATGTGGGTCCACAAGATAATCTCTCTCTTTTGAAAGACTCAGCTCTATGCAATTGGCGAACCACTACCCTACACACAGGGAAGAATCGGAAAGCTTCTGGACTATCACCCAATGACTGATCAGCGGTACCATGGCGTGATGAAAAGGCAATCTCAGGACATTTAGGAGAGAAGTGGTATTAAAATATAGGTCTCTTAACTCCCAGTTCAGTTCCTTAACCACCAAAATCACCCTTCCGTCCTAGAACAATTAATGTCTCAACACAACCAGCAGTGTAAGGGAATCTTGATGGTCTTACCTATAAGGGTCAGTAGGGTCTCTTGCATCACAGACGTCTGCATGGCCATGGCAAACACAGCGCCCTCCGATGCTGATGTCTTTGATGCTGTAGTAATACTAGGAGAACATGGAAAGAGTTGGCCTTCGGAGCATCAGGCAGAAGCCACACAGATGTTTTTCACCCTCCTGCTTGTCACTCACAGTGGCAAACTCAGTTGCCTGTTCTCAGACTCCCAGCCAAAATTTCCCTGGGGTGTAATAACACCTGCTAGTGATTGCAGAGCTGATTAGCAACAAGCTGGGACTCCCAAGCCAGCCAAGAAACCAGCTGCAGCTCCAGCAAGTGTTCTGAATTTTGTTGGCAGTGAGACTCAAAACGGTTTTTCCTCTGGCCAGATTTCCTACTCAAGCCATCAGCATGCACCACTCAGCATCATCATTGCCCAGATGCCAGAGGATGACAGCCTGGATGGACAGCAAGCCTAGTCGAGAGGGACATCTCAGAGAAAAGGGCTAGCTTGCGGCCTCTGTAGGCCCAGGGACCTCTTCTTCAGCTGTTTGCACACAAATGAAAGTGATCCATTGAGACCTCTCTCTGTTCAGATAAGAGATTTCAAAGAGACTGAGAGAGATCTTAAAAGCAGAACATACACAGATCTGCCTTTTAGACAACACCTGCAAAATACAGCTACACCTGCAAATGGCTTCCCCACTGTGCCGGATCCTACCCAGCCGCCTTTACCGAAAAAGCCTCGGTTCAAGGCACTGAAGTGCTAACAAAGCCGCAAGTCCGACATCACAAAGGCACACAGTACGAAGCCCACCCCTCCCTCGTTAGCATCTTGAAGCATCTCACCCTCCTGGTCACGGTGGGGTCCCTTAGGGCTTTTCCCATCAGATGCCCAAGCAGCGTGTTGGTCTGCAGGAAGCGCAGTCGGATGTTAGTGGCTTTGGTGAAATTCCGCAGGAGAGGTGAATACGAGAAGTTCATGGCTCCTGGCCGCCCGTTTACCAAAGAGACGACAATCTGCGGATGCAGAATGAGAAACACAGCACAATCCTTCAGGCGGACAGAAAGCTAATGCTTCCTTCTGCCAGCCACAGCCACAAACACTTTCCCATCCTAGCAGATTGAATCAACTCTGCATCTACCAGCATCCAGAAAACCCTAAGAATGGCACCCTCTACCCCTAACCCCCTATAAATCTCCTGTCCCAAGCAGGGTACTGAACCCAAAAAGGGACAGGAGCCCAAGACTCTATGAAGTCCACTGGGAACTTGGCTAATACTACAGATTTTACATGGACGGTGCTCAGATTCTAGTGATGGTCAGCACCATAAATCAGACAGACAAACAGAGCCTCTTCCATTCAACCCAATCTTATGGCCAAATTAGTGACTATAGCTGGATTTAAACATAGCATAAGACTGTAAGCCCAGGCTTTGACGATGGCCAAGTCACCATCTGTGTGTAAGACGGTTCTCTCCCTCTTAACTCGGACCCTTTTATGGTCAGTATTTCTGAAGGGTCCATTCTGGTGCAAGAAACTGATACCCATTTAGGTTCCTCTTCTGCAGCAGCTCTCGCACAGGAGAAAGACTTTAACATGAGGTTGTGAGAAACACAGGACTGGCAGAGTTTCACACATGGCATAAGCAAATCGAGGTTCCAAGACATGCAGATGCCTTCTGGGTTCAATTCTCACAAGGGGGCTAAGAGGAGGCTCCCATAAAAACCCCACGCACTTCGTGGCCACAAATCACAGGTTTGCATGTGAAAGGGCAGGGTTTTAACAGCCCACCCATTCCACTTTACCCTTCTCTGACCTCTAGACCCTTGCTGCTTAGCTCTGAGTCTGCCAGCTGGACAGAACACTATGTTTTATAAACTGGACTGTCTGCAGTACACTGAACTTCTTACACTTCACTGTGACCTTTGCCGGTTCCTGCACAGTCTGGGGGTGGACACACAGATTACATTAGTGTCTGAACAGCTGGAACGAAGACTTTATTTCAGCCACCTGATTCCTCTCCCACCCCTAGAGCCAGATCTCCAGGGAAATACAGGGCTAGTGCAAGCCACACCTCTCCGTTTTCTAATGGCACAATCCTGGAATATTCAGTCGTGCAGATGGCATCGTCATCCTTGGAAATACGTTCTACAGTATTCGGGCTGAACTTCTCGATACAGTCCCTCTTGGAAGCTGTTTATCAAAGAGAGATTGGAGTAGATAAGATAAGAGGTACGGCCCAGATCATGTTTCAACCACCATTCCCCAATAAATTCTGGTCGGAGAAAAGGAAGCACAGTTACCTATATGAAGAATTAACTCAGCATTAAAAATTCATTCAATTTCATAACCACAATTGCCTCCCCTCCCTTCAGCTTTGCATCACGTATACGCTACTTCTCCAGACTACTCTGCTCCTCAGACTTGCAGAGATGATGAGAAGTGAACGGGGTCACTATTTGAGAAAAACACTGAAGTCACGCTAGAAATTGCCAGAGCAGAGTCCTGTGACAGAATATTCTAGAGTTAGCAATATCTGGTCTCATAGGCTATGTCTACACTTGCAAAATAAGTCGACTTAAACAAAGCCGCATCCACACCAGGCTTTCATTAAGTCGACTTAAGAAATTCCTTAAGTCGACTTAATGAAAGCTTAAGTCGACTTAATAAGAACCACCTATTAGGTCAACTTAAGCCGCCTAACCCTTCTTTAGGTCGACCTAAGCCCAGTGCGGACGCTTAAGTCCACTTTGTTAAGTCGACCTAAGGACAATTAGGTCGACTTAACAAAGTGGACTTAGTCCACGTCCAAGGACACCACTTTGGTAAGTCGACTTAATAAGGTAGTAGACATAGCCATAGATTTGTAATGTAGACATAGCCATAGATTTTATGGTGAGAAGAACCATCATGATCTAATCACCTGCTTAATACAGGCCAGAGAAACCCACTAGTAATTTCTGCATTGAGCCCATAGCTTCTCTCGGAGCTATAGGAGTCCTTGTAGAAATATAGCCGGTCATGACTCAAAGATTTCAAGTATTAAAGTATCCACCACATCTTGAGGTGAATTGTTCCAGTGGCTAATTACTTTCACAAAAAATTTACATCGTATTTCTAGACTGAATTGGTCTGGGCTACAGCCTCCAACTATTGGATCTAGTTAGGTCTTTTTCTGCTAGATTAAAGAGCTGGTTACAATCAGAAATCTCTTCCCCCCAAAGGTATTTGCAGACTGGGATCAAGTCATATTGTAAACGTCTCTTGGATAAACTAAAAAAAAATCAGGTTTCTTCAGTCTCTCTCTCTAAGGCATGTTTTCCAGACCATAGATCATTCCGGTAGTTCTTTTATTAATGCTTCCCCATTCTTGACACCTTTTTGAGGTAAGGATGCCAGAACTGGCCACAGAATTTCAGTAATGGAATCACCCCTGCCATACATGGAGATAATGCCTCCTACCTGCTACTACTCCCGCATCGGTATATCATGTTTATCCAAAACACTGAAATACAACAACTCTGGAGTTTGTTTAAACACCAAGGAAGGGGGCAAGTAGTTTACAAAGGGGAAAACTAAGAGCAACTAGATGAAATCAAGAAGAAATGCATTTAAGAAGAACAGAATAATAATCAAAACATTTAACAATGAAACTACTAACATGGGGAACAGCCTCCTGAGGAAAATGGGGGAAGCCTCGACACTGGATACATTTCAAACAGGACAGTACAAAGCACTAGAAACTATACCGTAGAGAGCAAAGTGACTGCACACAGGAGTGGGGGAGGGATTTTCCATTCCTAAATCTTGTGATTATTGGTAAACAAATGCCAGAAACCAGAAAACTTAAATCCCACTTGTGACGGCAACCCAGAACTCCTGCCATGACGGGGAACGCACGTGGCCGAAAGCTAGAGGTCATTACATGGAACATGCTTTGGAATGGAAGCCAACAGCGCTGCATGGGATTACAGGAGCCATGGCACAACTCTCGGACACTCACTGAACCGTAGCAGCTATAGGCATGTCAACACAACCGAACAGGCACACGCCACGGACTCTACAAGTCAGGCACACATTCTTGAACCTCTTCTGCCCCAGCGTCCTCTGGGACGCTTGATATTCCACTATCGGCAGAGCAAGTGGGAAGACAGCCACGTTGTTTGCTATTGCCATTAACAAGAAGGCCATGCCCTCAGTAACGGACTGCCTTGCGACTGGTCAAGTACCTGAGTGATCCTGTAACAAGAGACTCAGCCAGTGCGGATGTTCAGGGTCAGGCAGTTCATGATACAAGGGCTGATTAAGCCATCATCCATTTACGACAAAATCTCACGTGAAGCTACCATCCAGGCAATTGTCCCCACAAAGGAAAAACCATGAACCTTTCTTGAATCTTTTTCTGAACTAGCATCTGGCACTGACTACCATCAGAGGCAGGATACTGGCCTGGATGTACCTTGTACAGTCTAGCAGTACCTTTCTTCACGGCAGGGTGGCATTTCCATTTGAATAATTTGATAACACTTAGCTTTTATATAGAGCATCTGATGGTTTCAAAGGCTATGTCTACACTAGAAAAAGTTAGCTCAACTTTGTTAAGTCGACTTAATAAAGTCGACTTTAAGTCGACCTAAAGTCAACCTTATTAAGTCGACTTAACAAAGTGGTTACCCTGAACGGGGACTTAGTTAGTCGACCTAACTGCCCTTAAGTCGATTTAATAAAGTCGACTTAAGGGTTAATCCACGTCCACACTGTGGTTAAGTCGACCTAAGGAGTCGACTTAAGGGTTAGGTCGACCTAACCAGCGGTTCTTACTAAGTCAACTTAAGCTTTCATTAAGTCGACTTAAGGAATGTCTTAAGTCGACTTAATGAAAGCCTGGTGTGGACCTGGACTAAGTTAGGTCAACTTAAGCCTCCTTAAGTCGACCTAACTTGCAAGTGTAGACATACCCAAAGTGTTAGCCAAGGGAGAGGAAATATCATTACAGCTTGTCAGAAAGAAAGAAAGAAAGAAAGATTCACGTTAGCTGTTTTTCCTTCCCCCCCATCTAATACAGCATTTCAACCAGCTATAATCACTATCTCCATTTTAAAGATGGGAAAAACAGATGCACAGAGAGGAGAAATGAGATCCCAAAGTCAGACCCCAAATTTCCCACCTCCTGTCCAGGCCTTCTCCATTGGATCACGCTTCTTCTCATTTCCTAAACTTTAAGTTTACTTTTACTAATTGTTTCCTCATTACATTCTGCATGTGTTGAGCGCTTAGCAACACACCAATGTGCACAAAACAGGGATGCAACTGTGGGTTGATTCAGACATTAACCAGGAGAAGCAAGGGTTAAAGTCAGGCCTACGAGCACGGTAGATCTTCTCAGCTGTTCCTGGCAGGGCTGCTCAGCTCTAATTGAGGCTCAACTGAGAAATATTAGCATAGTTCACGGGAATAATCCTCAGAAATTCATTACAATGCACCTGGTGTGAATGTGCCCTCTATACAGAATGTGCTGCCTAGAAAACTGTCAGCCTGGAAAGAGGGCGGGGATCAAGGGGGATACTCAAAGAACCCATTCCCCCACCCTCTTCTCATCCATGTGAGTCAGACTGGTATGTGCTCAGCAATACATAGCACCTGACAATGTGGCCCTGGTCCATAAACAATGTCTTGGTCATGGAATGAGCAGTTGCAGTGGGAAGACTGGAGCTGGCAAAGCGTAGTGTCAAATCTCCAGCATCTGGACCAGATTTAATAACCCGTTACTTGGATGAAAGGCTGCCTCGCTCCGGAACCACAGGTTGATCCATGCTAGGGCACCGCCACCCTGGCAGTATTTTGGTGGTGGGGAGAGAGAAACCAACTCTGGCAGAATATGGGCTATGTCCACACTGGCACATTAGTTCGAATTAAGGAAGCTTAATTCGAACTAACTAAAGCCATGGCTACACTAGGCGTTCATTAGTTCGAATTAAGGGCTTCCTTAATTCGAACTAATAAATTCGAATAGGGTATTCCAACTAAGGGTTAATTCGAACTAGTTAGTTCGAATTAACCAATGTGGCCCTGTTAGTTCGAACTAATTGCTTAGTTCGAACTAACCGGCCATTGAACTCAATGCAATTCGCTAATGAATGCATGAATGGCACTTGCTTAGTTCGAACTAAATTTTGCTAGTTAGAATTAAGTTAATTCAAACTAACTAAAATTAGTTTGAATTAGTTGGTTCGAATTAACTAATTCGAACTCACTTTAGTAAGTGTAGACATAGCCAAAGTGAGAACCCTGGAATCCAGACCTAGCAATAGGCTGGAGGGACCCAAAGCAGCAGCTGCGTTACTGGGAGACCGTTTTGCTGGTGGGTTCTAGTGGTTGGCGGGAAGAGACTGATAAAGCTTAACTGTAAATCCACCTTATGGAAGGGGGACCTGCTGCAGCACAAGCCAATATTGGCTTTTCACTGAAAGAGATTAAATCCACTGGGCTACATGAACACCTAGCCCTTGGGACCCCTCTCTTGGACCCTGGAACCAGAGAAGAGGGAGGGAGGTGTGGGCTGGAAACCAGACACTGCACAGTTCTATTCTGACACTGGCTGTCTCTGTGTCCTCGGGCAAGTCACTTACCCTCTCTGTGCCTGTGTTAACCCACCTGTGACAGGAGCAGAATCAAGTTTCCCCACTCCATAGGGTTGAAAGGACCAACGCTGCTTATTTTCAACGCAATGCAGGTTGTTTGTCCAAGGACAGCCAATACTGTTAAAAGCCTCCTCTGGTCCTGTGCCAGATGAGTCCAAAGTGGTCAAGTTTAACCCCGTGCCCACTGAGGCTTCTTAAAACACAGCCCTGCGGGATGCAGATGGACAGGAACAACCCCCATGCAGACTAAACACAACCAGAGGGAACAAACTGTCAATGCACCTGGCCACGTGCTGCATTACATCTGCCCTTTTCTCAGCCGCTTCTTTACGAGCGAGACCGACAGACGAAATCGGCATTCCCATCCCGTGTCACACAGCTAGCCAGTGCGGGCAGCGCCGTGTGCATCTGGATTAACAATTAAATGCAGCCCAACATCGCTGATGGCCTGTCCTTGCATCAAACACAGGGTTTAAAAAAAAAAAGGAATGATGAACCTTTGATGTAGCTTCAAACGCCAATCACCACCACAAATTCCCCCTTCCACCTCCATCCCGCTCCTTTTTACTGCCCGGGTGGCCTGGAAAAAGTGTTCTCAATGCTCCCTGCTCAGACCCACCATGAAGAGGAGAGAAATTGCCATTGATATGGTGCCACAACCTGCACAGCTCTCTTCCTGCTCTAGTGAAGTGCATTTTCTATAACTGAGTCATTTTTTCCCTCCTCTTTGAGAGATAAACCCAACAGCGTCACTGGCATCTCAGTGGAATGTAGCGCAGGGACATCAGGGAGCCGGGGAAATTTAACCCCTCATGGGGAGTGCAGAATTGGAAAGCTGGAATAAACAACGGCTCCAGATCTAGGTACGCCTCTTGTAGGAAGCAGGGGCTAATTTATTCAGTTAACCTTTTAGAAAGGCCCTATACAGTTCAACAGAAAATGAGTATCTTTATATAGGCTTTTTAAACTATCCTATAGAATTGAATAGAGAATTTTCTCTCTTCCCTAGGGGATCAAATGGATTAGATCAAAAATAAGCATATGGAAAGCATCTCAATTGCTACTGAATTCTATGAGGTTTAGTATGTCAACCTTCTTAAGTTCTACAGGAAATTTCCCTAGGTTAGCAGATTGTCTCATTGCTAGCTAGGGGAGGTAACCTAACTCCTCAGCAAACGGGGATTTAGGTAGCATTTGATGATGTGAGAGGGGAAAAGGACATGGCCTTGCTCCTGCTAGCTGGCTGAGTAAGCAGGCAAGCGCAGAACTTCACTGACATTGACAACAAGATTCTGGGGGGTCTAGGGGCTGATTTAGGGGTGCAAGAGACTGTTCTAACTTACATCCTCAATGCAATGGGCCCCAAGAGATCCCTGGCAGCCTAAAACATTCAAAGAGCAGGGCTCTGTGGCCACACCTTCCTTTTGCCAGGCATAGCCTAGTGGGGAGTGTACAGGGTTGCTTTGTCTGTTCTATGCAGCCAAAGATACATGCTACTGGGGAAACAGGGCTGATTCCCAGCCCCCTTATGTAACCAGACCAGCAAAAAGGGGCCAAGCCACAGCCCAGACTCAGGGCCCAGGTCTCTGAGCATATATTTACTCTGCAGCTGCAAGCGAGTCTCCCAGCCTGGGGTTTCAGACACATGCTGGTGCGGCTAGAGGTAGCACTCTATAAACAGCAGTGCGGTTGTTCCAACTCTGGTGGAGACAAGGGCTAGCCATCCGGGCTCAGACCCAGAGAACAGGTGGCCGAGAGTCCACGCCACTGCCCAACCTGCAAGGTGCACATTGCTACTTTTAGCCCTGCTAGAGCACAACTGCCTGCCCGCACTGGAGACTGGCTCACAGCTGCAGGACAGACAGACCCCAAAATAACAGCTGTGCTACGCAATGTCTTTCAGGGCCGGGAATTCGGGAACAACGTGGGAACAGAGCTCCTGTTGGGTGCCACCGTCACAGCATGAAGGAGCAGGTAGAGGCCTGGGTTGGGGGAGCTGAAGGAAAATTACAGCTAGGAAAAAATGAGCAACAGGACACATGGGTCAATTTGCCAGGAGTTCCTCCTCTTCTGTGCATGGCAGAGAGGTGAATCAGCACTACGGAGTATTTACAAAACCCGCACAAGCGAGGGAGGAAATTTCAGGCCGTTTTATCTACTACATTTATTTTTTTAAAAAACCACAACATCTAAGATAAGGCTCCCTCTCCTCCATTCTGAAAGGGAAGCCCACATAAAGCTGACACATAAATGTCAGGGAAGTGAACTGTGCTCGGGAATCCCAGAGGAGGGCCTGTGTATTTAAAAGCACCTTTCCTCACTGGGTTTGTGGATTAGTTGTAAACTCTAGCTGTAAATCTGTGCTCACATCTTCTACCAATTACAGCCCCCAGTGTTCCCAGGAAGGGCCAGTTGCTAACAGGCTCCTGATGACCCGGCTGAGCTGCATGCGTTTTAGAACAAGAGAGTTCTTAGGGAAATTCATCTGATCTTGAAAAATTAATAAACACAGTCCATTTCTCGGCCAGAGGACATAGCAGGAGTAGACAGTACTTTGTGTTTGATCCCATGTCCCCTCGTCAGAGCAGAGACCTGGTTCTTCTTCCAGGCGTAAAATGGATTAGAGACAATGGAGCAATGATTGATCTTCATCCTCACACTTTGCTGCAGTGCCAGCCACCTATAAACAAACTGGGCTTGGCACTGCAAAACGGAGCAGCTAACAGCTTTGCTTTCTTGCCCTTTCTCAGGGATCTAGGATTTGGTCCTTCCTGGCACTACACTGAACAGCGCATTTCTAAAGAGCGGTCATGCTGGTGGGGGCCGGGTGGGGGTGAGCAGGGATGGAGGGAGGAAAGGCAGGTGGGAGGAGCTAAGTAACTTCTCATTGGCATTAAAGATCTACTGTAAATAGTGTCTGTGACACTATGTAAACTCCCAGCTGCTCTGGTCCAACCTTGAATTCTGGCAGCAGTAAGTTCTCTGTGGAAAGAGGGAGTTACAGGTCACCTAGGGTGTTAGAGCATGCCACTTACATAACTCCTCCAATCCCAGGCTCAGAGCAAACTCCTTAGGAACAGCAACTCAACTACGTAAACCATTCCTGCTGCCCTTCGTTGCCGCAGACAGCGAGGCCAGCATGGATTAAGACCCAACTCCTCCCTGGCCGTTACACCCATACTTACAGGCAAAGTACTGCCATGGCTCATAGGTAAGTCCAAAGTCAGTAGATCGCTCCAGCACCCAGAGGTCCGGACGAGGGGAATTGGCAAATTTGATTAGGACATAAGCCACATGGAACAGCTGAAAGAGAGGAAACAAGTGATTAGGTTGGTGCTCAGGGCAGCGTTAAAATGAGAGGACTGGGGTGGTCCACAAGTGGCACCTGATCCCCTCCCTGGGAGCCAAAAGAGTGGAGCAAAACTCTCTGCTCCCAAGGGATCACTATGCGACTTGGACGCTGGACAGAGCCATCGCTAAGGCAGGACATTCTCACAACGGGAGAGGGTCAGATTCCGGTTACATTGATCATTCAGTAACAGCATCTTCCCAGCTGGAAAGGACTGAACGCAACGGGGCATTATCCTGCATGCCAGGCCAAGTGTGCCCAGAAAGTCCAAATTCACCCCAGTGGGATTCAAAGATCTGCCTGACGAAATAATCACCCCAAGGCAGCTTCTGCATGTCAGTGTAAGGATGCAAACTTGGGCAGGCCAGCCCCATACAGTTGTGTCTGTTCTGTGCTCTGAGGACTCTTCTCCAGGCCTGCGAATCAACAAGCCTGGCTGAATGCTTATCGCTGTCATTGGGTTTACAGCAGTTCTCAACTGTGGTAAGTCAAAGATGGAAAGCACAGGGGATTCAATCAGTAATCTACAACATCTCAAGGACAGGCATGTGAGACACTCCAGCAAAGTGTTTCGTCCCCAGCCTGAGAAATCAACTGGAATATAGCTGGGAAATCTGATAAAGTTCTGTATGAAAGGGGATCTCAAGAGGTTCTTCTCCCTTCACTGGAAGCAAGAACCTCCAAAAAAACAACATTTCTCTCCCTTCTGTTGCTCCGGATGTCTGCCCTGTGGTACCCCTAGAAATTTAGAAGACTGACCCGAGTGCTTGACTTCCCTCAGTCCTTCAATCACGCACAACTCCCACCCGAGTCAATGTGAACTGAGCAAAAATGGAGCAGAAGCCTCTGGGGCATGGAGTGAAGGGAGCTGCACTGAGCCGTACCACCCAAACAGGCAATGCTAACAATCAGTCACCTGCATCTCCCACAGGGAAAGCCTTGAACCCAGTGTCAGGCAAATGCTTGGCCATGTGAGAGACAAGCCCTGCAACGTGTGGAGTGATGGGCGGTTTTAGTGATGCCTTGGTTTTCATCCTATACATGGGGGAGCAGGTGATGTTGCCACAGGTTACGAGCAAATATCCATCCGGCAAATATCATCCCTTTTGGCTGCTTCGTAGACAGAGACCACATCATAAAACCCCACCCTTGAGACTCATTCCTCTCCATGCCAGTCAGTCCTACGTCCACCCAACCAGAGAGGACGCTGGGTGCAAAGCAAACCTCAGAACGGCTGCTCGTCCAGATCTCCTCGGGTAGGGAGAGGAGGCAAAGGAGACCCTTACGGTTTAACTTGGCTATTGCACTCTGCTACTCCCAATTAGTCTAGACGCTGATTTATGCAGCCACGTCCTTGCCAAGAATGAAATAAATATCCTCTTTGGACAGCTAAAATGTCAGTGCTAGAAAGAAACAAAAGCTCAAGTAGAAATTCCCTTCCCCAGCTGGCACCAGCTCACTCCAAGAATCCCCACTCTGTCATCCCGTCAAGCAGCGATACTTAAAGGTAAATGAAGCTCTCTTATCGGCAAAATTCTTAGCACTCGAAACACCTGGTGGGCAGTCAGCTCTTGCAAGAGGTGCTGGTTTGCGGCTCCAGGGTCTCACTATGAGCAGAGCTGACACAGTACAAGTAGCTACCTTCCTAATGGCAACGTGCATCAACCTTGGCTAAGAGGAACCACCTCTAGGAGACTCCATCCCATTCAGTCCTTCAGCTGAGACTACCAGCAAAGGGCCCCAGCGGCAGCCAGTGTCCTGCTTTGGGAACTCCAGTGCCGGACTAGTCCCACATCCACCCTACGCTGCCGTGACAGTAATCACAGGCTTTGAAAAGGAGCTATAGCCAGCCACTGGAAATTTCCTTAGGGAGAAAGAAAAAGACCAGAGCCAGGCAGCCAGCCAAGAGTCTGCCCCAGAGATTTTTACTTGTAGGCAGCAAGCTCAAACCCTGCCTGTGGGAAATGGGTCTGGTCCCCTCAGTGAGCAGCAGCTATCCTCGGCCTCCGAAATGCCACAACAATATAGGGGTTGTGTCCGTCACCGGGAGGGCGCCTAGGACTGAAGGAATCTAGAGGGGATGGGATCACCCTCTGGCCATCCATGACAAGTCCTAGGCAAGGGACAGAGTGGCAAACCTTGCATATAGGAACGCGGGGCTCTTCTGAGCAGTCCCCTGGACTTCAGGAGCTGCCAGCCGGTATTAAGGTCCCTGCGGTGGGTGGGAGCTGCCTGGGTCAGAGGAAGCTCTAGGAACCGAGGTGGACGATTAGTTTGCGTTGATCTTTCCGAGGTCTCAATAAAGCCCAGCTCCCAGGGTGGGGACAGGCTGGGATGCTAACTCTGGCTTTGTGCGCTCGGTTGGGGCAGGCTAGGGCCTCGGCCACCCCAAAGACCATTGCTGGAGCAGCTGGCACCGCCGCGGCCCGTGTGTCAATCTCCAGGGCTGTCAACCCAGCGCCTTCCACCGGCACCACGTTCCTGCTGCCATAAGTTCGGTGCGAACCCTGCTCTCTCCTGAGCGGGAGTGTGTTTTATGAATGGCTTGGTGGATTCGGTTACCTCTGCCCTGACTGTCGGCGGTAACAGCTCAGCTGCGACAACAGAGATCAGCTGAGTTTCCGCCCTTCCGTAGCCCGATGCCAACCTCCAGCTCATTTTCCCCTTGCTCCTCTGACAGGACTGTGTGTTTATGCCTCTATGACAATCCCCTCCACATTCTCTCTAAGGCCCAACTAACAGCGTGGGCTGAGCGGATGGCCCATGTGAAATGCACACCCGTTAAATCAAAGTTACTGTTCAAAGAAACTCAGATTCATAAACGGCCACCCAGGGCAGGTAGGTGTTAGCACTGAGAAAACAGCACCTGACCCAAAGCTGAGGGACAAAACACGCTTTCCACGTGGCTGAAAGCACAAGCCCTGACTTAGATACAAGCCTTGTTTCCTCCTTGGGGCTCATGCATTTCCAGGGCACATGAGGCTACAGTGCACCAAGGGATAGTATTTTCTGCCCACTAACTCCTATAACCAAACTGTTATTTATTAGTGGAGTCCCAGAGGCCAAACTTCCTGTCAGCTGATTTCCCTCCAGAATCAGTTCTCACAGGTTTACATCTGGTTCTTGGCGTGGGGAAGATGGCTAAGTACCAGCCTGTGAAGCTGTGCATTCTCCTCCCTCCCCAGCTTTATTCATTGGGGGATAAATTAACGTTCCTCCTGGAATGCGACACAGCTTTTGGCTTGACAAGATTGGTGGTTGAGATACCCAGTACCCAGAAGATGCTGGATGGCGGCATCAAGAAAGCTTCAGGGCAGCTCACAGTTCAGAGATGCAGACTGCAGAAAGATTGGCCCTGAGTTCTCGGTAATCAGCGGCCTCCTGCAAGCAAGAAAGGCATGGCGCAGCAGCCTGAGCCCAAGACTGGGAACTAGCAACTGCCCAGATCTGACGCGGACACTTTCTGTAGCCTTGGCAAGTCATTCAGGATTTTATTTTCAGAGCTAGCTGGCACCCACAGCTCTAAGTGAAATCAACAAGGGGTGCAAATACTCAGTCTCCGAAAATAAGGCCCTGAACCATCTCAGGCTTTAGCTTGCCCTTTTATAAAATGGGGATAATATGCCCTCACAGGGTTAGTGTTTGTTATCATTTATATTACGGTATAGGAGAGCCCCAGTCACAGGACCCACTGTGTTAGGAGCTGTACGACACAGAACTAAGAGACAGTCCCTGCCCCAAAGTGCTTTCAGCAATCTAAGAACAAGTGCGGGTGTCCTTCTGTTGTCTTACACTTAGACTATAAGCAATCCGGGGCAGGGACTGCAAGATGCGACCACACTCCATCAGAATAAAGACAAGGGACAATGGTTGGGCCAGACAGAGATGGGGCAACACAAGGAAACGAGGAGATGCCGCCGATCAGGATGACAGGCAGCGCACCAGCTCAGTACCATGCTTTGAAGATTAAATCACATATTTTCAGAGGGGGTGTCAGTCCGACAAACTGGGCCTAGAAATCCTGAAGTGTTGGACATCCCAAAACGCTAGTCGCTTTTAAAATATAGGCCTCGTTTCCCTTAACTGGGGGTCTGCAACCTGCAGCTCTGGAGCTGCATGTGGCTCTTTATCTGCCTCCTTGCGGCTCCAGGCACCAAGGAACCCTGCAGGGGGCCCACTCCTGGTCCCCCCCCCCAGGGGACCCTGCAACAGGAACCCTGGCCCAGCTCCCAGCACCATCCACCAGGGGCCCCGCAGACAGCCCAGCCCTGCCTGGAAGGAGGTTAAACCCATTGCGGCTCTCAAAATACTTGGTTATTGAAAGAATTTTTTAAAACCTTTGCATGCTTCAGTTTCTCCTTTTGTAAAACTGCGATAATGCCCTCCTCCAGGGATGCTGTGAGGTTTCACTCTGAGACGACGTTTTTATTGCAAACGGGAGTTTGGAAACCATGAGCCAGTGTGGCTGAGGCCAAAATGCTAGTAGAGTAAGCCAGTTAGCTCAATCACGGCTATTCTGCACACGCCTACATGTGCTGCAGCGTAAACATACCCACAGTGTTTGTAAACTGCGATGAGAGCCTTCCAGGAAAGGTGCTATTGAGGGGCCAACTGTTTTTATTAGCTATCTATTCCTTAATCTTTTTGAGACCAAGGCATTTCTTTCTGTCTTTCCATACAAGGAGAACAGGCGGACATAAAACTTCAGTGTTTGTATCTTCGTTATTTATCCCTCCACTCCCATAGAAAACTTCCAGACTCTCAGGCCTTGTACAAACGAGTGAGTTATTGCGGAATAAGCCATCTTATTGCAGAATAACAGCCCGCCGTACACACCTGATTGCTCCTTTTTGCCTTCCAAGTGCCCTGTCACACCACAATACCACCTGTGCGAGAGCCACGACGCCTATTGCGGAACAGCTCTTGTGCTACAAAGCGCATGTGAACGCTAACGGAACTTTTCTTCCGCAATAAGTGGCCTCCGGAAATGTCCCAGAATTCCAAGCCTGACCACTCTGCTCCCGCGTGGACTACGCTGATCTGACGCAACTAGCCACTACCTCCTGTGAGTCCTGGGAACTTTTGTTGAACTTTTTCCTGTTTTCCTGGAAATGTTGAAAAAGGCACGGGTTGCTAGTAGCTACAGTGAATGACGACAAGGAAACACAGCGTCCCAGGGGAACTTGTAAATTTACCCACCGTGCTCAGCGCTCCTCTCCTTCTACCCAGGGTTCCTCGTGCTGGAAGCTGCCAAGTGGTACGGTGGGATAGGTGCCTATAAGTCGATGCTCTTTCTTGCGGAAATGCAAAGAACAGTGCGGACACTCCTTTGCGTTATAAGGAGCGCAGTGTGAACGCGCAGTTGTGCTATAAATACAAGCTTTTATTATAGTGCAAAGACATTTCTCATGTAGACGTGGCCTCAGGCAGCGGACCCATCCCAGTACCCAACTGGAGCCAAGTCACTGGCCTTCAGTTTCACACGGGGAAAGTAACGTTTCCAATTATGGGCACACGAGAACTGTCCCTGCCTCAAAACTCATCTTTGTTCCCCACTCCAGTGTTCCAGCCAGGCAGCCCTGAACCCCTGGCTGGTATTGATTACAGTGTGATCAAATCATTGTGTGTGTGTGTGATTCACAACACTCTCCCCCACAGAACCGAGCCTTGTTTAAAGTGAAAACGCCAGTAGAAAATGAACGAACACTCCTGGCTGCAAGCTTTATTGTTCCGGTAACCGTGCAATAAATAAGCGGGGAAGCCTGCGATCTCTGACAGCAACCTCTTATCCTGGTGAGGGAAAACGTTAACTAGTTTCAGTCAGTCGACAGCCAACTGAGCAGTTCTCCACGTGCATGCTCCCACACCCACCCAACACTCTCTTTCTCTCTTCTACAGAAGGACACTTGGGATAATTGTGCCCACACTGCTGGGAAATTTCTTCAGATTCCAGCAAGAGTCCCACTCACATAGGGAGAGCAGCAGAGCAGAGTACCAATCTGCCCGAGTTTTGCCACGGGGAATTTTGTCATATAATTTCTGATGCCTCCCCTGCCCTTTCTTTTTTTAAAACATGGAAGGTAAGATTGAGATTCTAACACCAAGCTCCCTATCTAGTATGAGCCATGGTGTCCTGGCAAAATGCCTGTTCATGTATTTACATTCTGCCTCTCTACATTCCCCCTAAACTTTCAAAATGACAGCATTTTTCCAATCCCAATGCCAACCAACTGTGTAGCATTGCTGTGCACTGTTAAAACAATTGCTGCTTTCCACCCCAGAAGTGGTTACAATTCAGTGGCAGGGTGTAGTGGTCCCTATTTGGATAGCCAACCCTTATCAGACTCAGGCATTATGAGGCTTAATTAGCATTTATTAAGTTGTTTGAATTTCTATTGCATATTTGCATCTGAGTATTTCTTAGCATTATCTGTTAAAAGAAGATCTTGCAGGAGCCATTCTTTTTAATTTTACAGACGATTTACAGGATTCAGTGACCTTGGCAAACTCAGCTGTGATATACAGCTCAGTGCACGGGTGGGGCATCTTGTTAAATCGGCGGGATTTCTGCCCCCCTATTTTTCTGAACATAACAGGCTACGGGAGAAAAGAAAGGCAGAATGACTGCATCAAGTACATATGTTGAGAAAGTTATATAGATGGTGCAATAGCTCTAAAAATGGAAAGAGAAAGCTGGCAAGAATATCAGGCTTTTAATTCCAAATTTAGTCCCAATACATTTCTGCCCAACTAATATAGAGAGAGAAACACAGTAGTGTTTTTCCAGAGCCTTTATTTAGCTCATATTATCATTCAGATGAATAAAATCCTCTATACTCCCAGAGTCCGGGCCAAATTTTTTCCTCCAGAGAAAGAGGTTGAAGTGCCAAGTGCCACATTTAGGGCAGATGCTCATCTCTAAAACACATCAGCTATGTCTACACTACAAAAAGTTAGGTCGACTTTGTTAAGTCGACTTAATAAGGTCAACTTTAAGTCGACTTAAAATCGACTTTATTAAGTCGACTTAACAAAGTGGTGTCCATGGACGTGAACTAAGTTCACTTTGTTAAGTTGACCTAATTGCCCTTCGGTCGACTTAACAGAGTGGACTTAAATGTCCACACTGAGCTTAGGTCAACCTAGAAGGGTTAGGTCGACCTAAGGAGGCTTAAGTCGACCTAATGGGTGGTTCTTATTAAGTCGACTTAAGCTTTCATTAAGTCAACTTAAGGAATTTCTTAAGTCGACTTAATGAAAGTCTGGTGTAGACGAGGCTTTGTTTAAGTCGACCTAAACCTCCTTAAGTCGACTTAATTTGCCAGTGTAGACATAGCCATAGATCTCATTGCATCTGTTTTATGGAGCCAGAGGGAAGGGTTCAACCCCAGGATGACATGGAATATTGGAATGAGTTCAGAACCAGAGCACTGATCCAGGCAACAGCAAATATTGATAGGATCAGTTTCCTAAGGGACAATATTAGTGGGGGGGCTGAGGGGTGCACAGCACAGAGGGGGGTGAATTTTTTTTTAAGCAAATATTAAATTTCCCCAAAACTGCATTGTTCAGGATGCAAGCTATTTGCAAATTAAGAGCAAAGTCGGCTTAAAAAAAACCCAACTAGCTCCTCTTCTTCCCCCTCCCTCCCCCCCAACAGTTGAAACTGCTGATTTAAAATAAAATGCCTTGGGTGTTCTTCGCCTTCCTCTGTAGCACAGGGCATGGTTCACCTACCGGTGAATTCTCTGTATCTTAAGTCCTTAAATCATGATTTAAGGAGGTAAATAACTCAGTCATAGGTTGGTGGCCTATTGCAAGAGTGGGTGGGTGAGGTCTTGAGGCCTGCATTTTGCAGGAGGTCAGACTAGATGATCGTACTGGTCCCTTCTGACCTTAAAGTCTATGAATCTATGAGTCTATAAGCAATTTTTTTTGTTTTTCAGTTCTCTGAGGGGAAAAAAATAAGAAGTTCATCACTGGTTTGAAATGAACCAATTTTTTTCTCCTGATTGTTTGATTCAGCCCCCAAACCACATAACAACAGAGCAACAGAGAAAAGAAACAGAATGAGTGATCTGAAATATAGGTACATTATGCACCTATTCAAGAGCCTCACCACTCATCACATTGGGCTCAGCACAGCCTAACCCCATAAATGCTGGGATAAGCCTTAGGAAGCACCACAAAATGAAGGAAGACTGGGGGGTACCATCTGAACAAGCACACCCAGAGATTTGTTTTACGTTCATTAGGCGAGAATTACATTTATGGACTCGGAGGAGGCCACCAACTTGTCCATGACAGAGTCACTAGATAGAATATTAGGGTTGGAAGGGACCTCAGGTCATCTAGTCCAACCCCCTGCTCAAAGCAGGGCCACCCCAACTAAATTACAGTCCTTAGCATACACCTTTGCATGATATGGATGTCTCTGCTCAGTGAGGCCCAAGAACCAGAATGATGCTGGTGAGGATGGACGCTGACTGGCAGAGTGCAGGATGAAGCATGGCCATCATGGGAAGTATAGACTATCATAGATAGGGCAGCTAGTTAATTAACAAGACAGAATGCAAGGCTCCATATGCATAGTGCTATGTAGCTGCTGCTGCTTTAGCGGATCAGTCTATCAGACACTGAGACCATTTATGTTTTAACGCCAGATTGTTCCACAGATCACACCAGACATGCACAGTCCTGAGCAGAACACAGCTCAGACAAGTCCCAGACCTGAGGAAATTACCAGCTAAATTGGACAGATACAAGCACAGGAGGAGCTTTCAGAATGTGAGCAACAAAACAGACAGCTAAAGGAACAGCCAAGTTGTAAGGAGAGACGTGAATGAGGTCAAAGATGCTCAGCCCATAGGAAATGGGAACCCAGGAAGAGTCTGCAAACAAAGAAACACTAAACAAAGCGGGATCCGGGGACAACAGAACCAGCTGACTCATTGTAGCCTGACGTTTCTCTTGTAGATCTCCCTCCCTTGGTCTATTTGTAGGAGACTTCCGCAGGACATTTTCGTGCCCTGTTATGTGTGCTATGTTTGTCCCTGACAGGCTGGTTCCTGACGGATGGGGCAGCTTTTTAAAGAGCAATTAAGTTATCATTAAGAGCAGCAGTATACAGATTTGGTGGGGGAAGGAAAGAAGTGCTGTGAAGTCTTTGGCTAGGAAATCATGCCAGACGCTGGTGCACTTTAATTAGCAACCGATTTTCTTTCCAAAGAGTAACATTTTAATCTCTGACTGATATTGCAGTTACCAGCTTTGAATCAATCATTTACAGGATGTTCAAATGCATGAAAAGATGGAACAAGTTCAACCTCCTAGAAAGGAGGAGATCCTGATGAGGTGGTGCCAAGCAGCCTTGGCCCCGAGAACCCCACTGAAATGTTATTCCAGCTAATTACTCCTCCACCCAACAGCACTGAGGTTTTGATGAGTGAAACCAGCACACCATGAATCAGCAGCAAATCCACCCACCCTGGAACCATAAATTCTTCTGTCTGAATTAGCAACTTCCTGTTTGTCCTTCGAATGAGTAAGAGGCACAACAGGGTTTAGAGAAAGCAATTGTTAACAAGAAGTCTGCACTACTTTTAATTCCCCACCCCAAACCTGGGGCCTACCTGGGGAGTTATTCTGTAATAGCTCATCCTGATTAACTCAATGTTTAAAATAATTCAGAATAAAGTACTCTGATTCTAAAATACAAGTATCCACACACTGCATTAACCAGGAAGAGTTAATCTTCTTTAAATTCACACTCTACTTATTCCAGATTAATTTTCATGTGCAGACAAATTCTAAAACCTGACTTCAGTTTCCCACCCACCAAAGATGAATGGGAAAATGCCACAATGAACTGCGAATACACTGAATTTCTTTTGCAACATTTGTTTTTATTGATGACCTGAATTCTCACCCACATTGTATTTATGTTACCAAAGATCTATATACCTGCACCTGTTACACATAAATCATCTAAAAAAATATGGCAGCCTGCTGCAGGGGGTGAGGGTGTAAGGAAGAGTCACTTGAACGGCTGGCTCACACACTGTGTAAGAGACCTACCACTAGAATGACCAGTCAGAGGAGCTGTGGTTTGGAAGCTAGATTAGGACTCTAATCCCTGCATGCTTGTGATTTATGTACTAGCTGGGTATGTTTTTCTGCAATTTGTCACCATGAATTAAGAGAACAGCATCATGCAGGAAAAGAGGGCTGATTTCTGTCTCGCTGTTGCTAGATCTTAGGGGAATGCAGCACACACAAGTTACAGACTAGAGCATCTAAAGAGCCACTGCAAGGAATGTGAGGGACTTAAAGGGCGTTTACAAAATGACTTGAGGCTTTTGTCCCCTCCCTATTTAAAGAGCCCATCTCCTGTTTAAAGGCCCATAGAAAAAGTGGAGGCCAGCTGCCCTGTTCTACACTCACAACGAAGTCATGGGGGCTGCTGAAAGCCTGTGAAGCAAAGCAGCTCAGAAGAGCTATAGTGGCCCACAGGGCCACCCCCTCCTCCCCCCCCAAGGACACCAACCCAGAGCCCTCTCATCGGAAGAGGCCTGGGCCATGGTTGAAGATGCCACACACAGGGCAACCAACGGGGGGAAAGAGGCCCGCAGTCTTACAGGGGTCTGGTCCTCAGACAAGGAGGGGTTCCTCACACCCCAAACCACTGGGCAGAGGCCACAGCACATTCATCCTTCCACAGGAAGAGAAGCAAATAAAGACAATTCATAAGCGAACTGGCTAGATCTTGGGCCCTTCATCATAGACAACAGCTTTGTTGGGTGCAGAGGCACTGTCAAGCCAGAGAGCCCTTGCTTTTCTTTCGATATTTGACTTTCTCTAGCTCATTAATATGTCCGCTTCCTTCCCCTGGCCTCCCATACTTTTAGCCTTTTATCCTTTCCTCTCACTGAAGTGATCAGTTTACTCACCTGTCGCAGCAAAGCCCCTAACCAAACCTGCTTGACTTCCTGCGGTCATTTGACTTTCAAAAGGCAGTCCCCCCCTTTATTCCTCGCCCAGAGGACATGTGCCTTTTTCAATACATTTTATGGCATCCCTGTTGCTGAATACACAAGGTTTTTATTGCCTTTTACACGGGAGAATATTTCTGCAGCGGTATGTTTTTCCTGGTTAGCGAGGGCTCCTTTCTAGCCTAGTCACTTTTGGCTTTTTGGAGAAACATTCCAGCAACCAAACATTTGCGCATCAGTAACTTTGTGCGTGCAAATAATTCCATGAGGTGTACTCCAGTGTGTGTTTGAAAGGCTGGACCTTATCGGGTACCTTGCTGTGTAAACACATGCGCATGCACACACTCCCTTGCTACTGTTTCTCTTACCAGAACACACCCTCTCACTCTCAAATTCATAGGTGTCCAAATCTCAAAAATGAGGCTTCTTCAGCCTGGAAGGCAGGGATCAGTTCACAGAAGTTACAGGCTTTGGAATGCGTAGCTTGATTTTAGGTAAAAGAAAATTATCATCCCCAGGTAAATAATCTTTATGAGCAAACTTTTCAAAGCAACCACAAATGCTCTTTAAAGGGGGGTACAACGGCCACTGTGTAGCATACTGTGCCTTCTGCCCATTCGCACAAAACCCTTTCATGTGCCTCATCCCTCCCAGACAGAAACCAGAACAACATTCCTGAGAAGGTGAGCTAGTTCTTATCTTTCTACGGAAGCTTAATTATGGAGGAATCTAGCTGGACAAAAATACAGTCCAGCCTCTTTCCCTCTATTTCCATGAGAGACCTATGGATCACATCTATGCTGAATATGCTATGCTACACTTCCCATGTTCCAAAGGGGTATCCATGTTAGTCTAGGTCAGCGAAACAAACAAGGAGTCCTGGGGCACTTTTAAAGACTAACAAATGTATTTATCGCATGAGCTTTCGTGGGAGAAAATCCCACTTCATCAAACGCTTTGAAGATGGGTAATTTGCAGAATAGGAATGGCTCAACATCAGCAGAGGAGTCTTTCTGTTCCTAGGGCTTTGATCAGGGATCATTTGACATGCCGTGGGGAGAAAAAAATCCCTTCCAAATAAATACAATGCTAATGATATGTCCAAGGGTAAAACAATGCATCACCCCTGCAATCTCTGGCTACTTCTTCCTCCTAGGGAAGTGGCCATATGCCTGCCACTGAATTCAAGGGAAACAAACCATTTGCACTGAGGGGGAGAAAGACTTGCCGACCAGCGCCACAGTTCAACAAGGACCGTTTCACTGGATAGGAACTAGGCCTCTTGCCTAACATTAATGGGAGTAGAGCAAAATGTAACAATGATCCCAGCACCCTTACCAGGCTCTTCCCAAGCCCATCAGCTCAGGGTACTTACTTTCAGCTTCCCCAATTAACCATTTAATAAGAAGCCTTTATTATTCTTCCAAAAATGGAAGAATGTTGCATCTGCTCTTAACAACATGGTCTTTCAAGCGTCAAGAGTGTTTCAGCAGAGGGGCGTGATAATGGGATCGAATGGACTTTGCTGCAATTCTGCTGCAGGTGGTGGGGAGATAGCAGCTCTGTAATTAAAAATTAATTAACGCTAACACCTGGCCCTCAGGGAGCTCTGAAAGGATGTTTCTCTTCAGTATCTGAAAGAGGGAAACAGATCCGAGACAGGATAAGAAGCCAGGCATTAACCACGTCAGTATTGAGCAAGAGCCCTCCTGGGAGCTGAAGAAGTGATGTTCTTCAACCATGCTGAGTCTGGGATACAGCAGGAATAGAATTGGGCCCACTCTACAAAGCTTCGATCTGGAATTTCAAATACCTTCTTTTTATTAGCCTTGTTGTTAATGAACCAATAGGGATCTCATTTTCAGGTTTCTTCTGCACGGAGCGGGCTAGAAGCTTTTTTCTTTTTTAAAATGAAAACTGAGATTATTGCGTAAACACATGACTTGTAGGAGCTGAGGCTTTAACAGAAAAACACTTAAGAGCGGGAGACTTAAAAATGCATAAAAATCACAAGTTGGCCACACAGAGTATTTAATTTACCTACACCCTGAAAATTGATCAGTTCCTTTTCTATAAATAGCTGGACTCAGTCTGAGACAAGGTAAAGCATTTCCAGCAAAAGCATATTATATATATATATATATATATATTAAAAATCTTAATAGCAGAGAAAACAATGCATTCATTCATTATTTCAAACACATGCTTCTGTTCTTCACAGAAGCTTCTCTCCATACGAGTCATTCTTCGATGGGTCAATGTGGCCTATGTTTCCTGCCAAAAACAGTCTGCCAACTGGATCTACAGCACCTGCCTGAGCTGGGATAGATCAGTGCCATCATAGTTCAGCTGGGCGAGCCTGGCATTAAGTCATTACACGTCTGTAGGACGCTTAGTCTCCAAGACTACCCTTGGCTGGGGTGTTTGATTTGCAGCCATTCAATCAGCTGACCCTCAGGAGAACACAGGGAGGCGTAAGACACTGAATAGCCTGTGCAAGCTCCATACAAGCTGCTGCTTCCAGAGGAAGGAGTTTGGAGTGTATGATTTAGATCTGTGGTTCTCCCAGAGGGGAGTGAGGTTGCACTGAGTGAGTGCTCTGTGGATGCTTAGGTACATGTATGTTATACAAAGAGGCACCAGCCAGAGGGGAGACAAAGGTCCGGGCAGCAGACACCAAAGCACGTGTGTAATCTGATTTATGGAAGGCTTTATGCGGAGCTCAGAATGAAATGTCTGTTTGCCATGCTCTGGCCACGTCAATCTCTGACTGCAGCCGGTAAAGTGGGCACCAAAGACAGCGACGTAAGTAACTACGGTGCTCAAAACCGTTGTTTATTTCAATACAGCTTAGAACGGGAGCAGCAACGAAGAGTCCTGTTTGTTCATTTCGATTTGATACATAAAAACGTGCCTAACCCCAAGGAGCCTTCACTGTAAATTGAACCAAGAGCTGCATTACCAGCCTCAAACCAGAAAATAGCCAAGCGAAGACAAGAATCAAGCAGATTCAAGCAGATTCTCCTAGCAGATGGAGAGTGCGAGCTTTGAAACATGTTAGCAGGTGTTGATCTAGCTGTGGGAAGGTGAATTGGTTCTCCTCACTTCCTGTGGCAGGTGGTTCCGTATCTCGCTGGGACGTAAAGGAGGGTCTCTAGTGAGAGGATCTAGGATGCAGGCTGAGCTGTCCAGAGGGAGGAACAGTTGCAGTAGCCCATCCCAAGGAGAAGGCTTGAGCATAAAAGAGATGTGCCTTAGGCGTTAAAGCCTTCCATTTCTAGCTGCTCCAGATCAAACAAACAGATTCAAAATTGAGAGTCACTTGTAGATAACAGGGTTCTGGCTGCTTCCTCCCTTTTCATACTGTAGAGGTCTGCACTGAGGCAAATCTGACTGTGGCTTGGCCTGAGAGGTAATATCAGCGTCAGAGCCTGAGCCCACGGGGTGCCAGTCATGTAGGACTGTTTTCAGTCCATCACTAGGACATTACATTTTCCACGTATAATCTTCAGCAGGCACACCAGTGCAGAAGAGGGCTACCAGCCTGATGTAGTAGCGTTAGACACATACTTTGCATTGATGTAAATTACAGTAGGGGAAAGCCAACACTGACGTAAGCCCACTGGACTCACACCCGTGCATCAGAATGGAATCTGACCCATTGAATACATTCTAGTCCTGCCTCCCCACTACCTTGCACCCTGTCCAAACAGTGCGCCAGGTGGGGTTAAAATGTTACCAGTCAGAATTCTCCATTTACTCCCAGAGTGGTAGCTTTTCCACACTCACCTTGCACAGGTATCAGTGATGTTACAATGTGCAACCCAACACAGAATCAAGCCTCCTCATTCCCCAGTAGGTATGTAGCATTGTCTCCATTTTACAGAAGGGGAAACAGAGAGCAAAGCAATGAAGTGATCTGTTTAAGCCCACAGAGTCAGAATTAGAACTCGAGTCCCAGGATGCCAAGCCAAGCAGCTTCATGGCCAGACACCTGGCAGGGCTCAGTGGTTTCACAGCAACACCAGAAATCCCTCCAAGTCAGGGAGTGGGAGGTTCGCTATGAATTTGGAATATAGCCCATATAAAAGCTGGGACCTCATCAAAGCAAACCAGACAGCTGAAACATGAAATCTGTGGCTTTCACAAAAAACTGGGTGAAATGTAGTTACAGTGGAGATTTCCTTCGACATTTGGGGTTTGCTGGGACGCTACCCTTCAAACATTGCGCGGGTGCAATGGTCAGTCACTTCAAAACTCCAAGTATGCAACCCCTAAATGGCCTGACAGGAAGAACAGGGGTCACATCTGTGTGCAACACAGAACTTCATCACAATAGCCCCGAAGGGGTATCTCTGTTAATCTAGTTCAGCAAGGAGTGTTAAAGACTAACCAATGTATTTATCGCATGAGTTTTCGGGGGAGAAAATCCACTTTGCCGCTTTGGGCCCAGGGTGAGGCACATTCCTTTGAATTAAAATGGTTGTGGATCGTGCGGTCAGTCGCAGGGAAGTAGCATTACACGCACAATTGCAATTCTAAGCAGGCTGTCTAAACTAAAGTTCCTGGCCTCCACCTAAGGGGGGGTTAATGTAACTGGCTATTCTCCCCACTCCCAAGCATTGTACTGTCTGAAAGGGAAACAAAGGTTCCATTCCCAAAGCCAAGAATGTCAGGTGGCAGTCATCTCTCCTGACAGTCAGTCCTGTTAGGAGCAGGCTGTAACCTGAACAATGCTTTTCAATTGCTAATGGACAATCTTCAATTTCTGTGCTCACCAATCCAAAGCACAACTAGCTCTTCTAAAAGTGCACGACCCCTTTTCTCTTCCCGCCCCTCAACCCCCAAACAGCTGCTTTAATCCTCCTGCAAACATCAGGGCTACCCCAGACAAACAGCTGCATTAACCCTTCCTTCTCCAGACATAATTAAAGCCACGGATAATGACTGACTAAGATATCTCCTCCGTGACGGTATGTGGGATTTCACGTTCTCAGGCTTTTCACTTAGAGCTGCCTGTTTCCTTTGATCCTTAACAAAGGTTGATAGGAAGTATCAAGTCTTTTCAGAATTGGATATTCTTGGGGACACTGCACTGTCGTTGTCTCTGACAGGATTATTTTAGGGTGAAGTTTGAAACATTCCAGATGGCATCCCCTCAAACACATGTGTACAGGGCTGCTGGTCATAGGGGAAGTGCGAGCAGCTATGCAAACATCTCTTGGGAAAGCATGAAATTGAAAGAGAAGGAATTTTGCTTGGATGGCTCAGTTTCAATCCCTAGTAAGAGGAGAGGCATAAAAACGAAGACAGAGTGTAAGCTAACTGCTCACCACCACAGACCAATAGCCACTTACTGCACAGGTCGCTGAAGTGCAGTATCCAGACACCAGATCTGCATGGACACCACTCTGTTTGGAGAGACTGACGAGCTGGTGCCGCAGAAAGTCTCAATAAAGAAAAGGATGTTTCAAAAGAACTCACTCAAGCCCAGAATGCCGTGCAACCTACTCAAATCTGGCATTTGTTGGGAACTTGCCTGTTTCTTGAGCCAAAAGGGGAGATTTTTTAAAAGCTCTCAGCACTGGTCCAAGTCAATGGGATTTTTACCCCTCGATTTCAGCAGAAGCAGAAAGAAACCAGTGCTGGGTGCTTTTGAGGGCAGGATTTTCAAAAGCAATTTTAAAAAATCCCTCTATGCATTCCCCTGAGTGGCACATCAGGAAAGATAGCAGATGATTACTGCTGGAGCTGCTGCATTCCCAAATTACAAAGAAAGGTTAAAAGTGTTCCTCAATTTATGTTTTGGGATCTACAATTTGATACCAGCTATTGTTTGAAGAACCAAAAGGAATACATCTTAACAAGCAGTTAGTCTCTTGTCTATGGGTCTGAGTTTTGGTGGAGAATCTTAATCAAAAGCCAACCTCTCTGTAGTAAATCTGCAAACTGGCTCTTCAAAGGACAGGCTGGAGAAGAAGAGCAAAAAGGCTTTTTAAGATGTGTTTCTAAGATAAATTTTGACTGCAAGGTGTCATCTGACAGAATGCAGGGCTGCTTTGTGTAACACACACTGCAAGTGGTAAGCATAAATACAGAACAGGGACTAAGATGAGCTCTCGGAAGGTTTATTACATTTCCACTAGGGAAATCCTTTTATAGTTATTACTTCAAAATGGTTATTAATAGATGACCCATTTTATCTACTCCCATATTGCTGCAACCACCGGAAGCCAAAAACAATTCATAAGCCAAGGAAAGAGAAACAGCTGAGTACACTACGGGCAGATCCTGTTTTATCTGGACCCTGCAAACCTCAGGGACTAGTTTTCCCACTGAGAATGGATTGACTCAATTTTAATGCCAACTTGATTGTAAGGAGAGTTTCCATTAGCTTCTTGAACTGCTCCACCCTACATTGGCTTATTTTAGAACATGAGCTCAATGTCTGATGAACAACCCTGAAAAGGATGCAGACAGACATTTGCTATTCCCAAGAGGAGAGCTTAAAGACCTCCCCAGCAAACTTGAGGATGTCACTAACTGGAAAGAAACCGGTTCTGCCCTTTTAAGCCTAGTATGCCCTACAGAATGGTCGTTTCCCAAAATTGCAATGTGAAGTAGCTTCAGAGTGAGCTCATGTGACTCCTAATACTGATCATGGAACAGTCTTTCCCATCATGCCCAGTAAAAGGAACTGTGCCCATTTTGCTTAACAAAGGAAGAGGTCACATAAGAATCAGTATAAAATTGCAAGCTAAACCTCCCATAAGAACAAAATTCTCATGAAGATATACACATTAATATTTGTATTTCAGAAGCACCTGGAGGCCCCAACTGAGATGTCTCAGCGGACGAGACAAAGGATGTGACAGGAGACAGAGAAGATATGAAGTCGCTTGCCCTGGATCACAACATCAAAGCTGGTAGAAAAACCTCCAGTTTTAAAGAAATTTTGATTGGAGAAAAAATTAAAAGGGACCCTTTTTTGGCAAAAATTGTGAACATTTTCCCCATTTATAACCAACTCATGAGTTCAGAGCTAGGAACAACACCAGGGTCTTACAGTCCAGTCCCCTGGCCACAGGCACGTTGTCATGGCAGCTGCAGATCAAGGCAAAAAGCATCTTTTAATGTCTCCATTCCTAGGGCAAATACCATGAACAGGAACAGTTTTGAAGATAAGAACTGCAGTGTCCCACCTTTGTGAATTTAACCTTCCCCTCTGCATTATTATCATGCACACAGTCACCTGGGAGAGGAGCAAGAATCAGAAATCACTAGAGATCATAAAGGTTTATTAAAATCAGAGTCCATCTCTGAATCCCCCATGAGAGGATATCGCTGAGAGTTCACTGGTCAGACTTCAGCGCTGTTCCTGCTCTTTATTAAGGTCTCAGGGGGTTAACTGAGCAGCTCATTGTGTTTGGTTAACTGTTTCTAACCAGCTGCCTATGCACTGATACGCAGAGAATACAATGTGAATAGCCATGGATTTGGGGGTTTTTAAATGTACAGAATGGGATATAATGGAATCCATAATTTTAACGTATCCTTGACAAAACCTGTCATTAAAACACCTTGCTTTCCAGAATGCAGACATACAGGCACAGCCGAGAAGCTGCGCAGCCCCCAATATTTCTAGCTGGTAAAGCTGGAGGTGTCTTGCCCCCAAAGGGGGAGAAACTGGGTGATATGGGGAGTCAGGTGCCCATCACGGGGGGAAGTGCAGAGCAAGCCTGCTCAGCATTCACCATGACCCGTGGGGCTGGCTGGGTTCAGCTTCCCAGTCCAGCCATTGCAATCTGGCTGCTGGGGCATGGGGCTCCAGCACCGCTCAGGTTTGTGCCAGCCCCCCAAATAAGGGAGCAGCCAGACCAAATTTAAATGCGCACCAGTGCAACCTCATGTTGCTCAGAGCAGGGAGTAGAGACCAGCCAGCCCTACAGGACAGGAGCCAATTCAACCAGGATAGGGGGTTTGTGGGTCAAAATGGGACAGTCTCACAAAAACTGGGAGTGCTGAAGCTATAGACTTATACTTCTGTGGCAGCCTGAGTTCTGGACTTTATTGCATTATATTACCTAGGCCTCGTCTGTTTCAGCCAGGCTATTTTAAGAAGCCACAGTTCTTCGGGGGGTGATTAAGGCCCCAGTCGGACAGCATCCAACACACAGGTTGACGGGTGCCTCCAAAGACAGCTTCACTAATTTCAGCTTGCGCCATAATTTGCAGGACCAGAGTCTAAACAATAACTGCAAGAAGCAAACTGTTTTATAAAATCCAGGGAAATCTCAAAGGGTTCCAGCAGGTATGTAAACAAACTCCCACAAGCTCCCATATTATCAGGCAGACATTTCAAAATGCAGAGAGGGCCAAAATTCCCGGGCTTCCTTCAGAGCATAAAAAGGTCCCAAATGAAGAAATCTGGCCTTTAATACTGTTCCATTTTTCTGAACGGTAGCTAAAAAAAAACCCAACCAACATGGCCATAGATTTTGCACAGCTCCAGTCTGGAAACAGCATAGCCTGCTAAATATTCTCTGCGGTATGGTAGAACCAATCAGGGAGTTGGTATAATTAATGGCACTCAAAGATCATTCATAAATAATATAGACACATTTGAACAATATCCCCGGGCATTTTTATTGGTATTAGAAAACAAAACGATGTGGCAGGGTGCCTGCAAGGTACACGAATCTACATCCTCAGCCATTCTACACCGATTAGCATTAGCTGAAGACGTCGCCCGTCAGACTGGAAGGGCAGTGAATGGGTCTTTTGTGTGCCTTGTGAAGTGTCTCGGTGTGCTCAATGCTAAACACACACAGATTTGAGTTTGCTGTGGGGAGACCTTTCAAGTGGCAGGGTAGTGGAGAACCTTGCTTAAAAATAGGCCATGAGAAAAGGGGAGGGGAGGAAAGCACTCCAGAAAAGGAGAAGCATTGAAAAGGAGGAGATGGGCAAGGGCAAGCCCCGGACTGCGCTGATTTGGGAAAGGGAGCAGTGGTTCTCAACTCACGGGCCAACCAACACACAGCTATGGCCCATGTGACATCCTCAGGGCCAGGCAGTGTTGGATGTGGCCCACAATGGTATGGAGGTTCAGAACCAGTGGTTCTCAGGTGGCTCATGAACTCAGGCCCATTCAGATCCAAAGAGCATCCACAGGAAGACGTGGGAACTGTAACTACCGTTTTGCGTAACAAACAAGGAGTCCTCTGGCACTTTTAAAGACTAATAAAAGTATTTACCGCATAAGCTTTTGTGGGCACAATCCTACTCCATCCGATGCATGAAAGGCCAGGGCCCCCAAGGGGGGGCTATGGGGAACTTGCCCCAGGCCCACACCACAGAGGGGGGCCCCTGCCCTATGACTTGTATGTATGGAACAGTGAGGGGGGAGGGGGCTCACATCAAATCTGCCCCAGGCCCCATAAGTCCTCTGAGGGGCCCAGTGAAATAGAAACTACGGTATGTTAGGTGTGTACATACATACAAAGAAGGGCTGGGCACAGGTCAGCGTGAACTGCTCCGGAGGGATAATCTAAGCAAACAGGTTGCGTTGATTCAAACTGGAAGAGCCCTGTAACAGCAATAGCTGAGAAGGTGAGAATGTCAACAGAGGGGAAATGAGCTTTTGTAATAAGTTCGCCGCTCCACATCCCTATTCAGATCCAGCATGAAGGGGTCTAGTTTGCATATGAATTCCAGCTCTGCAGTTCCACATTGGAGTGTGTTTTTTATGGGGGTTTTGGGGGGTTTTTTGGCTGAAGCACAGTAACTAGCAGGTTTGTTAAAGAATATGCAGGTAGACTGACATGTTCCCGTACCGGTTTTTGAATGTTACCGTTCCTGAGGTGTGATTTGTGTCCATTTCATTCTTTGGCGCAGATCGTCCAGTTTGGCGAACGTAAAAGGCAGAGTGGCATTGCTGGCCCACTAGCGTGTATCACCTTGGTACATGAGCAGGCGAATGAGCCCTGGATGGAGTGGCTGTTTGTTAGGTCCTATGATGGTGTCACTTTCTTAAACCCACCCTGTAGAAGAGACTTGTTCCAAGACGCATGTTAAGCAACTCTCCCCAGGCCTGCTGGCCCTTGAATCAATTCCCTTAGCCCTTCCCCTCCTCCGCATCACCACCCTTCATTCTTTAAAACTTTCTGAACTGAGTTACCATTGAAGGAGAAGACTGCAGTCAACTTGTGCATGAAAACCCTCATGTGAACATCCCCATCATGACAGAAAGCCAGCTTCCTAACAAGGTAGGGGGAAATCTAGATGAAATGAACACCTTCGAAGAACTGAGCATCAGACATCGCAAAGCCGAGTAGCGGAATGAGATCACAGGGGCGTGAAGGCGAGAGAGGTTCTAAGAGAGCCCTTGTGACTAGTACATAGCCGAGTGGAGAAATGAGACAACAGAGATGGGGCCATTTAAATGGACTAAAGTTCAATGAAAAAAAGAAAGTAATACACATTATGTCATAAGGCGTTGAGCATCTTGAACTTGATCCAACAAAGCACTGCCCTTGGTCTAAGTAAACACGCTGGAATTTATCTCAGGTATGTCACAAGCCAACTTGGCTGAAAAGGGGTGGAGATTTGAATGCCCCACTCAGGGGAAAGTTTGGGTTTCCTTGAACTAGCCAGCTAGTTCATACTCTTCAGGGAGCTATGTCAGCATGCAGGGCTCTCGCATCAGAGCAGCTTCAGGCTTTATTCTCTTCTTTCCAAGCACCTTCTTGCCTCACCTCTAAAAATAACATGCAACAACACTGAATGGTGCTAAGTGGAAAGGGTCTGGGGTCTAGGCTCCACCCCAGGCCGGTTATTCATCAGAAAGCTCACAAAGGCACAGAGGGGGAGTAGGTGGGGACAGGAAGAACTGTGATGGCTGTGGGGTTGTTTGAATCTGCTGCCGCTTTCTGCACTTTTATGTCTGTTTTAGCCACACAAAGGCTCCAGTTACCTAAAGCAGCTTGTTCAAGTCACCCAAAGCCAGAGTTTTCTTGCTCACTCCCCATCATGCATCCGATTCCGAAACCAGTTGACTATAAGCTTGGCTTGGTGGGAAGGAGGAGCGGGAAGGCAAATTAATGCCCCACCCACACTCTAAATATAACCAGATTCAGGGTCTTATTCAACATCAACTCCAGTTTGCAAGGTATATGACTCAGACTTTGCCTGATGATGGAACATGATAAATGATTAACAGCCAGTTTGTATTACATATTCCAAGTGTACTGTAAAACCTATACAGTGAGGAGACTCCCTGACATAGCCACATCTGTAGTGGTGACTGGGTCACAGGCTTCAAACTCGTTTCTTGCTGGTGGTCCTTCTCCAATTGGCCCAAAATAAAATGCCCCCCCCCCCGGAAACTTCTTCCAGACACTGTCCTTTCAGGTTTTTCACAGAGGCCCAAGAGATGGCTCGAGGCCTGTCCCCCAACCTGGCGAGATGGAAGCAGGGAATTTCTACACCACCAAAGCAGCCATCCCTTAGAGGAAGGCAAAGAGAGCAGGGGGATGTACATAGGCAGGTGGGAATGGAAGCCCCACGGAGCTATTCCAGCTGTGACAGAGATATGGGAATCCCCTGCACTGGGTTCTGCTGATGCCAAAGCCTTTGAAGTATTCACAGCTGGCTCCTAGCTTGACAAAGTTGGACTGAAAAGTGACACGCCCTCAGAGGTATTGATGTTCCCAAGATTCTTGGGTCCTTTCGTGCTTCGTGCAGCATGTGCTATCCATAGATCATGAGTCACAGACTGTGATTCAGGCTCCAGCTATGGATTTCTAGAGAAGCCGGTGTCTGTACAGGAAAAAAAAGTAGTTACAACCGCAGAGATTCTGTGTTAGACAGAAATATTGCCTTTCACAATGAAGAAATGGCCACCGTGATAGGAAATTAGCTCCTTTGTTTCCAGCAGAGGCTTCACAGCCAACACCGTTCTGCATAGGCCTCTGTCTTTTGGTAGACATTTACCCTCTGTCAGAGAGACACGTTCAGTACAGTAATACCTTTTACTGGGCCAACTTCTGCTGCTGAGACACAAGCTTTCCAAGTTACACAGAGCTCTTCCTCAGGTCTGTGAAAGGTACTCAGTGTCACATCTAAATACGAGGTCGGACAGACCGTTGGCTCTGGAGCTTGAAAGCTTCTCTCTCTTAACAACAAAAGTTGGTTTAATAAAAGATCCTAACTCACTCACCTTGTCGCTAATATCCTGGGACCTACAACAACACTGCATGAACCTTCTGTGTCAGATCAGAGGCCAGTTTAAGGGCAAACACCGGAAGTAAATCACTACCTAGGGCACCTAGCCGACCACAGACTTTCTTTAGGCAGCTATTGTGAAAATAGATTCTAGCTAATTGGCCCCTTTAGACTCAGTTCAGATTTCCATAAGGGACTACTGTCCTCCCTCGCTATTTACTTGTTACAGAAGAGCGTTTGAGAGTCTGAGCCATCAAAGCTCAATCTTAACAAAAGGCCAAGAGCTAATTAGCCAGCCCCACAGTTTTCATCAGGGTATTCTGAAATGTAAATGCATTGAGGGCCATTCACCTACTCTGGCTTCATTACAATCTCTTGCAAAGCAAATCAGAGGTCAGGTCGCCAAGGCCATTTGAGTTGTGTGCTATTTTTAGAACTCCAAATGCTGGCAGGACATGGGGAAGATTTAGGAGTAGAGTCCAATTTCCCCCAGTGTTCAAGACCAAATTACTCACAACACAAGAGATTAGATTGGCCCCTTATAATCTGTAGAGTCTTTTATTTTGGATTTTTGTTTGTTAGTTTTTGCTTTTAATACTCCTTGTTTAGCAAAAACCCAAACCAAAACCAATTAAGTTCTGTTCTTTCTTTGTCGACCAGCTTATCTGCACCTCACTTTGCATCGAGGAAGCACGGCTCCAAAAATTTAGTTCTAAAACTTCCAAAAGGCCCATTCAAATCCCTGTGCTTGGTGAGGGAGGCTCGTAAGGAAAAGGGAAGAAAAAAAAGAAACGATCAAGTATGCGTTAAGTAATGGGATTTATGCCTCGCTTTTAAGGATTGTAGCAGCGGCAGTTCTCTGACAGCATTTTAGGCAAAACCTACCTAGGCTCTGTGTGTGAATGAACCTATTTCTACTTCAGGAACTTGTATGGTCTCGGAGACCACAGCATGTCACCACACTCAATGGCGTTATCCTCACAACACCCCTGTGAGATAGGAGATGCTATTACCCTCACTTGACACAGGGAGCCTTAGAAACAAGGCTAAATGACTTCCTCAAGGACAGAGGAGGTCTGGGGCAGGGCGGAGAATTGAATGCAGGTCTCTGATCACCGGACCATCCCTTCCTCTTATTTACAATGAGCACTTAAGTCAGTACCCTTCAGTGCTGTTTTGTAGCACTCAACAAATAGATTTTCTTCAGCTTGGGCTCACATTACCTCCCTCTCACACACGACTTGCGTTTCACTTTCAAGTTCAAGCAACTTCAAATGGAAGCCACCATTGCACCTGATTTTACATCAATACCACAGAACACAAGGCGCTGCGGAGGTGGCAGAAGTCTGTGGGGGAAATGGAAAAGGCTGTTCCTGACGGCTGTGTTCCTTTTTCACTGAAATATCGACCCAAACAGTATGCTCTTCTCCTCCAGGAGTGACCTCCCATGGGAGTGTACCACGTACGGCCTCTCTCACCAAAGCCTGTGAGAAGCTTCCAGAGAGCTAATGAGGCTGGCTAGTGGGCAGAAATAATTTCAGTAAGCTGATGTTTGGAAGTCTCCACTATTATGTTCACTACTTTTACAAGACCATGGTAAATTTTGTACAAAGTATGTCTAGTGAGGCACCTTTTGAAAAGTCATAATCTGCTGAATATTATTGTCTTGGTAACATATGGGGGGAGGTGACATTTTATATGTGAAGTTGTAAGGTTCTACCATAAGACTTACTGAAATATGTTGTAATTCTGGGTAACCCCATTAACCAGTTTTTTAGAGATAAAGACACACTGGCCTCAGCAAGGTGTTAAAGGACTATCATCTGTTTAAAGAGCCATTCTCCAGCAGGGGAAAAGGTGTAAACAGGAAATAAACACAGGGCCACCACAACATTCAGGGCCACAAGAGACTGCTTGTTACCTGCACCCCAGCTGGGGGTGATCCTCAAAGAGGGGAAAGTGGTATAAATGTGAGACAGTGGCCTCCAACTCACCCTCCCTCTTCCCCCACCTCTTCACTCACGGCAATGAATACCTGAAGGACACTGAAAAAGCAGAGATGAAGCAACGATGCTGAAAAGAGACCCTGCCTATGAAAGCTAATGCTGTGTATGGTGAGGAAAGCCTTTGTTTTTAAGTTCACTTAGCTTGTTAAGTTAGGTATTAGCTTGCATATTGCTCTTATTTTCTTCTGTAACCAATCCTGACTTTTATGCATCATCACTTGTAATCACTCAAAACCTATCTTTCTGGAGTTAACTTCTCTTTTTATTTTATCTCAACCTGTATGCGCGTTTGAATTAAAGTGTGTGGGAAGCTCCATTTGGGATTACAAGGCTGGCATATTACCATTTTGCTTTGATGACATGATCAACTTTCTAAGAGCTTGTACTGTTCAGAAGGGTACCCAGACACACATTTCTGGGAACAAAGCCAGGGCTAGGGATTGGCTGGTGACGAGTTCCAGAGGGGTAGCTGTGGCCGTCTATTCCAGCAAACCAAACAAAGGAGGAGTTCTAGGGCACTTTTAAAGACTAACACATTTATTTATCGCTTTAGCTTTCATGGGTGCATGCATCTGACAAAGTGGGATTATACCCATGAAAGCTGAAGCGATAAATAAATGTGTTAGTCTTTAAAAATGCCACAGAACTCCTCCTTTGTTTATCATTGGCTGGTGTTGCTATGTAATTCATGAGTGGCTAGCTAGAGCATTCATCTCACAGTGACGTTGAAGGCTGTGTGAGCAAGCCAGGAGTGGATGATGTTTTACCAGCCATGCACTGTAAAAGCCACCCCAAGCTAAAGAATTAAGGAGACACAGCTGTACAAAGGTGCAGATTGTAGCCCGGGAAATGTCACATGGTGCCACTGAAATTTCTCTCCCCAGCTCCCCGAGTGCAGTCAAGAGTCTAGGTGAGATTGGGACACAGCTGAGAACAAATTGGCAAAGACTATCAAAAGACAACCAAGGTAACTATATGATAGCCTGGAGGAAAGTAGTCAAAGGAGGAGATTGTCAGTAATACCGGTTTCTCTGACTGAGAATGAACATCTATCACTTGCACCGCAGTTCACAACTTGGGTGTTGTGGTTCAATGTCCAGTGGCTGTTAGACACTGCTGCTATTGGGTTGCCTAGACAGCTTCCCCCCAGACCAAAATTTGCATCTGGCCAGAGAGTTGCTACCATTCCTCTGTGATACAGCCCCACCTATACAAGAAAGGGCTTAGCGATATAGCTATATACCGGCACAAACCTCCCAGTGTAGATGCAGCTTATACCAGCCTGAAAGTGCTTTACAAATATGTCTGCACTAGAGCTCTGACCAGCATAGCTAGACAAGGTGGGAGAGGTAACATCTTTTATTGGACTAACTTCTGTTGATGAGAAAGGCAAGCTTTTGTTTTACACATCTTGTCCCGCTAATATTCTAGGACCGACAAAGTTAAAGTACACTCCATACTGACATTACCATGTCAGTTTAAAAAATAAAAAAAAGGCACATTCCTACCTGACATAGCTGTGCAGGGCAAGTTTTCAGATCAGAGCAGGACACAGCCTTTGCTATTGTGATCCAGCTCTGCTACCCAGACTGCAGGCTGCGGTACCTGGGGCTCCATTTGGAAGCTAAAGCAAAATGCAGCAACCCACCCATTAAATGTTGCCCTGAGAACTTTATTCCAGGGATCAAGGATCCTTACTGGCTGCTTCTAGGTCAAGTTTAAGGAGTTTATTTGTACTTAAGAACCTTAAGTACAAGGTCCTGGGACCTTGCCACTTGCAGGACTGTCTCCTGTCCTATGCGGAGTCAGTTCAGGGCACTAGAGGCACTCACACTGGCACTCCCTCGGTAGACAGTGGAATAACACCACGGTGTTCTCCTCCGCATTGGAATTCACTTCCTCACTTGGTCCATGATAATCCTGGTCCATTGACCTGCCAGACTCCTGCAAAACCCAACTGTTTAGATGAGCATTTGAGAAGGGTGGAGTTGGAGATTGGAAGGGGGGAAATGGGCTGCTGTTTGGGTTTTGTCATAATTTTTGCATTTTATTTATGTATAGTGAGGCTGCCTGGAACCCAAGCGAGACATTTGGTTACGTTAATGGATTCATTATCGTAATAAAGAGGATGACTCTGCCTGCAAGTGCAATGGGTGCAGCCGGCAGATATCAGGACAAGACCATTATGCCTGTATTATATAGGGGCTCCTGTCAGGAGGCTTGGCATGTCACAGAACAGCCATGGAGATAACAAATGAAATGGACACACTTGTCTATGGCACATTATGTTTGGAGATATTTACTGCTGCCCCAATGGGAAGCATGAAACATTTCTGTCTTGGACATAATCAACACCACATTTGCGACATTCAAACAGCTGGAAGGGTGGCCAAAGAAAACTTCTGAACCTATAAAAAGTCAACATCTGGAGAGCTCGTTCAGAGGGAATGTAAACCTTCCCAAATCAACCCAGGGAACATTTAAATTACTCTCTGTCACAATTCGCAGGCAGAAGCTAATAAGATCACATGGGTGTGATCTCAACAGCATGTTTTCTATCTGCTCCTGGCAGTTTGACTTTATAAGGATGAAAAGAAGCGGTTTTCATTTAATGAAACCCAGTAACTCCCACGGGCATAGTTTTATTAGGGTTTCTGTCAGCCACTTGAATAACAGAGGCTTCGCTAATCTCAGCCTGACATCTCCTCTCTAACCAGATACCCACAACCCACATTCCAGCTGCTGAAGGGAGGACAGTAAGTAATTTGCTCACCTCCCCGATGCCAGAGCAACCATCCAAGTTTCTAGCTCTCCACAGGACCACCCTCTTCTGCGCAAGTCGCTCAGGTGGATGGGGATAAGGGCAGAGCACATGTCCCAAATGTAAGTGTGCGTGCAAGGTGTTCTCTCGGCCAGACTCAACTATGAACATTCCAGCTCTCTAAAGGATCCTTGGATCTGGCATTCCTCCTGCCCTGAACTGCATTGCAATGTCCATGTCATTATCCTCATCCCATCTCTCACCTCCTCTCCCCAGCAATGGTCTTGCCTCCTACCCGGACCTTCCATCCACACCCAGTTGTTGAGGGATTTCTGGACCGTACCCATGGAAAGCAAAGAAAGGTGCCCTTTGCCATCAACGGTGCTGTCGGAACTGAATCCTCACTCCACCTTCCCCCCCATTCAATTACTCTTTGGTACGAGGAAGAGGGGGAGGGATGCTGGTAACCCTAGGAGGTGGGACACAGCTACCGGGCAGATCTAGGAAGGTTGGAGTAGGGGAGGTCTGACAGTGGCAGACGCCCACGTGCACACCTTCAGCCAGTCACACACACACCTTCTGCTCATACAGCACGCACAAGCCTGGAGCCAGTGATGACACTAACACCATGGAGCAATCCCCAAGGGGGTGAGAGAGAGGTGGCCAAGGAGCTCTTTGCGTCTTCTTTTGGTTTTAGTTAGTTTCACCTTGGAAGGCACTCTAACATGTTCGAATGGCAGCCCATTACAGATGGCGCCAAGCTCCTCGCCCCTGCGTCCACAGCGACAGATCTGTGGGTTTAATAACTCCGATATTAATAATGTAACATGAAAGGAATGGGAAACCAACTTGAGATCACATGGCATGACCTGCCACACCAAGGGAACGCCTCCCATGGAAGCCTAAGGTCACAGGGACACATCTCACCCATTCATCCTGCCTGGCTCACAAAGGAGGCTGGGTGCAGGATGGAGTGCCGTACGCAGAGGGGATTTCCAACCCTTCCTCTTTTATAATGAATTCTCCACTGCCCTCCCTGTGCCTCGAAGTGTTTATGCTCAGCTTCTCTTTCTACATATCCCTGCAGGGGAGCTGGGAGCTAAGCAGGATTTCATTCAACTCCCCGTGGAGAAGATGGTACAAAACTCTCGCTTGGTGCAGTCCAGTGTATTGGGTAGAAGAGAAATCCTTTTGTAGCACAGCACCTAGTTCAACAGGAGCAGCATTCTAGGGGCTCCAATGCCTAGAAAGCTACTCTGCAGAAACTGGGTTAGAGACAGTAAATAGCTTCATTGTCGCATACTCTATACATACATAGCTGTGACCGAACACCTTGCCCCAGCCTTCCCTACAAGGGCACCCTGCTACCTGCCACTTATCTAGAAAGCTCTCGGTGTTCAGGTGCCTCTGGGACCAAGGAGGATTTAACAAAGGAAGTCTTGTAAATTTTACCTGCCCTTCACTCAGAGTCTTGATAGTGACCAATGCCTACGTGTGGATAGGGTTGTGAATGGATGGGGAGGCCACTGCAGGCTTTCTATTCATGGGCTTTTCTGAAAAAATCTCTCTTTTGAGCCTTTCCGATTCTTTGTATTCCTGTAGCACCTAACAATCCCACTCGAGATCAGCCTTCTCCAGATGTGTGACAGCGCATCACACCAGCCACTGACTACAGTCCCCACCTTAGCCCAGCAGGTGCCAATCCTCCCACTGCGAAGGACTCTGCATCACTGCCTGGCTCAGTGCTCTCCAGGAAATCTCAGTGTGTGCACATTCAATTTGCTGCTGTTCCTATTCCTGGTAGCTCTTTGGATTTTTGGGAAGGCTCCACTTTAAATCATCCGAGAAAACATTTTCTCCCCCTCTATTTAATGACACGCTTCAAATTCCTTAAAGGGAGAATCACTGCTCGTTTGTTTTTTAATACAGCCCATGTCATTTTAACTAATAACAGGAAGTGTCTAAGCAAGCTGCTGGGCAGAGCACTGTCCCTTGGGACAGGCGGCTGACAGTCATTAGCGGAACTCGGATTTGGGGGCCAAAGCCTGCAAAAATAAATGAAAGCTGCCAAAGGCACGGGCCAATCCCCAAACGAAGCATTGCAATTCCTGCCATCAGGGACAGCTTTCCCATATTGAGTCCCCCCTCCACCTCCTGAGCTTAAGGCCCTTGGTTTCCTTACAGAATATTTTGCCCGTCTGAGGCTTTTTTTAGTCCACAATCTGAAAGCACTTTCTGAACTCAGTCTTGTAACACCCTAGGAGGTAGTTTGTCCTGTGACAGATGGAGGCGGGGTGCTAAGATTAAGCCCTTTGCCAACAGACAGAACAGAACACGTATCTGACGAAGTGGGTTGGAGCCCATGAAAGCTTATGCCTGAAGAAATCTGTTAGTCTTTAAGATGTCACAGGCCTCTCGTCGTTTTATTCAGAACGGTGGGAATCCCCAGCTCCTCGGTTTAGGGAATCTACAGATGGAAGAGTGGCCATCTGTTAAACAGCAGCTTGGGTTTTCCCAGGAGTTCTAGGTGGAGGAATCGTAAAGCTGTGATCTGGCTTCATTGTAAACAGACAGACACTGGGATAAAGCATGCTGTACATCTGCCAAACCATTGCTCTTCCAAACACCATGGAGGCTCATAAAGCCCCATTCCAGAAGCTCTGATAACTACAACGGACTGCTTTGCCTTTATTCACCAAATTAGTTCTTGACGCCACTCCTTTCTGTCATCTATGTTGTCCGCTGTTGAATACTTCATTTCCAAGCATACCCCACGACTTTCTGACAGACAACACTTCTTTACTCTGTGCAGAAAAAGAACTCAGCTGACGGTCCTTGAAATGAGATTCTCTCTGTGCAGGACCAATAATTTCAGCGCATCTTCGACACATGCCAGCGAATCACAGCTACCGCCCGAGGAAGGCTTGCATCTGCCCCGTTCACACTGGCCTTGCAGCTCAGATGTAACCAAAAGGAGGAGAACGATAAAGCGTCTGGTTTTAGTTTTGGTAAAAGACTTTTCAGTGATAACAAGGAGCAGAGAAGGCACCAGAATCTAGAGACTTGGGGTGCAGGCACACAGCCTGAATTCAGTCTTCAATAAACGAGAGGAGAGTGTTTCAGGTCACGTCTTTGACCTACTTTCAAACACTGCCAGTTTCTATTCACAGAGGATCACAGGGCTCTGATTGAAGGAGACTGGAGTGGCCATTCCCTTTCCATTGCACCTGTTTCCCACTCTCCCTTTCAGTAACCTTATCTTGAGCATTTATGCCATGAATTCATTCACATCCTGTCCAGTGGCTCAGCCTGTTCTGAACCCCAGAGGAGACGCCAACACGTGGAATGCAAATGTTAACAGCATCAGGTCTCAGGATAAGAGCAGATCAGGGCAGCGGGGAGAAAAAAAACACTCACCGCACTAAAACAAGCGGCCAAAAGCGAGCCGGATGGAGCTGGAGAAACAGGCTGTGCTCTAAGGAGCCGAGCTGTTATTTCTACCTTCCCCTTTTCCGCTCAATAGGTAAGTGGTAGCAGATCCATGCATCTGTCCTAGCCGAATGGAAATTCAAGCTCATGCGCCGCCCCAGAAAAGAGCATCAGCAGGGGATTTATTACACTTCGACACAAGAAAAATGGACAGCAATTTAAACACTGGTTGTGGATGGAGTGTAAGTGGTGGATTAGAAACTCAGCGTGCCCTGAACAGCTGGCCTGTGTCCTCGATGGACAGACCTGGGACCACCCGCACAGCAGAGAGAAGCCCACCTCTTGACCTACACTGGCCATCCCACCTCCAGAGCGCTTCAGTCTTTTACTCTGCCATCCAGAGAAGGACAAAAGGGGAGTTTATTACTCGGTTTTATTTAGGGAGATTTGCTCTGCAGGCGAGTTTCCCCCAGCACCACGGCTCTTGTATCCATACTGACCTGAAGTGGTATTGCTTTCTATCTTGCAGGCTGGGCACGCAGGACATTAACAGGACTGGGAGCCAGCAGCCTTGGCAAGAGCTAGACGGCTTTTATACCCCACGTCAGCTCTGTTTTTTAGGAAGGCTGCAAGACCAGACTTGCACCATTATTTATTGAGCGCCATACATGTGTATGACCCATGACTGGGAAGCACTCTGGAGGTGGGATGGCCAGTGTAGATCAAGAGGTAGACTTCTCCCTGCTCTGCTGGTGGACCCAGGTCTGTCCTTTACGGGTCAGGCCCAAGGAGCTTGCATTGTAAATTAGCCTTACATACAGCACACACACATGGACATATGACATAGGCATTGAGGGTCCCTAAGGAAAACTAACCTCATCTCCATTAGCCAGCTATTATGAGCCTAGCAGAAAACAGAGTAGAAACGTTCACCCCTGAATGCTGGGGAATCGAAATTGCTGGCTGGCTGGCAGCAACATTACAATATAGCCAGCAAGAGAACAGCCCATAGAAGAGCTCTGCTTCCAAATAAAGTTGCAAACCAACGTGCACACTTCGATGTTCCAGCACTAAACCTACAAAGAAGTCATCATTGTCTTTCGTCTCCTCAGAGCCCAGGTTCCTACCCCATTTCTAGATAGACTCTTCTTCAAAGGAGGAGGGCAAACCCATGAACCTGGAGAACAGGTGAGTTGCACTGAATGAACACGTTCCATGGCCCCAGACTCCTTTGAACGTTCTTGTGTGGGAGCGTTTATAGTAGATGGTGCAACCTACAAAGACAGCTAGTCCTCCCCCACTTCTCCCCAGCTCTATTTACAGTCTCAGGGTGCATCAAGTCCCAACCTCCAGAAATGCAATCTGCTTGGAGAAATTAGATCATCTCCATGTCTCTGTTGCTGACGGACAAGGGCTCAGATTCTGTTAAGATCAGAGCAAAGCAGACAGGGATCTGCCTGTGAACCTCTCAGTACGTGAAATCAATCCACTGCCAAGGTAGTAACTTCACCGCCTCAGCTCTGAAGTCGTCCCCCACCCATCCAGAGCTGGCTATGAATTTAGACTCTGGGTGGTCTGGTGCTCCAGTGTAATTGGCTTATTGAAAGCCTTAGCAAAAGAAAGGTCAGAAGATGCCTTATAAACTAAGCAAAAGTGATACTGCCATACAGCTACTTGCACATTAATCAAATGGGCTGCACGCTAATAGGGCTACCTGGAGCCTGTAGGGCACCAGCCCAAACCGTGGGGCAGCCCCACAATCCTGGTTTCTCAGCAGTAGACCACAAACACACACACCTTAATGAACAGTTGGGACCTTCCCTCGCTTTGGGCTGTCAATGTGGTGCTGCAGAGCGAGCCTGAAGTGCTGAGTACAGGAGGGAGTTGGACTGGAACCCGAGTCCCTTAGTTCCTCAAACTCAGGCCTCCACTCCTTCGCTGGGGCTAGTGATAGGCTCCATATTCCTTTCAGCACCTGGAGGGCAAAATCACTCCCACACACAAGCCAGTGTACCGCACCAAGGATCCTTTGGTAACTTCTGCAAAGTGACCGTTTACTGCAGGGGAAGGAAGGTGGGAGAGAAGCCACGGGGAAGACACTGTAGTGCAGGGGTCTACAACCTGTGGCACCGAAGCCACGTGCGGCTCTTTGGCTGCTCCCTTGTGGCTCTGTGGCCAAGGAGCTGGGGTTGTTTTAAATCTCCCACCCCGCTGCACTCCCAGGCATGTAGTCCAGGGTGGAGCAGGGAGGGAGATCTAAACCAGCCTCAACCAGCATCTGGAGACTCCCCAACTTCAGCACAGGTATGTGCTGTGCTGGAGTGGGGGAAAGAGAGCTGCCGGGAGGGCCAAGGATGCAGGGTCAGGTGGAGGGAGGGAGGGAAGGCCCCCGGAAAGTCAGCCTCACCGGGAGGCTACACCCATTGCGGCTCTCAAAATACTTGGGTTATTGCAGGAATTATTTTTAAATGGCTTATTTTTTAAGTTGCTGACCCCTGCTGTAGTGTTTCTAAGCAGAAACAGTAATTCACCAGGGCAGTATCAAGCCTATCTGAGCTGCCAAGAACAGCGGGCCAGCTTGCTCTCATTGTCATTTGTACACACCAGCAACACTCTGGTGCTTTACGGACAGGAACACGAAAGACACACTCATACTTCGCACGGAGACAAGTGATAGCAGAAGGATGAGGATGGGGTTGCAGAAGCAAGTATGAACCACAGGGTACGTTAGGAAGGAGTGTGATCTAGCCGTTAGCACACTCGCCTGAGATCTGGGTTCTAGTCCAGACTCTGTGACCCAGGGACTGAACGTTGGCAAGTCACAAACGCCTTTGTGCCTCAGTTTCTCCTGCACACTTCCACCTGCAAACGTAAGTAACACCGAAGTACTGAGGGGCTAAACATTTGCAAGGTGGACCTGGATTCTTGGATTAAAAGGCACTGTAGAAGAGCAAATACATTAGTCTTTAACCAGAATTCCTGGCACCCCACTTGGTAAGCCCGCCCTGTCAGGGCCCATGGCAACCTTCATAACTTGCCTAACCTTGAATATGTCGTGTCCTCAATGCAAAATCAAGCAGAGAACCTACCCAGCGCATAGTCACTGAACGCACATTTGCCCAAGTGCCCTGCGATCACCAAAAGAAAGGTGTAAGAATGAGAGCAAGCCTGAAAACCTTGCCCCTAATGGAGAACAAAGGTAGAGACAAAACAGAGGCGTTCTGACGTTCAGGCACAGGGTTTTACAAGGGGCGTTGGTGCATACGCTGTCAATCTCCGACTTATCCATAGGCCACCCTCGCAGCATTTCGCCCCCAGAGCCACAAGTAACAGCTTGAAAACAGGAACTGCCTTCCAAAGGCGCCAACTGCACAGGCCTCTCCAAGGGACTGACATCAGGGCTTTAAATGCTCTCTGGCAACTCCACTCCACGCACAGCACATATATTTAACAGCACCTGTCCTCACCTCCCTCGCCACCCCCTGCCCAGCCCTTGAACCCAGATAAGAAGATTCCTACAGGGTAGAACAAAGCCAGGGCTTAAGGAAAGGTGTGGTTAGAAATACCATGCAATGTGCTAAGAGGAGGGGGAAATGTGTCATTTAGCAGGGAGGCTTTTTTTTCTTCTTTTTTTTTTTTTAAAAAGGCAGCAAGAGCTGAATTGGCTTCCTTATCCCAGGCTCTGATCTGATAAAATAGGTGTAATCGGAATTTCAAAAGCTGCTGGCTGAACAAATAAAGGAGCTGGCTCTTTCTGAGCTGATTAGCTCATGCGAAGGCAGTCGAAGCACAGTGGAACAAGGGGCCACACAACAGCATGTCCCCCTTAGAGAAAACCCTCAAGTGTTTAAAATGTTGGAGGAGGGGAAGAGAAGAGGTGGGGTGGGGAGAGAAAACAGGGAAGATTGAAAGCAAGCTGCCTCTTATGTGAAAGTCACTGCGCCGGCTCCCCAAAAGCATTTGGGCAGTCCATGGTGGAGTAACACCATTGAGCCAGTTGTGCGGATGGTCTTTATGGGGCTTGCTGGGGAAGGGCAGAGGAATTCCAGCCTAATGCAATAGGGAGTGGTGCCAAAGGCAATCAATACAGGGAACCCCACTGGAATCCCCTACAACTTCTGGAGGACTGAGAACCTCACTGATTTGCACACAGGGCTGAGAGCGCACTGGGAATTCCTGAAGCTTACGAATTAATGCCTTCTTCACACACAGGCACATGCTGGCTTAACTAACTGCGTGTTTTCAAATGGACTTAGTTAAACATCTATCTGGATACCTATGGAGTGTCGTTCCTGTGTTGGTCACAGGATATTAGAGACCCAACGCGCTATTGTCTTCAACACACCCACTTACACAAGGTGGATGAGGGAATATTTTAAGAGAGAGAGTGTAAATTCGAATGCTTGTCTCTCTCACCAACAGCAGTTGGTTCAATAAAAGATGTATCCTCACCCACCTCGTCTATAGGGAGAGAAATTCCAAAGGGGTAGCTGTGTTAGTCTATTGTAGAAAGACAACAGAGTCCTGTGGCACTTTTCAAGACTAACAGATTTATTTATCGCATGAGCTTTCGTGGGAGAAAATCCCACTTAAGCTCATGCGATAAATAAATCTGTTAGTCTTTAAAAGTGCCACAGGACTCTGTTGTCTATAGGGAGATATGCACCCATAACCACAGCATTTAAGCAACTCACAGTCTCTATTTGTCCCAGGAAGCACATAGTAAAAAAATAAGATAATGCAAGTTTGGTTTTGAGTAGCATGCTTTTAAGGCAATCTAATGATTTTGGGGGCCACATACACGACATGAGCTGGCAGTTTTTTGTGGGTGTGGAACCCCGTGTAGATGCTGTCCTCCATTCACACTGAAATCAAGGCATCTGCACAGAGCTGACCACCTTTTTACTAAATGGATTTTGTTTGGGCAACCCTCTCATGTAGACAAGCCCAAGAGAAACACAAGAAGAAAGCAAGGACACAGTGGCATGAAAGGTACCCTGCAGGGCAAGCCGGCTTGTCCAAGGCTAATGTTTAACGAACAAGGAGTCCTGTGGTACTTTTAAAGACTAACAAATTTATTTATCGCATTTGTCGGTCTTTAAAAGTGCCACGGGACTCCTTATTTGTTTGGCCGACCTAGACTAACACTCACATCACTCCACCAGCAGGAAGCAGGCACGTTGATCATGGGTAGAGACAGGCACCTGGACTCCTTATGCGCTGAAGATGTGGAATGTATTTCCGTTTTGGGCAGGCCAGCATGAAGTGCAGTGATCAAGTTAATTCTATGCTCAACAAGTTCAGGGGTCTGTAGCCACTTCCAAGTAGCAGTGACAGAGGCTCAGCTACACTAACCCCCCTCTAAAACTTCCTGGCGGAGCTCAGCTGCTGGAAGCAGCAAGAGGAATGCAGGTCTACACAGGACTTCAGGGAATTGCCAGCATTTTAAGCACCACGTTGTCTATACCTGCTCAAAGAGAGGTTAACAATGCAGGAGCCACTGGCACCTGGCCTGCACTGGTGGTAGAAAATTCAAGCAGAGACTAGACCACATGGATCTGCCCAGGGTTGGAGGGCTGAATTTCACCCAGCACGCCCTGTGTTCATCACTTGCACAAAACCAGATTATTCAGCGTTTATGCAGCTGAAGTGAACTGCACCTTTATTCTGCAAATCAGCTGTAGCAGACAAATTTTACAGTCCTCCCCAGTAAATGCACTGTAGACAACGAACTGTGGAAACACGAGGCCTCACTCCAGCACCCTGTTCTTAAGCTTTGCTGAAAACATGTGGGGTGCAGGGGTAGGGGACAGTTCCCATTTTTCAGCATGATGATTGAGGCCTGAAATCTCAGCTCTCCAAACAGTTGCTGCATTCACGTACAATGAATCCCAGGGCTACTGCACACCCATCAAAATCTGGAGCCTGCCGGCAAGGGATTATCAGACAGGTGTCTTGCAAGGACCAACTGTAATTTATCATCCAAAAAACCAGACTCCTAAGTGAGCATTTCAGCTGCTACCACAAATTAAGCCAGGAGCAACAACATTTCAGTCTAGCACTAAATTCTGCACACAGAGCTCCCCAGGTTCCTTAATGAGACACATTAATTTTTCTCACTACGAGGAGTGCAAGCAAGCAGTTTAAACATTTTTCCTTCAGTTTCTATGGTAACTCTCCAACACATTTTTGGTGTCTCTTATCAGCACAGTGCTAGTGGCAATTCGAAGTGGCTCCAACACTTTGGCCTTTGAAATCCAGAGGAAAAACTCTGTGCACATACTTCCCGGAGCAGAACTACAGGCCGTAATCAACGGGACATTCCTATCGTCTGTCCCAGAACAAAGAACATTTCTTTACTGTACATCCTGTCTGTCACGTAAGTGACAGAAGCGCTGATCAGGGCTAGTTGTGTAAGGCAATATAAATACCCAGAGTAAAATACAGTCCATGGGGCAAACAGATAATAATTTATAATAATTAGATAAGAAAATCTCCATATTACAGCTAAGGAAGGAAACCAAAAGAGATTAAGGCATTTAGCAGTTTCTCCAGCACAGGTAGGAGAGTTAGGAAAAGAAGCTGTTTGGGGCAGGAGCCATCTTTCTGTTCGGTGTTCGCAGAGCACCCCAGCACAGTGGAATCTTGGTCAGGGACTAGAATTCCAACGCACGACAGTCATACAAAAGCAACTCAAATAAATAATAAGACTAGCCCTAGCCTAGATGCATTTATACTGGCAAAAGGGAATTGGTATAAGTGGTAAATAGGTCAGCATGATGCAAACATTACCCGGTGGCCTGTATTCGGCAAAGAACAGGACTTCTTTTCATTTGAAACTGCCAGGAGAATTTGGGAAGCAGAACAGAGATTTGGCTAGAACACTGTGGTTCGCACCCGTATACTTGCAGAACAGTGCCGTGGCCTCGTCTGGGGTGGTAGTCCAGCAGTGACAGAGAGACATGAATGCCACCTGCTGAATCAGTGCCTCTTCCTGCAGCAACCTGTGTTTGCCACGGTAGCATTGATCCCACCCAGTCTGCTTAGCCAAGAGATCTATCAAGACCGTAACCAGATGCAATGTGGTTACAAGGTACTTCTTACTACTTCTCCCAGGAAGAGCTCTCAGACAACAGCCGCTCTCCGGCAGGGGTGGGTTGGACACTCTTTTGCTATGGCATTCTCAGCCGGTCGGCAAGGCGGCAAGTTAAATCTGTCAGCTTGGCGCTCCTAAATCATTAGCATATTGGGCATTGCTTTATTATTCAGCTCTCTCTGTCTGGCGACTGTCTACACAGAAAGCACTAATCACAATCAAGCCTTGGACTACACCGTCTATGGCCCTGTCTGCACTAGTTAAAAAGCCAACATGCAAATTCACTCCTGTTGTAACTGACTAACAGTGAATCACGGATCTGAATTCACCACTCTGTATACAGCCTATGAAGAGACCTTCTGAAGTGCAGGAACGACTTAAAGCTACCACGTGAGGAGGCTCCTGAACTCTAACAGTTAAACTTGCACAGCTGGAACTGAAATGTGCTTTAACCAACTTACTGACTTATGCTGGAAAGTCCATGCATGGAACATGTTTAACACACAGCTACACATGAAAAACTGATTGCATGCCAGAGCAATACAGGTCCATACCAACCCCTAAACAGTGCAGATTTGGGTGTGACAAGACTTCAGGCCCCATGTGATTGGAGGTACAGTAGTACAATTCTCCATGTGTGGACAGAACAGGGCCAAAGGAAAAACCCAGACACTGACAATTGTGTGTTTCATTTCCAGAGCTGCAGGAAATCCACGCAAATTCTGATGCCAACAGCAGTTACAAGTGTTTCCTTGGACTGCCTTTTTGGAGCCTGGAAGAACAAAGCAAGCTTGGCAATTGGCCAGGTCTAGAAGGTAAATATTTCTTTTCCCCCTGGCTTAAACTGAGTGGATATCCTGTTGCAAACCTGCAAATGTGGGAAGGAGGATGGGGCAAGGAGGAAGGAGAAGGAAAGGGAGGGAGACAGATTAGCAAATAACTGGCACACAGTGAGATCTCAGCATCTCCCAAAACCCATACCAGGTTTTCAGGTGGTCAGAGCTGCGCAACGCTCCTGAGCTTTAGTGGAATCCTGCATTCACAAGCGCCATGGAGTGCAGCTCCTGTCAGCAAGCCCTTTCCAACACAGGTTTTATTAGAGCACCTTGTTAAGGTGCCAGACTCAAAGTCCAGCTCTGCAACAGGCTCCTTGTCTGACCCTGGGCAAGTCATTTAAACTCTCCGTGCCTCATTTCCCCAGCTGTAAAAGAAAGAATGCCAAATCCTTCCCTAGGCGTTGTCCGTCTTCTCTAGTTAAACAATAAGTGCTTCAGAGTAGGGACTGTCACTTACATGTGTCTATAGCACCTAACAACAGGGCCCTGTTTTATTCCGGGCCACTAAGACACTAGAGAATATAAAGAATTGATGAGCAGTTACCCGATCATGCTATGTCTGAAGCCGTAGCTGCTGTTAGAGTTTCAGCACACAGCCCTGAGATGTGTAGGCAAGTACACCCTTCCAAAAACTGCGCTACGGACACACTCAGGCTGTTTCTACAAAAACCATTTTTCAACAATTTTCCCACTCTTCTATCACCCTTCAAAACAGGCTCAGCTGATGGGACAGAAACGCCTGTGTGCCATCCACATTAGCACTTCCACTCCCATTTCTACCCCAGTGATGAACTGCAGGTAAGTTTTCTAGCTTAGATACAATCCAAGGGAGTTGGTGTTAACATTTGGACAATGGCATCGATGGAGCCTAATGGGATCAAAAAAGCAAAGAGGACCTCTGTATCTATAGCCCCCTCCATACAGGGCTCTGAACCAGGAAATCCAGGTTTTAACTTTAAAAGGCAATCCAAGAGCAAATGTTTTCCAGTGTAGTTCCACCGGCAATGTAGAGAACCAAACGGCCTGTAAAACCGTACTCAGCCATGTTGGAGCCTGGCCAAGACCTCCTGTGCCCACTGAGTTTGAGTTTTTTTGAGACTTTCTGAAGGACCGAAGAAGGATTAGCAACAGCTTTAGCAAACAGTGGGAGTAACAGTGAAGTGATGATGAAGCCAGAGGTAGAGTTATGTTTGCAGTCTCCAGTCTGTGTTTACAAATCGAGACCATGTGCAAATACCAAAAAGCCATTCTTTACCCCTTTCCCCATCAACGCTCAGCATTGTATCATGTTTAAATGAATCCAAGTTGCCTATCGCAGTATGTTCCATGTAATCAAGTTCCAAAGGGGGAGCCGTGTTAGTCTATTGCAGAAAACCAAACAGAGTCCTGTGGCACTTTTAAAGACTAACTGACGAAGTGGGATTTTCTCCCACCAAAGCTCATGCGATAAATAAATCTCTTAGTCTTTAAAAGTGCCACAGGATTCTGTTTTTATGCAGTATTCTATTTGCTTTTGGCCAATATCATAATGAGGGGTGTGGGGGGCACAAAAGAATCTAGATCAACAAATCTGAGCGGAGAATGAATATTGCGAGAACTCGCCAGTGCTTTGGACCCCAGTGACTCCCATCAAAGCAGGCAAAGAAAGAGCTGGGAAAGGGCAGTACTAATTCTTACATCAAAAATTCTGGGGGCCACAATTAGGCCAGCAAATTAGGTTCTTTTATGACCTCTGCTGCAATGAGATTAAGCCGAACACAGACTAGCAATGGTGTGCAGCTGCAGTCAAGGCACCATGCAAGAGATGCAAGCATGTTTTCAAGCAAAGTATGGTGAAATTGAGAAAGGGACTGGAGGATGTTAGGAGTACAGAGTGGTTTACACTTAAAAACATTAGGGTGTGACTGCTCTGACAGGGGTGTGATTTATTTCCTTAGCGCTGCTACGGTTTTGCAGGTACAAATCCTAGCATATGATGTAATTATATTACATAAAGGTTCCTTACCCTGGATACCAAACAGGAATGAGCTGTACCAGTATAAACATATCCCTACCCACATAGCTGCACCTGTACTATAGGAATTAACCCATCACAGTTAAATGCCTTCAGCACCCCATTACTATTTATTGGGCTCATGGGCCAAGACACTTCCCATTCTACCACCACACCTTACCAGGCGGCAGGTCCCAAGAGCTGGGACCAGACGATGTCAAGACCTCGCTGCTCGTCACACAGGCAGAGGTCACAGCTGCATTTGGGACCAAGTTGCTAAATCCTTCCTGTCTGGTGGCCGAGTGCCCACCTTAGGGAAGGGCACCACCTGTGGCTTTTCCAAAAGGGACTTGCACTGCCCCAGGAGCAGGCCAGGGACTAGACTCCGTCTTCACTGCCAACAGAAGGTGTGGTTGTTACCTGTAAAATCCTAGTGGAGACCACGCTCGGAAATGCAACTATCAGGTAAATGAGGTGATGTCTACCACGGACAGGGGAGTATCGTGGTAAAAGCAGCAGGTGCCTCGTCTCCCTCCCCCGGGACGTTACAGACGGACTGCTAACAGGCACGGATCATCCTGTTGCAAAAGAGCCTTTTTTTCCCCAGTGAAGACACAACCAGAGTCTGACCCTAGATTCCCCTTGCTCTGGAAGAAAGGATGAGAGAAAAGTCATTTACACTCCCCCAGACCCAGGCTCAGGCCACTTCCTCCTCTGCACCAGGTCTGCTGCTCTGATGGGTGCATTGCAGGATAAGGTAGCCAGCTCTGCTCACTCCCGTCCCTCTCCCCGCCCATATGCACACAAGGGGAAGCAGCTCCCCACTTCCCAGCAATCTGGGTAGGCAGCAAGGGGCACACAGGACTCTTCCTGGGTGAGTCCATTTGCTACTAAGCTGGTGTCCACAACAGAAGGCCTTACCTGATCACAACGGATTGCCTCAGCAGAAGCTAAGAAGAAAATGGGCAGAGTCACTGATTTATCTACGCTCTCCCCACCCCCAGCACCAGTTTCTCAGGAGTAGGGCTGGATACATTGGCTAACAAGACACTGGGAGGAAGCCTGCACTGTTATTTCCTGCAGTACAGTTGTTTTGGGAACAGAAAGGTTTGCATACTGCGGTGCACTTTCCATTAGCAACAATCCTGCCTTAATAAAGATTCCTTGTGTTCACCACTGATGGGTAAGTGCCAGAAACGATTAGCTTGATTTCCTTAAAAGATGGGCACAAAACTATGCTTTCAACACGACTGGGCTGTTCTCTCAATTGTGTGTTTGGGTATGTGGCTCAGGTGATGTGCATTCCCAGCTAGCAGCTACCCCATCTGCTGGCACAATGACACTAAATGGACAAGCACCATAGGTGCATTTTTGGGCCACACAAATATGTGCCTAAAAATCCCTTGCCAATCTCTCCCAGCATCTTACTTTACACAATGCTCTTCATTCTGAAGGATCCCAAAACACTTTGCAAACAAACCGATGTACGGCTGTATGCAAGACCCACTTCATCCGCTCTGAAATGCAGCCACCTCTGCAGCGGAACATAGCAGCCTTTGGAAACAGTCACTCCAGACAACAATTTAAGACAGAGACTGAAGAGCACCACACTCAAATGGAATTCCAAGAGACATCTCAGGAAGGCATCATGCAATTCCAAGTGAAGATATGTTTGACAATCTTTGAACTCATCAGAGTTGTATTGCCAACATTTAGATTAAATATGGGCAGATCTAAGGAGCATGTGGTTGGCACGCCTATAAACTACATGCTGCAGCCCTCGGGAGGGGTGCAGGTACTGTGGGAACAGCTCCTATTAGAAGAACTTAGATAGCTGAAGCGGGTTGCAAAGAGGGTATAGCAGGAAGGAAGAATGGAATAGATTAGGAATTTGCTATGTGAGACAGAGAGAGAAAAAGCAGAACATGGGGAAAGGGGTTGAGAAATGGGAAAGGATGTGAAGAGTGAAGGGAAGGAGAGCAGAAGACATGATAATCTTTTCAATGGAGATGAGAAAGAAAAGGGAACTGGGATTCCAGAATAAAATAGAAAGAGATCAAATGAAGCAAAAAACCCTCAAAAAACAAAAATAAAAACAAACAAAAAAAACCCCACCACCCGCAAACTTTGGGGTCAGTGAATTTTACTGTATTTACTCAGGCTACTAATTTGATTCCTTTGACAACCCATCACAAATGGATGATCCTAAGGACACGCATTTAACCTGCGAGTCAGAGAAAAGTAACGTTACCCGCCAGGGAGCAACTACGTTAACAATGCAGGAAGAACAATTTTAAAAACCACCCAGCCACCAAGCCAAAGGAAGAGAGGCACACATCATTAATAAGAGCTGTTCTAGAATACATGGCATTCACTTACAACAAATAGCCATTGTTCTTTTACCACTGGAATACTTTTGCAAGTTTAAGACACCTTTTGTTTAAGGACCTACATTATAACCCCCCAGAGATCCCTGTAAGGTAGATGACATATTATTGCTGTTTTACAGCTAGGGAAAATGAGGCACAGAAAAAGCTAAGCAACTTGCCCATGGCCAGACAGCACATCAGTGGCAGAGCTGGAAACAGACCTACTTTCTCCAGGCTCCTAGCCTTATGTGTTAACTACTAGGGCACACTTCCTCCAACATCTGCTTGAACGAGGAAAGTACAGATCCTCCTGGGTAACCAGCGACGGAGACGCGGACAGTTATGATTTGTTTTAACTTGCCCAGCACTAGCAATTTTTCAAACGGACCAAAAGCAGCCAGCCCCTGGAGCACACGTTTGCACCCCGTTCAGGCAAAGCTCTTGCGTTACCTGCTGTCCTGCCAGGCAGACACTTTCCAGAACAGAAAATTACAGTGCCTGCTTTCCAGCTATTAATTACAGGCCAAACCTGCCAATATTCCCAGCTCTTCACAGCGTGACCTCTTTGGTGAGCGCTCACCCTAGGGCTTTCTCTGAATCTCTGAAGAATCCAGTAAGCATAATAGAAGTGGCTGGCCTGAGGCAGTCGGGTAGCGTGGCTATGTAGGAGGCTTAGGTATTAGTCTAGTTTATTTCACTCCACAGGCTGCAGCTAAAAGAAGCAAGATATGGTTTGCACAATTCTGGTTTAAAATAAATATATATATATAAAAATCAATCACATATTCAAAACCAAAATGACTTACTCTTTCACTAGTAACTCACTGGGCACAAATGGAGCTCCCACAAGGCATCATTTACGCCATCCTGGCTTCCTGGAGCCACAGGTTCAAGTCCAGGTAGCATCAATTCAGCTTTTTTTTTAAACCAACACGCAGTTTTTGGGCAGAGGGTCTTCTGAATAAGACCTAAAGCAACAGCAAGACCTTGTCCATTTTCAGACAGCAACATGGCACTTTTGGAAGGGGTTGCCACAGTCTTAAACCAAAATTAAACTTCTCCTCCGTTCCTGGCTGCCATCCTTCCACCCCAGAGGTAATTGCATTCCATCAATACTACACAGAGGAGTAAAGTGCTTTGGGATCCTATCAGGATAAGCGTTTAAGTGTAAAATGTCACCCTTCAGATAAGAGAGGTCCTGATTGGAATTACTGGCAGTGCCTTGGGTAGCACTTCATGTGATAATGGGCAAGGTATCGTGTTGATTACTGCTACAATATTGCAGCGAAAAATCCCCCTCCAAACCCTGAATTATTTAGAAGCTCCCCTGCCCAGATCCTCACCCTGAAAACTCAATCTCTGATTTCACCCCAGGCTACCCGCTGCTGAGAAGACCCTTCTATGAACTAGGACGTGTTTGGCTTCTGTTGTGTGGGATTTCTTTTTATTAGTGGTTTGCTATCTTGACATACTTTTCATGGCCTGGTCCAAAGCCTATTGAAACCTGTGGAAAAACTCAGTAAGCATTGGATAAGGCCATAAACTATAAAAGTGACAGCTACTCAAAACATCTCTCAGATGGCAAATCAACTTAATACAAATTACAACCGCATGTGCCATGTTTTTCTTAAAATTCTAGTATTTGCATTTTTTTCCCTAGAGCAAACAACCCATTATGATGATGGAAAGAAAGGGGGAAAACCACAGAGCCTGGTTGGTCTGTGTTTGCTTCGAAGAGAAGAGTGCAGTTTCTTTTACATCATCATCATGAGATTATCAGAATGGGTTTGGCATCTTATCCTATAGAAGGGTTATAGAGATTCAGAGCTAAGGCCCTAGCTGTGTGAGATATGGCTCACCCAGCCAGCTCCCACCAGCTCACCCACTCCGCTTCAGTGCTAGGAATCTGGAGGAGTTGACAGCACCCACCAGCAGGTCAAGGATGCAAATGGAGTGTTCGATCTTCCAGACAAAAATCTCTTCAATATCACTTTAAAACAAAAAACTGAATGCTTGCAAAGGATATTCATTCCTGGGTATTGTGCCAACTAAAAAGATCAGGATCCCATGCTCTCTCTCTTTCTCTCACGCACGCAAAAATTTAAAAAAATCCCCCTGTAGCCTCAGCAAGTTAACAGTTTAGTCAGGCTCCTCAGCGTGCTTTATGTTTGTTAAATCTTCTCTGGCTCAGAGGGCTGACACACACACTTTGGAGAAAGAACGCCTTTGTTAAAAGGTTTGACCTCCCACCCCTTCAACGGACGTGCAAGAGCCCACACTAAACACTCCTCAGCCCCATTGCTGGTCCCCACAGAAGTCTTCCAGCAAGAAGAGAGATGATTAATGATTGTCCTGATACTTCTAAAGGTATAAAACCAGAAATAATAAGTACGACAAACCCCAACTAATTTTCCCAGCCATGGCTTTGTCAAACCACACCTTTAAAACCACTAAGGACGGAGATTCTGCCATCTCCCTGTTCCAGTGCTGCACACACACCCCCACCCCAAGAAAAGAGTTTTCCTAATATCCAACCTAGCCCTCCCTCGCTGCAACCGGAGACCACTGCTCCTGGTTCTGTCATCTGCCACCACTGAGAACAGCCTCCCTGGAACACCCTTTTAGGTAGTTAGAGGCCACTATCAAATCCCCCCTCATTCTTCTCTTCTGCAGACTAAACAAGTCTAGTTCCCTCTGCCCCTCCTCATAAGTCATGCGCTCCAGCCCCCTAAACAGTGTCCCCTCCGCTGGACTCGCTCCAACTTGTCCACACCCTTGCTGCAGTGGGGGGGCCCCAAACTGGACACAGGACTCCAGCGGAGGCCTCACCAGTGCCTACGGGAAGAAAATAATCACGTCCCTCAGTCTGCTGGCAGCGCTCTTCCTCCTGCAGCACAACATGCTGTTAACCCTCCTGGCAGTAAGGGCGCACTCAGATCCGGCTGCTTCTCCACTGGCACCCCCAGGAAGCTCGAAGGCCAGCATGAAGCTGGGTCATCACCCACCAACGCTCACTGGAATGGGAAGGGCAGGTTGGCTTTCGGTGTGGTATGCCACCACTGTGCAGGTTCTGCAAAGTCCTTCATCAAGTGGAGGCTGCCAGCCAGGAAGACTTAGGAGAAGGCAAGATATACCTGAACGGGTGTGATCAAGATGCGCTGCAAAATTTCAATCTGAAGTTTTATCCACTGTCTGTTCAGGGGGAGTCACGGCAGGTCCAGCATTACCCAGAGCTGGCAAAACCTCTGCGGGAGCAGGGACGCCAATCAGTCCACCTCCCCCAGTGCTGCAGGAATTAACCGTAGGCAAGGGCTGGCATGAAGGTACTTCCATTTCATGGCTGCAAGCATTCTTCTTCACGCATCTTACCACAAGACACTGACAATACATAAACCTCTCTGGAGAGGCTTGCCCTGGATTCACCTTCATGTCAGGAAGAAGTCAAGCTCTGGCAGGGAGCCAGCCATTCATATTTCTTTAAATCTTCTCTAAGAGTGTGCTCAACTAAAACACCGTTTATCACACCCCTTCCCTCCCTCTACCTGGCTGCATGAAATGATCAAGAGAACCAACGAGGTTCACAGCCACTGCTCTCTGTATTTTCTGGGTGTACCCTATTACTTTTGGTACCTCGACTCCAAGGCACTCTCTGATGGACTCTTTCCGCTTCCCCAGCTGACCTGCTCCGAGCTTGTTGTACGGAGCCTTCACTTCCCCAATGCACTGATTAAGATCAATCTGCATGCGCGTGGGAACTGTTTCCCCACTATTTCTCTGGGTAAAGCGGACGTGTCCCTGCACCCACTTGCTAGGGAAACTGCAGCACACTCACAGGAAGATGTCTCCTCGCCTAACTCTCAGATGAATGCAGGCCTGGACTCCTCCCACTCAGGTGGTCTTCACTGAAAAGTCAGCTAGAGCCCTACCCCAACCCCTCTCCTGTCCACACACAAAAGCTTTGCTGTAGTGCTTTGAACATGGGCCAGCTGGCATGCTGGGTTGGAGCCCAAGTTCTGCTGGGGATCCACCCACTATGCAGTGAGGATCCAGGCTAAACCACTCGAGTGCTGACGATTCTGCAGTGTTCTCCCAAAATGTCTCCCATGCACCCAGATGGACAGACAAATTAAGAACTGGAATGGCTCAGCTTGCTGCAGCACAGCCACCCATGAGACACGCTTCCCAGGTGATGCACTTGCAGTAATCTGGGCAAGGTTTTGCAATGTGGCTGTTCGTCCACGCACCACTAATCTGAGCTGACGTGACAGCCCAAGACACCCCACCCAGACAAAAGAGTTTCACTAGCAACACTCAGTTTCCTTTCATTTAGGAGACTCAGCAACACTTTGACATGGAGCATCAGCACTAAAAGAGGTTGTAACATGACCATGCTCCGTCTTAGTGATAAAACACTCCAGCCCCCTCCAAAGCCACCCTTCTTCTAACATGGCACTGTAGCATTTCATTGGGGGATATGACACTCCCAAGGAGTCACCGGGGGACTCAGCCCAGAGTTAAAATGTCTGAAAAGCTTTAACAGTGAATTTATGATCAATGGCAGGAAAAATCTGTTCTCTATTTATTCTCCATGAGCAGCTTCCAGGGCAAATTAGCTCCCTTTTCAAGTTGGAAATGGAGCAACTTGTTTCGTTTCTAGCTGCCAGACCTCAGTCAAGGATTGTAACTCTAGATGGCCTTTCTGCCCCCTCCCCACCCCACCCCTTTTCCCTGCTTCATCTGCATCAATATCCAATGGCAGTTCTGAAATCAGAGACGAAGTGGCTATGGCTACACTAGAAAAGTTAAGTTGACTTTGTTAAGTCAACAACTTTTTTCTAGTGTAGACATAACCCGTGTCAACCTTATTAAGTCGACTTAACGCTTTAAGTCGATTTAATAATGTCGACTTAGGCACTAATCCCCGTCCACACTGGTTGAAGTCAATTTAAGGAATTGATGTAAGCCTTAAGTCGACCTAAAACTAGGTGTTATTAAGTCGACTTAAATTTTCCTGAAGTCGACTAGGAACAGCTTAAGTCAAATTATTAAAAGCCCAGTGTGGACAGGGAGCAAGTTAGGTCGACTTAAACCTCCTTAAGTCGACCTAACCTGTAAGTGTAGACGCACCCTGAGAGAGTAGATGCAGTAGAGCTGGAACAATTTCTCCCAAGCAGATTACACATTTGATTATCTTTTGCCCGTTCTCTGATGAGATATCTCTGATCTACCCTGCCAACGAAGGCATAAAGTTTAAACAGCTGCTGGCATTAAAATGACATATTGTGGGCCTTTAATATAATAATTCCAGCTGGGTGGCCAACCTGCATTTTATAAATTGTTATTCATTGGCTGCAAATGGTACTCCTCTCCTTCCAGTTTCATCATCCTAGTGAAGAAAGAGCAAGTTCTCTGGACACAGCCACTGAAAGCAGAGATCAACCGGCTGATGAACAAATTAATCACTGTCTCCCTCATCCCCGCAATGCTTTCAAGTGCTGGAGAAACTTAGTTCTGGTTAGTAATTAAGCAGGTCTGATCCAAGGTATGTCTACACTACATTTGCTGGAGCTGAACCAGAGACCACCTAAGATCTATGCATGGAGAGGATGCTGTGCACTGAGATCTTTCCTCCTGCATGGAACAAGGGCTCAGCTGTCTGCCATGGCTGTAGGGATTTAGTCATAGTTTGGACCTCCTGATTTTTAGTTATACTCAGTTATGTTAATTTCTGATCATCTATCTGAGCAGTGTCTTCCAGATCCCTTATAAACCAGCGCCCGCCGTGTAACAAACAATGTCAGCATAGCTTTCCTGCATGTCATGGACGATGTTATCTTTTTCCCAGAGACCCTTGCCAGCCAAGCTGTGCAATCCACATTTGCCGCCCCCCCCCCACCCCCCAAATATCGTCTAATGCCTTGATCAGAATCTCTAAGGCAGATTTCTAATACAACTCTTGGGAGGGTGAGAATCCGACCTCCTTGGCCAGCGTGGGCGAGAACTAAAGCAGCTTCCAGAGTAAATGGTGTTCACTCCAAAGGCAGGGTTTTTTGAGGGGAGGAGACTGTTAGAGCTTTGTCTGCTGACCCAGGGATGTGGGTGGTGCTGTCTGTACCTGTGAGAAGAGGAAACGAGGGGGTTCCAAAGCCCATGAATGTCTGCCCTGACTTGCCTTCCCTTCTTCATTCTCCAAGCAGCGTCTTTGCCCCTAGGCTACTGAAGCTCTGACTACACACATCTGCACCTGCCTTCTTCAGGCTGTGGTTACACCATAGCTTAAGTCGACATAAGTTATGTATGTTTCACAAGGAATGAATTAGCTTCTCCTGCCGACATAGCTACTGCTGCTCCTGGGGGCTGGAGTAATTAAAGTGACATCTGTTTTTAAATGGCTATACTACAACAGCTGTTTTCACCCTTCTGCAGGTCCTGACATGCTTAGCAGTGTATTGCGACCCTAGAGGACACACCAGCCCACCCTGTAGGTCAAATCCAGCCATCTCCCTGGCTCTCTGCAATACTCTTACCGCTGTGTGGTGTCACAGTGATGTGCCCTGACATAGTGGTTGAGAACCACTGCTTTAAGGCATGCTCAGACTCAGAGTTTAAATGAATTCCAAACCAAGCTGATGTCAAACAACATGATAGGCCTGAAATTCTGGCCACCCAACATAACTCCTCCACTGCATTCGTAATGGCCATGCTATCAAAGCCGTCCAAACGCTTCCTTCATCATGCCCCATATTTGCACAAGCAAAAAAGCAATGTGCATACAAATAAAGTGTGGGGGGGGACAACGGAGGATTTACATTGTAGCCCATGTGACAGATCAGCTGCACAAAAACTATTCTAAGGATTCTAACTTCCTCTCCACCTTCTGTCAGCAGAAAGCCAATTGCTCAGACCTACCCCCAACCTGCTTGGAAATAGTATTTTTCACTAGCAGGGGCAGAGAAATCCCAATGCGAATCACCAAAGGCTGCTCCCAATCAGCCTGCTGGGAGTGCTGCATCATTACAAACAAGCTCTGGAGCTGAATTCAAAGAGTAAACTTCTTCCGGCATGCTGATCGCCTCCTCCGCCTGCCTTATTCATGCAGCCGGGAAGCCAGGGCTACTAGCCAGATCTCCAGACAGAAAGCATGCACTCTTGAAATGAAAAGGCTTCATGTCAGACCCTTCAGCAGAGAGTGCTATCTCCTGGGGAGATGCTCCATTACCCCTCTCCAGGCCCCATTCGCTGATGCCCTGCTGCCTCCCTGATGTACTGGGGCTATTTTAATATTGAACAAGGTGGTTTCAAAAGGAGGCTCTCTGCCTAAGTGACAGGCCTCCATGAGACATTTTACTCCCCCAAACAGTTCTTTTCAGAAGAGAGCCCTGAGACAAACAAATGCCTTCTACTGAATCCACAGCACCCTGAGCTAAGAAGTTCCAGAGGGGTAGCCATGTCGTTCTGTATATAGCAAAAACAACGAACGTCCTGTAGCACCTTCAAGACTAATACATTTCTTCGGGCATAAGCTTTCATGAGCTGCAACCCACACCTGACAAAGTGAGTTGCAGCCCATGAAAGCTTATACCCAAAGAAATCTGTTAGTCTTTAAGGTGCCACAGGACTTTCGTTGTTTTTACCCTGAGGTAAGAGACTGTATCCGTGCAGCACACCAGGGAACAAGGCATCTGGAAGCAGAGATCTCCTGTGCTGTCCCTGTGTCACTCTTCTGTTTGGTAGTTTCTGTGGACTGACGGGTTCTTCAGATACAGTGAACTCTGGCCATGCAGGCAGGGTGCTATCTATACACAGAAACAGAAGCCTGCAGAAAATCCCAGGGTCATTAACCAGAGTTCGTATTTTCTAGAAATAGTTTGTCCCTTTCCTCCACTGAGGAAGATTCAACCAAATAACCCAACATTTCCAGAAGAAATTGTTCTCCAAATGAATAGGAGCTAGAGACATGGAAGGGGGGGGGGGGGGAAGAGGCGGGAAAAGGGGGCAGGGATACAGAGGGAGGGAGGGATGGCTAATTTAAGGCCCTAGAGTCATTTTTGTCAGCAGGCCTTTCGAGTTGATTTCATGCTTTAAAACTCCATGGTTTAAATGCGTGAGTTAATGTTTCGCAGTATGCTCTTTGACCCCTCAGAGCCAGCATGGCTCTTGGTTTGGATAATGCAACAAGAAATTCAGGGGTGAAGCTTATGTACAGCACCATAGCCAAGTTTCAGTTGCAAAAGTGGGCATTACTACTGGTCAGCTCTACAGGCTTCCACAACTCTTGGTGTGAACCCAGTGGCCAACGCTTTGGGAGGTTATGTGCTACGTAACGTGAGGCAAGACAGATTGCATTTAGGTTTTGTTTTAGACTGGACAGAACTGTTTAGTCCCGTCTGTAGACAGTGACCTTAGCAGAGAAACCCCTGGCCACTCATCACAGCTGTGTTCTGTCTTACCTCTACCGTGGGGATAAATGAAGCTCTTTAAAGACACTCAAGAAGGACGGTCCCCAACCAGAAGAGCTTGCAATCCAAAAAACCAAAGGCCCCTTTCAGTTACCTGTCCAAGGTCCAAGGTGACGTTGACTTGGTTGAACTCCAGCCCACGAGAGAGGGGAGGACTCTGCCACCAGCGCTCTGTTCCGTCGATGGCGTTGGTGATAGGATGGGCCTTATTGCTGATCGCGGACGTGCAAATGTCGCAGTACTGGCCCTGCCAGAGAACAAACAGGAGAGATTAAGACACTATGGGAATGGCCGGTGCATTCTAAGTGGCAGGCACTTCTGGTTCATAAAGAGTCCAGACACCAGGGAGGGAGGGAGGATGTTCTTGCCAAGTAAAAGGATGAGTAAAGAACAACCAAGAAGTGCAAACAGCACTGGAGTGATTAACAATCTCAGCGGCAGCCTCTCCCCAAAGAATGCTTGCCTCCCTTTAAAGATGAGCAGTCTGATCACAGATATTCTCTTTACACCCACATCAACCATTTTTAACGGGGATCTCTGCAGCCAGGATGAATAAACAACCTGCCACAAGTGCCATTCTCGCAGGCGGCAGAGATCTGTGCCAGCGCTTTCTGATCACACCCGAACAGAGGGGATGCGAAATGCATTTCCAACTGGATATTTTACAGCATTGGGGCAGGAGGAACAACTGGGGGGGGGGGGTCCAAACCCTTCACCTATTGTACAAGCATAATTTAATAGGGAACAGAAAAAACAAAATGAGGGTGGAAGAGCAAGCCAAGCCCTTTCAGTGAGGGTCCTATTTGAATATAATAGCCAACAAGCAGGCACTGTGCAACACCTGGCCAGACGGGCCAGTTTTATAATCTATGCAGCAATAGGGCCTCTAGCGCGCGTCACCCGGGTCTCCTGGTGCAGCGTGGGTTGTCATGGGAGCGACAAAGACCCGGGCATGCAGCCAGGGACAGGGAGAGCCCTGCAATCCATGGAGTGGGCTCCGAGCGTGCCAGACAGGCACCCAGCTGCCTACGAGCCTTCTCCTCTGTACAGCAGCGACAAGGGCCCACGTTGAGAGGTCTGAAAATCGTCCAGGGAACTGGAGTTTTTAGCTTGGACCCTCTGTCCTGTCCCATGAATCACCCTGCTACGGGCAGCCCAGAAAGGAGTATTATCATCTGATGGCTCCTCTTTAAAAGAGGTGCCTCTGGCCAAGTGCATCGGCCGGGACGGTCCAGGCTACAGGTAGTTTTCATATTACATCAGGATCAACTTTCAGCTCACTAGCACCTCTGGTCGTCCCTCTGCCCTCCCCTGGGGCTGCAGTAAGCTAGTCATCCCATAGACCAGCCATTGTCATTTCCAGAGACTTATAGGGCTGGGTGAGACTCCAAGCCAAAAAGGAAACTGAAAATTCCCAACATTCTTCCCCGCAGACGTGCGGTATGTTACTTGCAAGCAATTATGCAACACAAGTTGTTCCAAACAAGCCCACCTTTTAATTAACTCGGCTGGAGATATGAAAATACCAGACAGCGAAGTAGAAAGCCAAGGAATGGAGACAGCCAGAGCTGCTCAGTGTAACACTCTGGACCGTACAGAGAGTCAAAACCAGGCCCTTTTAAACAAATGTCTAACAAGAGCACAGACGAACAAAGAACAGACATTCACACTGTGAACAAGCAACAGAGGACGGAAAGCTGACCCATTAAGAATAGACCTGCTAAAAGAAACCTGTGCAACAGGTTGTGTGGAGAACTCTAGTGCAAAGCACAAAATTCAGAGGCTTGTCACAGAACTGGGAGGTTAAAGAAACTTGGAACAAAATGCAAAATCCCCCAAATTCTGAAGTTCTCAAATTTTGTTGTGAGTGCGTCACACAACCCTAGCAATGCCGTGCAGTAACCCCTTCAAGTTTACAGAGGACTGAAGATTAAGAAAGGCGACTGTGCTCTTTTAATGCTGCAAATGTTGTACTTTGTGTTATTTATTTGTGCTAAAGTCAGTATTAAAGGCGAAGCTCAATAGCTCGCTATTAAAAGGTGTTACTTAGTCCATGATATTACCATTCCAAAATATGTAGACAAAAATGCCCTTCAAGAGAGAACCTGACTTTCAACCAAAACTGATCATTTCTAGTTACTCAGTGAGGCAAATATATTTTAGGCAGATTACACACTTATTTGGTGCATCTGACCAAGTGGGATTTTCTCCCATGAAAGCTCAAATTTGTTAGTCTTTAAAAGTGCCACCAGATTCCACGTTTGTTTTGCTGAACTAGACTAACACGGCTACCCCTTTGGAACCGGTGCACTGGAGTTTCAGAACAATGAAAGAACCGAAGCTGAAGGGTTTGTTTTAAAAATAAAAACGTAGGTCTGAGAAGTGTGACCCTGTGACTTGTGGAAACTACAACATACGGCAGTTTTCTCAGTTTGAGAGCTGAGAGGAGGGGGAAATCTAGCAAGGTAAGCAACTGGGCGAAGAATTATTGGAATGAAGGGAGAAAGGTGGGGAAGTTGCAAGAGGGTTTAAGGAACATGACAGTGCTACTATCAGAACAAACTACAAGGGGAATGATAAGAAGAGGGACTGAATGGAAGAGAAGCCTTCAAAGAATCACTGACCAGATGGATCCCGCTTCCACTGAGGTACACGGATATCTCAAGTCCCTTAAAGTAGAGACAAGCATTGAAGCCCTGCTGAGCTCGCCAACCTTAGGGAAAGCAGCTGGCTTTGTCCTGGCTTATCTGGCCTCACCATGACCCAGCCTCAGTGATCCTGATGTAATTTATCAGAAACCCTGGGGACGCGACCCCATTTGGGATAACAGGTGGCTTTGGGTTAGGTTGGCTTGGGGGCGGGGGAACCCTGGGTGACATTTTCAAATGCATTAGGTGCACAATTACCTCGATTGTGCACACAAACCAAATTAACACGTGCTGGCTGTTGTTCCACAGATGTCCGTTTTTTGTAGACAGTTATATTTGCTGTCCAAACTACATGACTTCTTTTCAATTCCAAATCAAGTCATTAAGATGTTGAAGTCTTAATACAAGGAAACGTGTAAAAGACATGGGTAAAAATAATAAGGCAGAGGAGCAGTCTTTCCATTTTAGTCTAACATCCAGACTTCCAGGGACAGGTTTTGACACTGGCCATCTCCCAGTTATTTGTATAGCAAACAAAGCACAATAGGTGCTTTACAGACAACAAGACGCAGGGGCCAAGTTGGCTTCCACTAAACAGCAGTGTAAATCAGGAGTAAACATTTAATTCAACTCAATGGAGATGCACAGGTGTAAAACTGAAAATCAGACTCCCAGTGTCTCAAACATGTGACAAGCCTGGTTTGCCCGCTACTTACACCAGCATAAGAGGAGAATCAACACAACAGATCCTATCCCTGGGAGTTCATAACCTCAGACCCCAATTCTGCAAACACTTGGATGAATAACCTTACACAAGCAAGTGTCTGCATGAAGGGGGCCCTAAATGAAGACCTAGATCAAGAGACGGTAAAACAGGGATGAAGGGGGGTTACAAATACAAGCTCCTAAACTGACTTGCGGTTGGTGGAATTCGATAAAGTGTTACTTTTGTTTTGGCAATGAATGAGCAAAATCAAAAAAGTAAATTGCAACTAGCTGTGGGCAATCTAATAACCAACTTCACTCCACCCCACACTGCTCTCTAGGGAGCCGGCTTTGGGAGCATTGCATAGCAAAACCCTTTACAATCCAACTAATTACTTAGGGAGCAGAAAATAGAATGCAGGTGTGGCAGTAGTGCATTTCCTTCACTGCATTTCATGATATGTGTGGGGAGCACTCTGTCTTGGAACACAGACAATAGTGTCTTCATCTGAAGTTTGATCAGAAAACCACTTTTTACTGATAAAAATCTGTCCCAACTTCAGTCTAGTGAGTGAATTCAGGGCTCATTAAAGTGAGATTGAGAGCAGTGGGTAAAGCTAAAATGCTGTACAATTTTCCCCATGCAGTTTTCAGTGCACCTCTACAAAAGCTACCATCATCCAAAATGTTGACAGCCTTCTACGAGACTATTAGAATGAACTCTGGCTTCATTAATACTAAACAGGTTTGAAGTCTTCTGTTTAAACTATGCCACAAAACGCTGCGTTTCAAACATTAAACAAAACAAAGTCTATTAGGAATTTATTGAGGCTAAAATAGTGAATTTCTTTCTCAAAAAAAAAAATCTACTACGGTGTTAACTAAAACTAGTGGGAGAATTGATTGAACCTGTTAATTAGATTGACATACTACAATATTTATTCAGCAGCCAATCCAGCAAATGTCTGGTCTCTTAACTACCATACGCCATTGAAACTTCTTGAGTAGTCATCAAAATTAAATCCTGACCACATCTGCACTTTGCGTGGAACGACGTACAAGAGAGCAGGGGAAAGGGTTACACGAGTAACTTAATCTGGTGAAACACGGAGCGTACCAAAAACATACATTTGGAGTTCATTATTGCCACTTCAGTCTGCTTAAATTGAACACTTCCCCCTCACCCCCATCGCTTTAGTCCCTGGGTGGTGTTGAAATCCCCAACGGGAATGAATTGGGAACTCTGACCTTTGCACCAATACCTCTTTTTGTCTTCCTTCCCTTTTAGGTGCTGCCTGTAGTCATGGAAAGGAGCCATTACAAAAGGATTTTTCTAAAGCTTTCAGACTGAGCAAAGAATATTGGCCTAGGAAACAAAGCGCTGATCAAATCACTTCCATATCAAAGCTGCACAGAAGGACAGGGAGGAGGTCACCATGGTATTTCAAACTCTAAGAAACCACCATGTGTTTAACTGGAAATAACTGGTAACAAGACAGGCTATACTGCTAGGGCAAGCCTGTATTTGGAAGGGCCTGGGTCACAACTGCAGAGAGCACTGCACAAGTCATTAGATTCTAAATACTTTATTTTAGCCAATAGTGTCTTTAATGCAATCTGTTATAAATCACAAATGGCCACTGAGTGCATGTCAAATACACGTGGAATAAACCCACTTTTTCTTTTTTTTGTAAGTCTCATTTTACTGGAATTACTTACCAGGCATCTAGAATTTAGTGGCAACCACACACAGACCAGACACACTTCTCAGTTATCGTCCTCTCTATAAAACAAACAAGGAGTCCTGTGGCACTTTTAAAGACTAACACATTTATCACATGAGCTTTCATGGGAGAAAAGCCCACTTTGTCAGACGCTTGAAGATGGGGAATTTCCACAAAAGCTCATGCGATAAATAAATCTATCATCTTTAAAATTCCCACAGGACTCCTTGTTTGTTTTGCTTAACTAAAGCAGCTCCCCCTTTGGAACTTCCTCTCTATGTTTAGGATTCACTCATTCCTTACCTACATCCATTAACTACAGCATAAAGCAATATCTGCCCATTTGTGTTTTATTTTAAACAGATGAAATATACAGATTTGGCAAACAAGTCTGTTAAGAAGTGTAAAGCAATAAAACTGGAATGAGGGTGCAGCACTAGCATCCTTAAGGACAGCCCAGTGACACAGGATTTTGTCCTTTACTAGCCAGAAAATTCCAAGTAGCAAAAGTATTGGAGATTTAAGAGAATGTGAATGAAATGGAAAATGTGCTTCTAAAAAACCTTTGACCTGTTATGAGAGCAACTTCACACTAGCTCCTTTCCAAAGCCACCCTCTCCTTGTTAACAGACAGACCTACTGCTTCAGGTGAACTAGCACCATCTCTCTCAAACAACCCAGGAGACACTCCTGGCAAAGAACAGTTGTGCAGTTCAGGTTGCTTATTTATTATTATTATTATTGCTTTCTTCTCATTCCATAAGAGGGTTTCAGATTCTTCTGTTCGCTTCCCACTACTTTGGCTGGTCTCATAAGATTACAGCCTGGGGATTCATGAATGCTCCCATTTTACAAAGACAACAGAGTCCAGTGGCACTTTTAAAGACTAAATAAATCTGTTAGTCTTTAAAAGTGCCACTGGACTCTGTTGTCTTTCTACAATAGACTAAGACGGCTACCCCTTTTACAAATCTGCTTGCAATTGGTCTCCCCTGCCTTCCAAGATGTCCATGGCTGTTAAACACACTGCTACACACAGATCCCGGACTATTCCAGGATTTTTCCCATCTGCATTCCAAGGGGATTCCAGGCTATGGGTTCCTGTTGTTAGGTTAAGCTAGGACCCATGGAATCTCGATAACCTATTCTTACAAACTGAGGGCAGGTGAATATTACCAACCGGCCCGAGACCCCCAAAAAATCTCAACACAAGCATGTCTGGATTACACCCCCATATTCCTAAATATTAGTGTGGTAACCAATGTCCAATCTTTACTTTCAGGACAATTCAGCAGCCTCCATTTATCCTGGATTTCATCAACCCACAAACTGACGCCTTTAAAAATAATGCCATGCAGGGAACCTAACAAGCTGTGATTCTCTTGTACTTTTTCTGGCAATCCCTGGCAAGGGAACACGTGCTCCCTTCCCCCTGCAGCCTTTTGAAAGAGAAACCGCGCTGGGAGCATTCAGAGAAGATGTCTTTCTAAATCACAAACTAAACTACCGTCTTTTTAGAAAAGTGAAGGGGAGGCCATCACCCCTCTCCACCATTTCTCCCGATCCCTTCAAAATGATCTTCCACAGTTAACCCCTTCTTGGAGTTAAGGAAAATGAGCACCTTGTAAAAGTTCAACTGCCCAGCCAGGAGGAGGGTAGGCACCGTCACCCTGCTGTTTTCCGAAACACTGAACTGCTTTCCCGGTCATCAGTGCATAATACAACGGGCATGGGCCAGATCATTTGTTTTCCATCTCTCCCCCCGGTCTTTCTGTTCCGAGGCACCACTGATCTAATTCCACAGACTCAGTGGAGCTGAAATCTTCCTTTGCAAACCCATCCTGGTGGAAGAAAAACAAGCTCTTGCTTTGCACTGGGGGCACCCCACAGCCCCCTCCCCCGGCGCCAGCCCTATTCACGGGCGCAGCCCAGCTTTGCTAAAAAGCATGGGAGGAAAAAACTGGCTCCTGCCGGACCGGCTTCGGAGGCGACCCGCTGGAAACACGCCCGAGTCCGGCTCCGCCAGCCGGGACCGGGCGAGGAGCCGTGCAAAGCGCTTTGTGCCCCCAGCGTGCGGGCTACCTGGCAGAGCCGGGAAGGGATGCGCGGGGCGGTACCTGGATGGTCTGGTTGGGGTCCCCGCCGGCCACCGGCCCCCCCACCAGCTTGCAGTACAGATCCTCCACGGCCCGGGGGGCCTGGCCGGCGGCGCGCTCCTCCCCGCAGGTGGCGGTGGCGGAGATCCGGGTGCCCTCGGCCAGGTTGAAGTAGGGCGGGTGCAGGCTGTGGCCGGTCCCGGCCCCGGAGCGCAGGGAGGCGAGGGGCGGGCGAGCCCCGCCGGCGGGGAGCAGCAACAGCAGCAGCAGCGTGGCCGGGGCTCCGGCATCCAGCCGCCGCGCCATGCTCGCCGCCGCCCGGGCAGGGAAGGAGGAGGCGGGGAGGGACGCGCCGAGCCGAGCCGGGACAGCGGGCGGAGGGAGGCAGGGCTGCCTAGGAGCCATCCACCGCCGCCCCCCTTCCTTCCAGCTCTGCGGCAGGCTCCCAGCCGCCCCCCGGGCAGAGGTGGGGGGAGTGGCCGCGGCGGGATTATTCACGCTCCGGGGCTGATTGTCTTGGCAGCCCGGGCGGGGGTTAGGGCGCCGCCCCCCGGAGGAGCGGGTCGCTCTGCGGGCCCCCAGCCGAGGTGGAAACTTTCCCCGGGGGGGAGAGTCGGAGCGGTGCAGGCTCGCCTTTGCTTTTCCCACTTCGGCCCTGCCGCATCCGTGGCCCCCACAACACACCAGCTGCCGGCGTTAGAGCAGCTGAGCTAGGAGAGGGATGGACCACGGAGGAGAAGGAGCTTTTCTTTTTTTAAATCCCTGATCCAACCTTCCCCGAGCCCTGTGTCTGCCTCCTGGAGCGCCTCTCCCTGGCGCTCAGCTCTGCCCTCCGGGCGTGTCACCCTCCTCTAATCCAAACAAACCCGCACTGGAAAAGTGCCCCACACTCTAGCCTAACACAGCTCCCCCGCTGGAAGCTCTTCTCCTACTTGCTGAAGAAATTATTGTGCTAAGCAGCAAGTGTGTTTAATCATCAATGGGAAGTTAGTAGCTGCAAAGCAGATTTAAAGGCTCCCAGCCTTAAATTAACACCACTGGAAACAAAAATCAAAATCGAGTTTTCTGATCAGCCTTCATCCTGCCTGCTAGCTTCGTTTTTGCCATTTCACTCAGCTTGGCCCTGTAAACCAGAATAGTCACCTTTTTCTAGTCATTTCAGTTCCTGGTTCTCAGGCAGGGGTTTAACAAAATGTTGGAGTTGCCTCTCCAGTACTGGTGGGAAATAGTTAAATGCAAGCAAAAATGTGTGTGGGTGGTGTAAACTACAGGGCAGTGTCTCTTTAAATTGAGCACATTTAAGTGATAAAACTGCACTAAGACCTGGCTCTTGCAAACACTTACACACCTAAGTACAGAGTAGGGGTACCCTTGATGTTGTGTACTCATCTGCAGAATCAGTTGGAGGCTTGTACCGATAAAACTAAAATTTAATACCAGCATGAAACATACAATGGGGGTAAATCGAGAATGCTGGGCCACTGGCTGGTTAGGGGATTTGGTCTGCACTAAGCAAAGGAAGGTCTTAATTGTACCATAGTGACTCTGTTACTCAAGTCTCTGCATTCTACTAACTGGCTCTTTCCTTAGCAGTTTACAATTATTGCACATTATCCCTTTCACTCCTCTTTTGTGAAATAGTCTGTCAGTTTATACTCCTTTAGCTAGCTAAATTAGGTCTTGGGGCTTAAATTTTTAAATGCCCACACAGCTACATGCTCACTTTGAATGTAGCTATCCCAGTAGTGCCTGCAGATAAAGTGTGTAAATGCACGCGCCTTTTATGCAATGCAGCTGCACACCTCTGGTTTTGTACAGCAGTTTTCTATCTCCATTGTTTTTGTGATCCTCTCACTTGATCTAATTTTTGTAAAAAAAAAAAAAAGTCTGATACATTAATGCACAATACAATAATATTTATAGTGCAGCGCCAGTCCGAACAGGTTGGGAACAATGGCACGACATTGGAACAGCTGGGAAATGCCGCTCAGAGGAAGCTGCATGACCCCAAGGACATTGCAATACACCTTGTACAACCGGCCTGAGTCTTGACATTCCACTTGGCTGAACTAGTGTGCTAGCTGGTAGGTCACTAGAAAATGCACCATGCAGATCTAAACCGGAAAGCATTGAGTGCCAGCTGGTCCTCTGCTGGCATTGCCGAGCATGAGATTGTATTAGCATGACATCATGACATAGAGACACACTGCCTAGGTGCTTTAGGCTGCCTGGTTCTGCATGGCAAGGAAGCATTAGACCACAGCAGCCAAGCCCATTCAATTAGCAGGGGCTTCCTGAAGCCTTTCAAGCGTCTTTTAACCCCTGCCTGTTTCAGGAGCTTTCTTAAAACTTGAAAATCCTGTAAGTAATAGCTGCATTCATATCCCCTCCTCCCCCTTTCCTTCCCCTCCCCTCAACACACACTCTCTCTCTGGGCCAAATTCTCCGCACATTACTTATAGGAATCTCTCCATTTAACTCCAGCTCAGTGGAGTAAGCAGTATTTTCCCTTCAAACACAATTTTTAAAATGATCACTTCCCATTGGTAAGATATAACAACAGTGTTTGATTATACAATGTTCTTCAGTAATCATTAACTAGTATGTCCTACGTAGAGAAATCTAACACTGCCGGGGACAGGAAAATTAAAATGAACTTCCTTAAACAATATTAAATGCCCCATTAGTTATGGGACTCAAGCAATTAATTATCAGCAAATGTAAAAAATTAACAGGGAAAGCAGGGCATGGATTAGCAAATAACCTCGCTCTCCCTAAGGGAATTAGGAGGCAAAATAGCAATAGCAAATCCAATCACTTTAATCCCTCTAGTGGTAGCCTTGTGTTACATAATTAATCACCCCTCCAAAATGCAATAAAGAAAAGGAACAACCTATTAAGAGTGAAATCAGAGTTAACACATTTGGTGATGTAGTGTGAGCTGCAAGGATTCACAGCAGCAGAAGGATAGGATACAAAGATAATGGCAATACTTGAAATCTGAACAGTAAAACCATTTCAATTTAACTGTGGAATTGCTTTGTGTAAGGATTTTCCGTTCACATTTAAGGACAAAAGTGTGGGCTGTCTAATGGCTCCAGATGAGCAACCAAAATAGAGAACATGATAAAGAAAAGTTTCCACTTGTAGAAAGTATAAGAAGAGCTAGAGAGAAGATTTATATCAGCATTATTATTTTATGTTGAGATTACAAGCTAGGAGATGCAAAGCAATGCTTTTTACTTATTCTTCATCAAGAAAAAAGAAAATGTGATATACATTAAAGCCAAACATTTACTCAGGTGGTACCTAGTTTTGGATCATTCATTATCTCGGTGGGGAAGAATAAAGGTGCCCAAACTAGTCACTGATTTTGAAAATTCTGCACTAAGGGCCAAATCCTAGCAAATGGTAGGGACGTCCAGTGCAATGCAATTTGTAGGATTAGGCACGAGTACAGGGAAATATTTCCAGCGATCCAGTCTACAAAGACAGTGCACTTGACACTTACATAACGCCTTTCCTTTGAGCCCCTCCGTGCATGTTACAATCATTAATTCCTCTTCACAACATCCCCATTATATTTATTACAATATGTAGTGGTTTTCATCTGAAGATTTCAGCCTACTTTAAAATGGCAGGTAAATATCACAATCCCTACTTAAATAAGAAAACAGAGGCATAGAGATGTGAAATGACTTGCCTCCGGCCACACACACATTCAGGGCCAGGGCCAAGAACAGAGACAGAGTCCCCTGTCTCCAAGGGGCAGGGTCTCAGGAGCAAGGGGAGCATAATGGGGGGAGCGGGAGCAGGGGCAGATCTAGAGTTACGGTATCCATGCAGGCCTCCAAATTAGCTGGGACCCCAGGCACAAGCTAATGGTTGGATTTTCTTTTTAAAAGATTATTTTGAAAGTCATCTTGCTTTAATTTCATCTATAAACTTCTTACTTGAATGTATATTCCAATAAAAATAAGACCATTTAGTCCAGGAATTCTGGGCGGGTTTAAAATCCCTCAGCTGCACTTTTTTTATTAAAAAGACATCAGCTGCTGTTTGGTTTTGGAAGATGTTTTTACCAGAAATAAGGGAAGTTTTTATTATCCAGCAGAAGCAGCATATGTTACTCCACTTCAGAAAATTCAATTAACTTTAAGGTCAGACTGTACCTTCCCTATAAGCAAATGGTTTTGAAACCATCACAAAGCCAGAACAGGTGGTTCATTCATGCTGTCTGTCTACCTGGCAAGGACCCAAATAGTGTCTTTTAAAGCCTTAACTCCATATTATGCGGAGATACAGTGAGAATATACACATGTGCTGTCTCCTAGGCATGTTTTAAGCTCGCCCATCATTAGCTGCATGTTTTTCTTTGCTCAAATCAAACAGGAACAGCTGTTTTCATGTTAATAACAATCATAATTTACATTTATACTATATAGCTTCCTTCTGGCAGAAGGATCAGAGAGACTTGCTGGGGTAAAGCACATGACTGGAATATTAGTATAGAAGTGTATGGCTTGCTCAGGGAAAAAAGGGAGTAGGTGTCTTATATACTAAAAATGTAAACACTTGGGTTGAGGTTGAGAAGGAAATAGGAGACAAACTTGGCGAGAGTCTCTGGGTAAGGATAAAAGGGGTACCAAAAAAGGTGATGTCATCGTAGGGTCTACTACAGATCACTTAACCAAGAAGAGGAAGTGGATGAGGCATTTTGAAACAATAAAATCATCCAGAGCAGAGGACTTGGTGGTAATGGGAGATGTCAGCTACCCAGACATCTGTTGTGAAAATAACACATCAGGACAAAAGTTTTCCAGCAAGTTCTTGGAATGTATAGGAGACAATTTTTTTATTTCTGAAAGTGGAGAAAGCTCTTGGGGGGAGATGCTATTCTAGATTTGATTTTGACCAATAGGGAGGAAGTGATTGAGAATCAAAGTGGGAGGTTGGATTAAAGTGATCCTGAAATGGTAGAAGAAAACAAACAAAGGAGACCTGTGGCACTTTTAAAGACTAAACAATTTATTTAATGTATAAGCTTTCCGTGGGTATAATCGTACTTCATCAGATGCATGAAATGGAAACTGCAGTATGTTACATTCAGAGAAGGCTTGGTCACAAGGTAGGTGTTTTTAGTCTTTGTTTTAGCAAATCTAACAAGTTGTTTTGATTCAAACTATACCCATGCAGCCTTTAAAGAACAACAGATAAGATGGTGTTTACCTGATATAATGAGTTAGCCATTCAAAGTCTTTATTCAGACCCAAACTGATGGTGTCAGATCTGCCTATGAATTCCAGCTCTGCAGTTTCACATTCAAGTCTGGTTTTGGGGTGTTTTTGCTGAAGTACCATAACTTTCATATCTGTTAAAGAATGTCCAGAAGTTTAGCAGGCTCAGAGAATTGGTAGGCAAGATCCCATGGGAAGCAAGTCTAAGGGGAAAGCAAACTATGCTGCTGTGTAGGAAAGATAGGAAGTATGGCAAGAGATCACCTTGGCTTGACTGGAGATCTTCAAGGATCTGAAACTCAAAAAACACTTACAAAAAGTGGAAACTGGGTCAAATTACAAAGGATGAATATAAACAAATAACAAAAGTAATTAGGGACAAAATTAGAAAAGGCCTTAAGGCACAAATGAGATTAGCTAGCTATAAAGAAACAAGAAAACATTCTACAAATACATTAGAAACAAGAGGAAGATCTAAGACAGGATAGGCCCATTACTCAATGAGGAGAGGAAAACAGTAGCAGAAAGTGTGGAAATGGCAGAAGTGCTAAATGACTTTCTCCTTTCAGTTTCCACCAAAATGGAGAGTAGCGATTAGATGACTAACACAGTGAATGGCAGTGAAAATGAGATAGGGTATGAAGCTAAGATAAGGAAAGAATAAGCTAAAAATTACTTAGGAAAGTTAGGTATCTTCACGTCACCGAAGTCTGATTAAATACATCCTAGAACAAAACAGAGGCAATCTCCTCACTGGAGATTTTGAAGAGCAGGTTAGACCAACACCTGTCAGGGACGATCTAGAATCATGGTCCTGCATAAGTGCAGGGGACTGGATGTAGGGTGACCAGATACAAAGTGAGAATGGGGGGTAATAGGCACCTACATAAGACAAACCCCTGTAATCGCGACGCCTGCCGGCTCTCAGGCGAGGCGGGGCAGGGCAGGCACCACCGAAAGTCAATAGCGCTGTCGGGTTTAGGTAGCGGGGGCTCCCAGGATAAGGCACAACACTCACAAACCTCGGTGGTTATGGCAGGAGGGTTCAAGCACCCCCGGTAGCGAGAGGGTGCCTCCAGTGGGGCTCCCACCGAAATACTATCCCGAGCCCTGCGGAGTGGTCAACGGGCTCAGTTGTTCTCCCCTCTCCCTTTCCCATGAGTAACCGATTCGGGCGCCTACAGGACGCCTGTATATTTAGACGGGGAAGTTGCCAAACCCATCGGCTCCGTCCGGTGGTGGCAGGGCTGGCACCGGACTCTGCCGGCAGCTGCGACCCGCAAGGCTCCGGGGATACAGGTTCTCGGCTGAGGGCATTTCCTCCAGGTCGCAGGGGCCGGCTGGCATCTCAAGCTACCAAGGCTCCGGGTTGGGCTGCCAGCCAACTGGCTCCCCAGTGGGGGGGGGGTTGCTCCCTCGGGTCCCAGGGGCTGGGTGCCTCCGCTGGCCAGTCGGGCACTGGCCACATGGGGCAGACCTCTGGGCCCCAGGCTGTAGGGAGGCTTGGCCAGGCCTCTTTAGAAGCCTGTGGGGCTTACGGCCCTGGGATAAGACAGCACAGTCCTTCCTCTGTGCCTGTGGCCTCCAGCTGGGGAAGAGGGCGGCCCTTTTATACTTCCCTTCCCTGCTCCACCCCCCTGCTTCCTGTCAGGTGGGGCTGCTGGAGCTTCTGGTCCCGCTCCCTTGTGGGGGATTGATCCGCCCTCCATGTCCATCTCAGAGGGCGGACATATTCCTTGTCCCTTACAGCCCCAAATACCAGGATACCCAGTCATCCTAACTGGACTAGATGACATCACAAAGTCCTTCCAGTCCTATGATTACAATGGGTCTCACAAATTTAGCAAGATGATATATAAAGAATATCTAGAGATCACTTCAGCCATTAGTGAAGTGCAGCCACCTCTAGGGTGAAGCATGGCAGTTATTTAATACAGCAAGAAAATGAAGACTACTGTATCAAACTGAAATTACAGAGAGCACGAAGGAAGAGAGAATGTAATTATTCTAGCTGGAACTTAGCTTGGAGACTGGAGTAAAATGCACCATCTTGTATGTAAAGTGCCATGGGATAGCTAATGACAAGTGGATGGGATATGCTTTTACATCTTGTCTGAAAGATGATGTATTCAGCAGTGTAATGCTGGGGCTGACTCAGTTCTGACTCAGAACGATCACCAACTCTTTCAATACCGTGGAACCCCTGTTCCTATTATAAATTGCTTATTCAGAATTTCAGAAGTACTTGCTCTACCCTGGAATGTACGCACACATCTCAGCCTCTGGCTCACATAGTCTCCAGTTGACTTCTGTGAACTTTGGACCAGATCCTATAATACAAAATCCAAGAGCAAAGAGTCATTTTATGTTCAGCTATTTTATGATGGAATCCAGTAAGGCTGGGTTAATATTTTCACTGTAAACCTGACATTACTAGTGAATCACGCAGACAGTGATTGCTTTGGGTAAAGCTATCCGTTTTGTTTCAGTCCTAGGAGAATTTCTTTTCTCTGTCATTCATGGCAATAAACATCAAGTTCACAATAGAGAAGCAGTTCCTGAAGGAAACTAATAGTCAAAGTTTTGAAAGAAAAAACCACTTCTACAAAAACAGGTCAGGAAACTAAATTGACAGTTATATAGTCCCCCAACACCTCTGCACATCCTGTCTTTCGCTTCATTTTCATTATCAGCAGTCTAAGGCCTTGTCTAGACTAAGTCAGTTCATGGATGGAGTTACACTACTGCGAAGTGGGGCTCGAACTATCGTGGCAGATAAATGACTGGAGTAAGTTAGGGTGATGGAAGCCCCACTTCATGTCGGTGCACAGTCTGCATTGGGGCTTGCCCCAGTGAAACTACTTTCTAGTGCTAATTTCTCTGTCTAGCCAGGGCCTAAGACCTTGTCTACATTAGAAAAGATTTGCTGGAATAGTTATTATTAGAGCCTGCACAGATACAAATATGTGGATCCGCATCCAATCTGCAAGAAATGGTCCGTGGATGTCCATGTTGTACCCGGGGATGCAAATATAATGCGGATATCCGCGTATTTGGAGGGCTCAAGCCCTGCACAGATAAAATTATGTGGATCTATATCTGATCTGCATCTGCAAGAAATGGTCTGTGGATATCCGCATTGTATCTGTGGATGCGGATATCCGCATTGTATCTGCGGATGTGGATATCTGCGGATTTGCAGGGCTCTATTTATTATGCCGGTGTAACTATACTAGCAAGCCCTCCTAGTGGAGACACAGCTTATATTAATAAAAGTTCTTTGGCCAGAGCATTTTGTACCAGTTCCCTAAACAAAATAAGCGATATAATACAACCCAAAAGACGTTTTTGCCACTCACAACACTGGCACTAAGGCTTTTGCCTGCATAACTATCTTGGCCAGGGATGTGATTTTTTTCACGCTCTCACCTACTATTGTGAAACTGGCAGAAGTTTTAAGTGTAGCCCAGGTATAAGTTATGGACTGCAGTCATTTCACCACTGGGCATTGATATAGGCATTGGTTTAGTCATATTCCACACAACATATGACTATTTGCAGCACTTCTATCAAGGTTTAATTTCTGTTTACCTAAGGTAAGAAAACAGTGGCTAGATTGAACTGCCAATTACACTTCTCAAGTGTACTACTTGACCTTGGAGTCCAGTGGCACTTTTAAAGACTAACATTTATTTATCGCATGAGCTTTCGTGGGAGAAAATCCCACTTCGTCAGATTTTCTCCCATGAAAGGACATGCGATAAATAAATCTGTTAGTCTTTAAAAGTGCCACTGGACTCTGTTGTCTTTCTACAGTAGACTAACACGGCTACCCCTTTGGAATTTGACTACTTGACCTTGTTAACATTACAAACATAAAACTAACCTTACCTACAAAGTCATTACCACCCTATCAGAAATGAATTGTTGCAAGCTGAGGTCAATGCATATAAGTATCACAAACACACCAGCCTTGTTTAGAGTGGGAAATCTATCAAGAGCTAAAAGTAGGGGCTACAAATTGAATGCCAAAGAAAAATAAATGGAAAGTCAACTTTTTAGAGCTACCAGGCTTCTAAACTTGTCCCTGCAATTTTGTGTAAATGCAGTTTTTCCATGTCCAAACATTTACACAATTCAGATTGTATGCATAAATACAACATATACATGCAAATTCAAAGGACTACATGCAACCATGGATGCAAAGCTTAAGTACAATAGTTTCCATGGGCAATTTTAAGAGACTGCTTCTGAAAAAAATAGTTCTGACATAGTCTTCTTTTTTTATAATTATGAAAACGGAGGAAATATCCTAAAAGTCACACCAATAAATAATCCAACAAATGAAACAAAATGGGATGATTATCTTGGGAAGGATGAGTTCTTAAAATGTTTTACAGCCATATAACATTTGTTTTAATAGAAAGGTTTTCTATTGACAGATATCCAGGGCTTTTTTTGTGATGATACTCAGGAGTCTTGAGTATCAGCACCTTTTTTTCACAACAATGCGGCCCTGGCTCCTGCCACTGCTGGTGGCCCCAGGTCCCTGGCCGAGTACCGGCACCTTTTTTTCTCCCCAAAAAGCACTGCAAATATCAATCCCTAACTAATAATACAGATTTCAGAGAGAGGGCCTGCAGCTTGGCCAAGTAGCCCTATCAAACTCAATGAGACAAATATTTAAGTTGGAATGTGCTTGTCGCTGTCAATACGGAGTCTGGTTTCCTTTATTTTTAAAAAAATCATTGGACATACCAGCAAATGATGCACAACCATGTTCTAAATATAGAGCATCACTGTCTGCTGCTTCCCTGCAACTTTTCTGCTATTCTGCACGTTTTCCCAGACGAAATGAGAACTGTGGGGCTCCCGAAGAGTGCCAGCTGTTAAAGAGGTTAGATGCAATGTTTAAAAAATGTAAAATATGAAGGATTTCTCCCCTTATCCCTTTCAGAGCAGGCGGTGAATGTGGGAAATAACTCACTCCCTGTGTATGGAAAATGTACAATGAGTGACAGAGTCCTGGGCTGAACTGTTACAGCAAGTCTCGAGGGCCCACTGCTTGAATTCCTTTTCCAACTAGCAGAATTAGGATGAGTCGGAAACACAGGGCACCCATAGGGGATTTCAGCTGACAAAACGGGTGGAGTACTGTAGGCAGATATGGAGCACATCCAGCACTTTACCCATTTCTATCTTTCTATCTGAGGCTACCCTGCCAACCACCCAAGTGTGTATTTCTTTTCCCTGTACAAATCAATAGCACAAGCCTGTTCATTGAGACTCTGACTCTTTTCAACCTTGGGGGTCAACATTCAACTTCAGGTTTGGGGGTTGTGTGGTTTTTTTGGTTGATTTGTTTGTTGGGGACTTTGGTGGCCTTTAATAGATGGTGCCATTATTGCATTACCCAGATCACTGTGCCCAGATTGCCTAGACTAGTCCGTCGCTGGGAGCAATGCAGCTGAGCACAGGTGAATTCAATAACCTCAGATGCAGAGCTGTGGCATGCTAGGGGTCGCTGGTCTTGGCCACGTGTAGGTAAGAGTCTAGTCTTCAACACACAGCCCCATATGGTGTGGTGCAGAAAGTGATCTGGAAGCAGCTACGTTTAAACACAACTGGAACCCAACTCTGATGGGGATGGAGAGGAGGAAGGTGAAGGCTCAGCGCCTCAGTTCAGACACAAGTTCACTTGACACTGCTTGGAAATATCCTGGTACTAAAGACGGCTTTGGCTTGGAATTGGTATATAGTGGTTGAACCAGGGGGTCTTAGATTGCACTGTGAATTCTGGTGTAGTTGGCTCACCGGAGACAGGAGAATGTATGAGCCACAGAAATGGGACTTGGCTAGGAAATGCAAGACAGGCAATTTTATAAGCAAGTTCGACCTCTGAGTCGTGAAGGAGCCACAGCTGCTAAGCAAAGGCAAATGTGAGCTGATGCCAGGAAAGGAGAAGGAGGATGTGGCTTCCTATGGATTAGGCATCTGGCTGACATAGTCACTGGGCTGTGCATGGACTATATTGTTTATTTCTGAATAAACACTTTCAGAGACATAAATGCACCTCAGTCACCTGACAGATAATCTCAGTTCATATCAAACAGCCCCACAACCATTCCTGTTTCATCCCCACCCATAGAAAACAGGTCAACAAAGACAAACAAATCATGCCCCCAGATGTGTGCAATGCCACAGAAGGCCCCGGCCCTAACAACCTCCTCAAACCCCCAATCAAACTGACAGGCTTCGTGGTCAGCCCTGAAAGCTGACAAGAAGGAGGGGAGTCATGGGGACTCCTCGCACAGTACACCCGGCCAGCTGCCTCCTGCCTAACACCTGCACTAATCATTTATGGCTATGTCTACACTGGCAAATTAGTTCAACTTAAGGAGGCTTAATTCGAACTAACTAAAGCCATGGCTACTGGCATGTTTGTCAATCCTCCCACCTGCCCTAGTCCGTCGGGACTGAGATTGGCGACCAATATCCCTTGGCTTCAGTAACAGCCAACTATTGAACCATTCTCTCCTGGTGGTCCTGGTACTGGGTGGCTAGGTCCCGCATCATCCATTGGTGTTCTTACTGTTGCTGGGCCACCTGAGCTTGTTGCTGTGCGGGCAGCTGTTGAAGCAGCTGTGTTTGTTGTTGCTGCAGTTGTACGACCTGCTGCTGTTGGCTCTCCAAGAGCTACTTCAACAGTTCCTCTGTCTCCATTACTCAATCCTGAAAGTTCAACACAGTCGAAGGAAAAAAGAAACGGGTTTCGCATTTAACACGATCCCTTCCTCTGGGGCCCTTCCTCAGGGTCCGATCGTTGCCCTCATTCTCCGCCACTTTTCACAGAGTAAGAACACCGTCAGCCCCTGGTGGGGAGAATCTGGGAAGGTCGCAGGTGCGATGGGCGTCTCCGCGGCCCTAAAGAGCTCCTGGGCTTTCAACTGACCCACTGTCAGTTGGAGTCTGTAGGCGGTCCTCAGTTCAGGGCAGCACAGCCTCACGGCTGGAGTCCATACGCAGTCCTGGGTCAGGGAGACACGGCCTGACGGCTAGAGTCTATAAGTAGCCCTGGGGTTCAGGGTAACACGGCCCAATGGCCAGACTCTATAATGGCCCTGGGGTCAGGGCAACACAGCCTTACAGTTAGAATCCCTGGATTTCCCTGGGGTTCAGGGTAACACAGCCCAATGGCTAGAGTCCATATCAGCCCCGGGATCAGGGCAACACAGCCTAGCAGCCAGAGAGTCAATAAGAGAATTACTAATCTCCATCTTTGGAGATTTTTAAGGCCCGGTTAGACAAAACCCTGGCTGGGGTGATTTAGTGGGAGTGGTCCTGCTTTTTAGCAGGGGGTTGGACTAGACGACCTCGTGAGGTCCCTTCCATCCCTATTATTCTATGATTCTATATTAGGCTTTCATTAGTTCGAATTAAGGGCTTCCTTAATTCAAACTAATAAGTCTGAATAGGGTATTTGAACTAAGGGGTTAATTCAGACTAACTAGTTTGAATTAACCAATGTGGCCATGTTAATTTGAACCGGCCATTGAAATGAATGGGGATCACTAATTCGAACTAAGCAAGTGCTTGCTTAGTTCGAACTAACATTCCAGTGTGGCCATGCTAGTTTGAATTAAGCTAATTTGAACTAACTAAAATTAGTTCGAATTAGCTAGTTCGAACTAACTAATTTGAACTAATTTTGGCAAGTGTAGACAGAGCCATAGTGGGAGAAGGGAGCTGGCATCTTAGGCCTGCTCCCACGTCAATCAGAGCCACCCAGGCCAGTAGCTGGTTGCAGAGTTGCACGGTGGACAGCAGGTGCCCTAACTCCAGCAGCTGAATTCGTACACTGAACCGCACAGAAGAGCTTTCGCTCCATTGTTTTGTACCAGGAAAGCTTTACCTTCCCGTTACCTGCATCATTTGCTAACCTCTTTCCTATTTCTGCTCCTTCTGATCTCGGGGACATGAAGGGAGGGTGAAAGCTTTGTAGTGAAATATTAGCGAAGGTTGCCCTGGCAACTGCCCAGATGAAGCCCTCTCATTTTCACCGAGGTTCTTCCAGCATGACTAATACCTCCTGAGCTATAGTTACACCCCTCTGAAGGTCCTGAATGCATGACCGAACCAACACAGCAAAGAGACTCAAGCCTCATTTATATCGTTATGGCTTAATCTGATTATCTCACAGATTGACCAAGTGAAATCAAGTCTACCCAGTTTCCCACTTTGCAACCGCTTTTTTACTTTCATCTTGGACCCCTCAATACTTCATGTTAATATTTTACAGTCTGTATTTCCTAGTCCTTAAAAGAAAGAGAACGAGGCTGCCTCGCGCAAATTGTAGTCATCTGTTAAAATGCATTTGACAACATTTTCTTTACCCTCTTAACCACATCAGTGAATATAACAGGTGGGAAATGCAGAAGGCTCTTATGTAATGCAAAGCAAAGGGCTTCCTAAAAAAAATGCCCAGTCTGAAGAACTGTACAAGAGAAAAAGTACAGAACTAGGAGAAAAGGAAGACTGTTGGCATAGATTCAATTTGATCTTAAGCAAGTGGGATGTCATGATCAGTAGCATTACCTGGTTATCCTAATATATATGGCAATAAATTCACTGGTGTTCATGTGGTGTGACACTGACTGCCATCTACTGCATGGAATTTGAACTGCTCAAGTGTGTGTCATAGGCCACATACTGCTTAAGGTTAAAAGAAAATAGAGATTGCCTTTCTGCTCAAATAGTGATCAAGTCATTTCTTAACCTTCTCTTTGTTACATACCTACAGGGGGAATATATATTTGATAATGGTCTCTTCAATAGAGCAGACAAAGGTACAACAAGATACAGTGGCCATAAGTTGAAGTTAGACAAATTCAGACTGGAAGTAACAGTAATGGCAATTAACCATTGGAACAACTTACCCAGGATTGTGGCAAAGTCTTCATTACTCACTATTTTAAAATCAAGATCAAATGCTTTTCTAACAGATCCGCTCTTGTTCAAACAGGAATTAATTCGGGGCAGCTCCATGGCCTGTGTTATGCAGGAGGTCAGACTAGATAATCATAATGGTCCCTTCTGGCCTGGGAATCTATGAATATGTGGATAAAAAGAGCTAAGTAATATTACTGTTCCAAACTTGAGCTTGCTCATTATGTTGCGTTCCAATCCCTGCCTGGCCAGCCATGTTCTGGTTTCATTTCTCCCCTATGCTGCATAGTTCTCTCTCATCAATGCCAGGATTAAGGATTTATAGATCCCTGAGATAGTGACCCTGTCCTCTAGTCCTTACTACTCCAGCTCTTGTTCCAATGGTGTTTGATTTCTACTTAGCACTTCCCTCTGAATGAGGCACACCGCACAGGACCTGCAAGTATGGGACTACTGGCTACATCAGATATTTGACATAGACTAATAGACTTTAAGGTCAGAAGGGACCAGTACGATCATTTAGTCTGACCTCCTGCAAAATGCAGGTCTCAAGACCTCACCCACCCACTCCAGCAATAGGCCACCAACCTATGACTGAGTTATATATTTATTCATTTATTTCTAACTTCTTGGAAACTCATAAAATGATTTCCTTTAGAAGAGTTGGCTCATCCTTCAAACGCCTTTTTCAGCCCAGATCTCAAGGCTCCAGAGACTTCTGCTTGGATCAAAATAAGGGTTTTTCTAATATTGACGTCATCAGTCAAGGGAAAGACCTCTCGTCTCAGACCTAGCAGGTGAAAAGCAGCGTAAAAGAGTGCTCAGAAATCTAAGATGGTCTATGTTTGTGTGCACGTGCATTCAAATTATCTTTAGGCAAATGCCAGAGTAGATTAGCTGCTCTATTTGGAGTCAGCGCTTTCCAACATGTGCAGTCAATTAGAGCTTCAAGTTTGCGTGGTTGCCAATACAATTTAATATTTTGGAACCGCCAACGCTCCCATTGTCACCTCCCTGTGAAGAGTTAATTTGTACGTTGGGTTTGTTCCTTCTCCCATTTCAGGAGGCAGATACTAGTTTGTAGCTCTAAGCACCTGAGACGTGGAAAGTTTTGGAAAAAGAGTGTCTGAGTAGTCTGTTGCAGCTGTCATCCTTCACATCTAAGAGATAATCAGGAAAATCAAGCCATTCTCTACTGCATCTCCACAGAAGCCAATAGAGTGATGCTGTGGCTGGGTTTGGTCCTATGATTTTGAATTAGATATACTCTGTAGGGGCAATATTTCAGCCTGCAGCTGAAACAAGCATCCAATTCTGCTGACTGGGTCTGCAAAACTGAGTGCACGCAAATGTCTGTTTGTGCATCCACCTGCTTTGGGGCCACAATCAAAATAACACAGTGCTGCTAACTGAACTCTGTCTCTCTTTGGGGATGTGTCTTACAAAACTGGGACTCAAGCTATCTCAGCGTTCTCGACATACGCCAAGTACACAACCCTTGCTTACCTGAAATGACAGTCACTAATAAACATATTCCTCATTATAGCTTGATCCTACATTTCATCTTGGCTCTTCCCTCCGATCTAAGACAAGTTGATTTCAAGGAGGGCTCTGTCTTCATCTCCAGCACCAGTTCCAAGAGAAGGATCATGCTGGAAGAATGGCTGACGGACTTCCTGGCACTGCAAAATCAACACCTCCAGTCATTTGCTTCCTTCCCAGACACTGAGGAACGTGATGCGACATTTACAAGTCTGCCGGGTTATCTGTGACTCAGACTGCTTCAGGAACAGGTCTTCTGCAGCTTGGCAAATTATGCAGCGTGAACAAAAGGGGCTGAAGCTACAGTGGGCAAAAGTACTGTGGGTGTTTTACTATATTCATCCCAAGCAGAGATGATGCCAGAGTAGATCACCAAACTTGGGAAGTGTTCAGATGCACCTCTGAGCAGTAGGAACAGGGACCCTCTCTGGTACTAAGCAGTGCTCACTGAGTTCACCCCACAGATTCGCTTGTTCTTGTTGAACCCACACCAAGGCAATCATAATGGAGAAAGAGAAGAATACAATCTGGGATGTTCAAAGCCCTCTCCCAGATAGCCGATCCATTTGTTTTAGTTGGAACTGGGTGTCCATATATAACCCTTAGGGAAATCTCAGCCTGTTTTAGGTTTATTTGCTTCAGCCTGGGTCATGTGCTTAATTTAAGAAAGGGGAAGTTCAAAGGGGATCGGTGAATCCTTAGCATCTCTGAGGCCAAAGGGCTCTTCCCCCAACCTGACTGTTATTCTGCTGGGGGAAGTGGAATGACCAGTCTTCCTTTGGCGCCTGTTCCAGTACTCTTCAAGCCGTTTCAGGGCCGGCGCTCTGTACCCTGCCAGCCCACGGTGTCAGACCGGAGAGTGATCCTCGGTTTCCCACCTGATAACGCTCTAGCCTAACACCAGTTCACCAACACTCTTAGCCAGTCATCCTGAGCTAGGCAAGGGCCATCAGTTTCTTTGTTACTGGTGCACGTCTTAGTGCGCAGATCACACATGCCACTCATAACATGACAGAATTTGCCTTCGTAGGGAACCCTTCACAGACTGGAATGTAGTAATAGCTTTAGCTCTTCGCCATAGATCTCCAGGTGCCTTACAAAAGACCTGTAAGTAACAGGGTCCCATTCAACAGATTGGAAAACCCGAGGCACAGAGAGAGGCAGAGCCTCGCCGCAGGTCCCACAGCAGGTCAGTGGTAGAGCTGGGAACAGAACGCAGGCCTTGCAAAGTTGACTGGCATGGAAACACATACAAACCAGAACCCAGAGCAGGGTTTCTCTGAAGAGTTTGCTGAATAGTTCAGTTCTACACTGCCGTAAGTCTCTCGGGAAACATCCTCCATCATTGAAGAGACTGACCCCTTGTACAGCAGAGAAGCATCAGCTGCACCTTTTAGGGTTGGGGTGCTCTACAAACTCACGTTGGTGCGACTTCTCACTCAGGGAAAAGCCACACCCCTGAACCCTGCAATGATACGAAACAAGCTCCCAGAGACAGTTGTGTGAATGGGAGGGCTTCGCCCGTTGATGTAGCTGTTGTCTTTCAAGGAGGTGGAGTACCTATGCCTCGGGAGAAGCTCTTCCATCGGCACACGTCGCATCTTCTCTAAGCGCTACAGGGACACAGCTGCAGGCTCACGCCTTTGCAGTGCTGTATTTCAATCGGCACAGGAAGGGCGCACAGATTCATTTCCTCATTTCAGAGCAGGACCAGCCTGAAATGACCTGCATGATGGCTTCTGGCATTTGCAGCTCCTCTTGGTGGATGAGGGACTTACACCCTTTAGTAGCATCATTCCCTCAGGGATAATAGAGTTGAGCAGTCAGTAAGTTTTCACAGGGGAGCCCCCAGCAGCATTTGTTCTCCATAACAGGAATGATTTTACATATTTCTATTGTCAACTGGGTTAATGTGAGATCTAAGTCACTCCCTGTTTGGGGAAGCATGAGAGATTTTCCATTCAAATTTGTTTTTGCAGTAGCTTAATATGAAGTACTGGGTGTTCTGTACTGAAAAACAACCCAAATAAATGAAGAAAAGAAGAGAAAATTGGAGAACAGAATCTGGTTAGTTTCTGCAAGAGGAGAACGTTAGGAGAAAGCAAGGTTAAGTGTGAGAATGCGAGCCTAGGATTGGGCTGTGCCTCAGTTCCTCACTTGTATATTAAAAATAACAGCACTGCCCCTGACCCACAAGAGTGCTGTGAGACTAATGGCTGTGAGATGCTCAAATACTACAACGAAGGGGGCCATCTACATACCTAAGATATAGTCTTATTCTGTTAAATAACAGAACTCAATAGACTGGAAATTGGTCCCAGTTCTCTTCAACCTAGACAGAAGATTGAATAAACCTCAGTCCATATCAACCTCTCAGGCATACTTTCCAGGATCCTGATCGGCAGTCTAGGCCAGTACAAAACCGACTGGTCAGCTAACATCTAGGATGGGTTCAGAAACCTGTAATCTCTTGAGCTGCAATTTTGGATGCTGGCAAATGGAGGCAAAATCCAGCTCTAATGCAATCAGAATATGTCAGAGCTAGTGTGGGATTCTAACCCATAGAGAGAGAGAGCTTAAAAAACCCCCAACACTGTAGTATTCTACAGACCTGACCCTAAACAGCGCAATGACATAGCTGTTGATTGGAATGTCTGGGGCCATTATTGTAAGACATGAGTCTAACACAACAGGAAAAACCATCCTGTGCCTTTGAATGCGTGAACATCACTGATGTGTTAGATAATCTCACCCCCTGGGGATACTATGTGAAGCTGTCACAGCTCCAGCTGGGCAACCTTAGGTATGGTTTTATCAGATGAGAAAAGCGGAACCTGGCCTGTAGTTATATGAGCCATAGTTCGCCTAGGGCGCCCAAAACTCTTGGGCCGGCCCAGTTCCCAGCTATCTGGCCCAGAATAAATGCCCTCATATAGTGCTGGAGGGCTCCCTTTTACCCAAAGAGCAGTCCTTTTGAATAAAAGTCAAATCAGGCCACTGACTATTTGGGGTCGCTAGCACTTTTCAACTATGGCCTGGCTAAATAATAAATCAGGTAATTTTAGCTGGGGAAACCCAGATCCATTATGGTCAGACGGCTTAAAACTCACCTATTTCTGTCTTCCAGTCTCCTGTATTATCCATATAGCTAAAGGCAAGTTGTCTCTAAACTTCTTCCTGCCATGAGTGCAGGGGATTGGACTCAATGAACTCTCATGGTCGCGTCTAGTTTCTATTAGGCTATGTCTACACTGGCAAGTTAGTTTGAATTAAGGAGGCTTAATTCGAACTAATAAGTTCGAATAGGGTATTCGAACTAAAGGGTTAATTCAAACTAACTAGTTCGAATTAACCAATGTAGCCATGTTAATTCGAACTAGTTTCTTAGTTTGAACTAACCGGCCATTGAAATGAATGGGTTTCGCTAATTCGAACTAAGCAAGTGCCTAACTAACTAAAATTAGTTTGAATTAGTTAGTTCGAACTAACTAATTCAAACTAATTTTAGCAAGTGTAGACATAGCTGAAGATTCTAGGATTTCAAGCTGGTAAGTTCTTCACTTCCTCTCCCTGTCGCATGGTGTTGCAAGATAGTTGATGTATTTCAATGCTGCAGGACAGCAACCTCTGTGTATACAGGTTGGGAGCTTTCTTTGGGAAGGTGGTATCCAAAACATTGGACTAGGGCTTGTGTTATGGTAGTTGGCATTGCAGCAGAATCAGCAGGGGTGTTTATTCTCTAGTTTTTGTCCTGGGATTTTGAGTTGACTCTTTACCTTAGCCTGCATTTTCCCCAGCACCTTCATACTCGTAGGATATCTCCCACCCTGTAGCTACCCAGATAATCAAAGAAACCTTCTTAAAGCCTGAAATGACTGATCTGCCGTGCGTGATGTAGTTACTGCATTTAATTACTGTGCATTAACGTGAAGAATAATATTTACATTTAAAACACCCAGAACGACAGTTGGGCTGTTTGTGGGAGGTTCCCCATCTCCATTATAAAAGTTAATTGAAAAGTTGGCAAGGAACAAAAGCTACTTTACCTACTTCAGGGAGGCTGAGGGGGAAAAATAGGTAGCTCTGGGATTAGAAGATTAAAATTAAGAATTCATTGTCTAGTAATTTTACAGTAATTAAAGCCATTCACGTCAATGTCTGCAGAATTAGCTGACGAAAGGAATCTATTCTGGACTGATCCATAACCCTGAGCTTTAAGGATTCCGAAGATGAAAGTCATTTGGAAACTTCTTGAGTGATTTCTCTATAAAGCAACTGACATCCTCATCTTCATGCTCTGGGATTTATTTCTCCCCTAATGAGGAGAAGGTCAGACATGCTGCTCTCTTTCTGGAAACAGAGAGGGAATGGGCGTGTGCCCATTGGCATTCTTGCCTTGAGCTTCACACTGCAAGTGTGAGGTATGAATAAAGGAATTTAATTAGTTCCAGCTTGCTTCTAAGAAACTGCTTTAGAGGGAGGGACAGGAGAGAGTGTAATAAAGGGGTATGTGATATACATGCTAATAAAGACATATCCTTTTTTTCTTTGGACAAGCCTGGACTTGATCCCAAGATCAGAACTAGTCTGAAAACCAACTGCCCTACAGCAAACCTGCCACACGCACACAGCAGGTTTCACAGGGCTCTACAGTGAATTATGATCGGTTGTGTTTTGGGTGTTTGATGGGGTGTTGTTGCCCCAAAAAGAGGTTTGGGGCCCACCGATCCTTCAGGTGGGGGGTAGGCCGATCCGTTCCCTGAGTCCCCAGCCAAGGCTGCATTGGGTGGGCAGCAGCCGGGCCCCAGATCCCGGGCCCCACTGGGGGCAGCATCCGGCCGCCAGGTCCCAGATTCCGGCGGGGGCCGCATTGGATCGGCAGCAGCCGGCCCCCGGATCCCCGCCAGACTCAGGGCACTGGTGTTTGATATATTTTGCCTGTTTTTCCAGGTTCTGCAGTGAGTTGAAAGAAAGATGCGGTGTTTATCAAACCTTCCCTACCACACACACATTATGGATTTTAGGAAGAAACATACAGGTACTGTTCCCTATTTATTGCGCATGCTCAATGAGGTACAGGAAAAGAGGAGACAGGCTCCCCGCCACACAGGGATGATTAAGATGAAAGGAAAAATAGTGTTTTGCACTTACATAGCCCTTGACAACCCAGGCTCTCAAAGCCCTTCACAAAGTTGGTATTAGCCGCATTTTAGAGATGGGGAAAGTGAGGCACAGAGTCAACACCTTGCCTCGAGTTACAGGGGTTAAAGTAAGGGGGAACGCACCGGAACACAGTTCCGGGGCCCACAAATTTGAGGGACCAGAGTTCCAGGGCCCCTAAAAATAGAAAAATCCAGCAGACTGCATGTTCCGCCTTGCCCTGGCTGCTGGCAGGTCCTACGCCCCACCGTTGTTAATCACAATACTTATTGTGTGATGCAGTGTTTGCTAGTTTGTGACAGTAATTGCTATAGACAAACACCATATAAAATTATAAATATTTTTATGGAGCGATAACCGACGCACGTGGTCCTGAGAAGTGGTTGCAAATACCTACTTGGGCTGGGGCCCACACATGCATGAAGGGGGCCCAGACAATACGGGACGGGGGCCTGGAGATTAGGAGGGTTCTAGGGCCCGTCAAATTATACTTTAACCACTGGAGTTACAGACTGAGTTAGTGGAAGAGTGCGAATCAAAGCCAGGCCCTGCATCTCTTTAATTTGCCGGCTCACAAGACAGAGCACGGAGAGACCGTGTGGGCCAAATGTAGAGCGGCACAGCTGTTTCTTTTTAACACAGGTGAGCAGAAGCGATCTGAAAGAGAAAAGGGCTGCATCTTGCTCCACAAGGATACAAAGGCTATTCTCAATATAAAGAACAGTCTAAGGAGTTGAAGAGTAACAAATCAGAGGTTCATCTAGTCCACTTTCCTTGTCTCCCGCAACACTAATTGCTTCGGAGGAAGGGTACAACGTAGGTCTTAGGCAAAGTTGAGGAAACGGAATGTCTTTTTTGCACATCTGTGTGCTAACAGCCCCCTTCTCCTGGAAAAACAACAGTAACATGACCTTGAAAATCTTGCTATCTTCAGTTAGGACAAAAGTTTGCTGAAGTGCGCTTCAAGGCTAGTTCATTTGGAGATTTGCTTAATAAAGACAGCAGCTCTGGCCTTTCAAAAGCAGAACCTGTTTTAGTCAAGCTCTTGCAGAGACAGGAAAGGAAACACGATTAGTGGGTAGGGTGCCTACCTGGGACATGGGAGATAGGAGTCAACTTTCTGCTCCGCCACAGACTTCCTCTGTGACCCTGGGCCAGTCATTTAGCCTGTCTGGGCCTCAGTTCCTAGTATCTGTCAAATGGGGCTAATAGCACAGGGGTGATGTGAGCATAAGTATGAGAAACACTATGAGCTGCTCAAAACATTCAGGTAGCTTGGCTAGAGGAGACGAGTGAACCATATTAGGAATCCAAACCATGACTGGGAAGCCTTGCAAATGGAACCCTGCTCTGGGCATTGCAGGATGCAGCTTTTCCCTGCTAACTGTCTGGTGCTGTGGAGGGTAGTGTAGCTTTGCAGGTGGGGAGAAAGAAAGACAGAGCAGCATGTGCCTGAGACATCAGAGAAATAGTGGTCCTGGTGTGGACAGCAATATCCTGGAAAGAAAGCAAGAAAGGTGGCTAAGGCCTTGCCTGGGAAGAAACACGGTGGAAGCAGAGACAGGGTTCAAAGGAAAGTATTTCAGGTATTTGCCATGTTGCCCCACTGGCCCCAGCAGTATCACTCTCTCCCTTTCACAGACACAGACATAAGGGATTGTTTGGCTGGATTTTGGATGCACAGTTTACATTCCCTGAGAGAGATCAGGGTGGTCTGTGATACAGTTCGTACTGTTATGCGGTGATAAAACACCACAGCAGCAACAGACCATAAGCTTCTTCCTACTGAATAAAGCCCAAGCTCACCCATTCAGCTCCTTGTGCTATCTGACCTCAGGGGTGCCGGAAAAATTACAGGCACAAAGAAAAAGCTGCAGACTCTGTCATTTTAGGGTCTCTTCCCCCATCCAAAAACGCAAGTTTCCAACTTTTCTTCACAAAGATCCGCCGAAGTCTGATCCAAGCACGCCTGCTTGGCTAACCCTGCATAAAGGAAATGGGCTCCACTTAAACAATAGCAGTAGGAATACAGAAATGTCCACCTCCCGCTACCTCATTCAGATCAAGACAGACAGAGACTTAAAAGGCTACGTAGGCTCCTCTAAATGCTAAGACTAAACATGGACAAAGCCACCCAAGAGGAGCCAAGTTCTACCCTGGATTCAGTGGGGTTGCCTGGGCTGGACTTTGGTGCAGAATTTGGTTCGTTGTTTTACAGGGGAGGGAAACAGAGGATTTGTGCTTTCCAAATGGGACTTTCCTGCCACACTGTAACTTTGCAATTCCCTGTAGTAATCAGGCCCTGGCATTCACTTCCCCCTCCATCCATGGCTCTCTCATTGAGCTCTTGTACAAACCTGCTGGTAATGGGGTTTGTGGAGTGACAAGCTTGAGAGTTAGCGCTGGCAACTTGCCAAATACCTCTGTGCTGCTCAGTCTCTTACACACCCAGAGAATGGGAACCAGAGTCCAAAGGGGCGTTCAGCTCTCCCCATTCACCACCTGCTGTTGCATTAATAGTTAGACATAAACCTGCTAATATGCCATTATGGATGGATCTCTAGATTTGAAATGTCACACTCTGCAGCGCTAGTGCAAAACCCAACAGAATTTGCACACCTTTCCCCTTTCCCTTCCTTAGATGCTGTTAGTATTATCATATTGGAGGTAAACCTTCGTCAAATAACATTTGTCATGTATGCTGTGGGCCAGATTTTCAAAGTTTCCCAGAATCCACAACTGGCACCAGATTTCCTAGAATGCTCAGCTCTTCTGAAGATCTAGCCCTGTGCCTTCCATCCTGGAGGGATTCACAAACTAAATAACACAGATACAATTTTCCAAGAGTGGCAAGTGATTTGGGATGCATCAGTTTCTCAATGCCCAGCTTGGGAAACCTTAAAGCGACTAAACATCCACCTTCTAAAAACCAGCTTCCTTTAAAGGCGTGTCCAAAAATCACTAGCTGCTTTTGAAAAATTTGGGTCTCTTCATACAGAGCTGGACAGAACGAATGAGACATGGAAGGAGCGAAAAATGAAAGAACCTGCTTTGCGGTATTCTTTGTGTCTGTTTTGCCTTCCACTGCCTTCCATCAGAGGATCGTACCACAGTACTCCCCGAGAGGTAGGCACGTCTCATTAACATCGTTTTACAACTCGGGAAACTGACGCCAAGGGCGATTGTGTCATATATACAAGGTACTCCCTTGAAATCATTGGCAGCTCTCTGGGAACATCTCTGCTGCCTTTACAGTCAGAGAAAGGCAATGAGCTATGGAACCGTGCAGGTTCACAGTATAAAAGGCATCCCTGCAGTGCTCCGCAGGAATGCAGAAAATCTTTACAGTTATTACCATTATTTTCCCACTCCCCTTGGTGCTCGCTAATCTTTATGGAGTTTACATTCCCTATATCATATTTACAGCCAGAGCTCAGGAGGGGATTAGAATCAGGGGCTGGGAGCTATTCACACAAGTCCTGTGCTTATCTAAGCCAGCAGAGCAGAGCAGCTCCCCCGCTTTAACCACATAACTGCCTTCTCCCTGGCCCGAGTGCTCCCATTTAGCACAGGATGGAAGTCACTGCACGGCCCTATGCCCAGATGCACCCTGCATGCCGCCAGAAGTCCCACAATAATAGCATCCTGGAGGTGATCGTTAACCAAGAGCGGTTTTGGCAGCAAGCAAACCGATTTCTGTATCTGTAGCCCTCCCCCCACTTTCCGTTCTCCTGGTATTTCGGGTTCTCTTTGTACTGGTGGCTCTGCCAGAGGCTTTCTCAGCCCAAAATGGAGTTGCCAGAATGTTTCAAAGGCTCCAGCCCCACGGGGAGGATTGGGCTCACTTCCCTGCTCCCGGTGTTGCAACCTCCAGGGTCACAGCACCACGCAGGTTGGAACCTGGGCCCAGCCACCCCTCCATCACGATGATGGGGTCAGCCAGGGCCAAGGTGAGTCAGGGGCCCTGTGACCCCCTGCTACAGGTCGCACCCCCATTCACACAAATTTCACCCCGCTGGCCCCTTGTAAGGAGCAGAAATGGGGGTCATCCCCTTGGGGGCAGGGAGCTGAGCCCAGCCAGCCCCATGGGACCAGAGCTACAGCTGTGGGGCAGACTCTGCAACCCCTCCAGAGCTCCCCACTCCAGGGGCAGGGCAGGACCTGACCCCCCTCCCATCGAAGGCCTCCCACTCCCCTGGTGGCAGGCTCAGATCCTTCCTCCCAGCCTATGTACTGGATTGCAACAGGCAATAGGTTCCAACTTCCCTCCCTCCCAGTGGGACCCTCCCCTGTGACCCCTTCACTGGGTTGCAACAGCCCATCTCCATTTACAGATAGGTCCTGAGCCCAGAAAGACTGAGAACCTCTGCTTTGTCAAATACCCATCTCCTCCCTCCCCTGCTGAAGGGTGTGTGCTGGGGGGTGAAGGCTTTATCCAGAGAGCCCTGCGCCCCAGCTATCCCTGGCAGGGCTTCTTTAGACAAGCCAGGAGGCTGCTGCAATTTACACTTGGGATTGAATTGTTTCCCGATTCTTCATTACTCATCCCCTCCACTGATTAATGAGGTGGCTACATTTCAGTGACCCAATCCGAAACACCCACTGGGATCCTCCAGGATGAAACATGGTGTCCAAGGGAAACATTACCGCTTCTTTTTCAAAGGAGAGGTTTCCACCAGTTCCCACTTATTTAACATTTTCAACATCGTGTAAAACCTCATTAACAACAAATAGGCAGGGCAGCAACATCCCAAAGGAGGCAATCAGCTCATTTTGGATCCTCTATTAGGAAAAAAAAAGGTACAATGTGAGAAAATGCAACGCATCCGTGACAGGAAACAGCAGCAACATGATCGCATTCCTGGTAAGAGGCAGCAAGCTATCGCAGCATGTCAAAGCATTTTGCTGAAGATCAGAAAGATACAACTGCCTAGAAAAAGCTGTCAATACACTTAATATGAACAAAGCAATTGCTGTCGTGATTGTAAAGGAATTTGGGAGACTTTTTGAAAGAGGAGGGGAAGCCAGGGTATGGCAAAAAGGCAGGAAATAGGGTTTAAGATAAAACAGTTTATATTGTAAACTTTCCAGCAGGGGATCCTGTCCTGATGTCTGTTTGTAAAGCACCCTACATGCGGACTATATAAATTATACAGTAACCACAAGAGGGGTGGGACTGGCTGGGTTATATGGCGTTGGCCTGTTTGGAACTGGCTTATGTTAGTATTGACCCTGGTTTTAAAGAGAATTCCTTCAGTAAATTTACTGCTAACCTGGCATCAAAGGACTTCTGGAATCCTACCTGCTCCTGATGGAGGCTGCATCACACCCTACATTGACACCTCTGTCTACATCTTGGGTTGTCCCAGTTTGTTCTTCTGGGACAGCAATGTAGTGCCATGGATGGAAGTGGTCCCATGGACGAGGGTTTCCACGTGCAAGGAGGAGGGCTACGGTACAATGTTTTGAGGGCTGTCTTCATTGGAAATGTTAGCTTCAATTCTCAGCTTAAGTTACTACTTGACAGTTGTCTCCAGCACCAAACGGCTCCATTTGCTTGGAGCATGGCATGAATGTGGCATGCCAGGATGAAGGTGCAATGGCAGAACCCTGGGCCTGATTCTCCACCACCCTGCTTCTTGTGCAGGCACTTGCACCTATGCAAAGCAGATGTATAATGCCAACCAGCCAGATTTTTAAGAAGTTAGACACACAGTTGCCATGATGGTGCAAGTTATGGGTGCATTCTCCACGTAGTGCATCTTTGCAATGCTTGGGGTCTGCTGGAAGCAGCTACCTTTTGTGAGTAACAATGAATGCAGCATGTTAGAGAGGAGACACACACTACGCTCTCTTGTGGAGACTTTACTTTTGTTCTTTCTTGCTGGTACCACATAAATGGATAAGCCATTCAAACGGTTGTGGTATATGGAAAAAACACTAATTTTTAAAACATCAGACCCTGAAACATCTTTGGATTTATTAGTCATTTCTCCTCAGTTTCTTGGGGAGAATGTTAAACTGAAATAAAACTGAACAGTTCAATGTCTGCTAGGCAAGAGCTGTTTCTTTTAGTACAGTCAGCTGTACGAGGTGCTCTCTTGTCCAAAGACAGTGGGATCGTATGGCTCAGCCACTCAAATGTTGAGAACAAGCAGATCAGCATTAATTGCTTGAGGTGAGCAATATATTTCTAAAATATATTTCTAAAAATTTCCTGCCATACGGGCTGTGCTCAACCAGGGAGCTCACGTATAGACAAAACAAACAAGGAGTCCTGTGGCACTTTTAAAGACTAACACATTTATTTATCGCATGAGCTTTCGTGGGAGAAAATCCCACTTCCTCATATGCTTTGAAGCCTCCCACGGAAGCTCATGCGATAAATAAATCTGTTAATCTTTAAAAGTGCCCCAGGACTCCTTGTTTGTTTTGCTGACCTAGACTAACACGGCTCCCCCTCTGGAACAAGTATGGACAGGCTGGCTGCTGTCTTCAGCCCATTATTTAAGAGCTCCTTCTTGGATATTAAAGTTGCTGAAACGAAGAGAAAGAGGAATCGCAATTTCCTAGCATGTTTTCTTTTGAAAATTTCCCCCTCACTCTCAATCCAGGTATAAGCAGCCACCACAGTCTCTGCTCTTGGCTCGTTTCATTTGTAACAGGAAAGCAATGGGGACAGTTGCAAACAATTCCCCAGTATGAAGGTTACAGGTGTGCCCCCACTTTGACATTCCCTCTCCATCTCTTTTGCCCCTCTCAGAAGGGGCGCGTATGTCAGCAGAAAAGGCCTGCATCCCCTCAGGTGACAGGCTGATGAACGACATATCCCTTTTCCTGGGAGGCAGCAGTGAGAATCGCATACATTTTTCTGGTCTGAAATCACTCCCCCAGCCTGACTGCCATTGATGGCCTGTAGTTCATGTTTTCCTAATAAACCAAACTGTAAAGAGGGAGGTGACAGGAAAGGACTTACACAGAAAGTTGGGGCAGAGGGGTGTCTCCGAGATAAGGTGCACCAGACTCACCATGGAATTCCTCGTGTCATGCCCAGATGACTGGCGCTTTTCCCAGTTATTCCAGGGCGTTATGAGACGAGCGTAGAGGAGCGGGAGGAAGAATATTGCCAAGAAGGAGTAGAAGCCTCTGGAGTTAGTCACCTCTAGTCTAGAATCATCTTCTCATCCATATGCAGATCCTGTGTGATGGTGAGAAAACAGCCCGTCTTTTTGCCTTTAAAAGCCCCCAGACTCAAGCTGCTGAGCTCCCGCCAGTCCCAAATACGTCAGTGGGAGGGACAGCAGCTGGCATCCTGCAAAATGGAGTGACAAAATCCCAAGGACATTACTGAAGTAATTCCCACACTTCACGCAGGATTAAACCATGGAGTGTCCGTCACCGCCGCCTCCCGCCCATTGCAAACTACCCTTTGCATAAGATGAAGGGAGCCGGCAAACCAACTGCTGCAATCCACGTTGCAGCTCCCTGCTGAAGTATCAGATACTTGCTCCATACTTGTGCCATCACCAATAGCAACGTTTTAACCATCTTCCATCCTAAAGGGCCTCATGAACTAAGCACGCCCGAGCTTCCCTTTTTAACTAAAAATGGGCAGAGACGGCTCAGAATTATTAAGCCCGAGCGGCATTAATGACTTCCCGTCTAGCTAGAATTGAGGTTGCTAGTCACTGTCAGCGGACAGGGATAGACAAGACGAGACTGAAAACCTAAAGCTCCACATCACGGCCCACGTAGCTGCATCTGTTGCAGGAGGCTACAGAGATTGGAAAGATGCAGCCCGCTTTCCCTTCCAGTACGGGACGAAGCCTCCGTCATTTGCAGATGGCCCCAAGGGATGTTTGTTACATTCTGAGAAAGTTCCAGGGGGGGTAGCCATGTTAGAAACAAACAAGGAGTCTGGGGGCACTTTTAAAGACTAAATAAATAAATTTGTTAGCCTTTAAAAGTGCCACCGGACTCCTTGTTTGTATTCTCAGAAAGGGAGGCCTGGATTTCTGCGGCTCGTAGGCTAATGCCGACAGTGCACCGCATCTTGGCCCTGAGCTACCACCGAGTATTTCTTCAGGCCGCTGTACAATTGTTAGCCACACTCTCTATTCCACCTGATCTCTCTCGGGCTTGAGCAATGCATGGAAGTCACAATAGAGAACACAAGGGAGCGGATAACTTAGTACCTCCACATCTGGGCCTACGCTGTGACCCTTTTACCCAGCTGTACCCTGGCAGTCCTAGCAGTTATAACGGGAATAGCTGCTCACCATGGCTGACTAAACACGTTGGCCCATGTTAGCTAGCTCGATCTCACACACACCTTCTACAACCCCTGTCCAGGTGCGATCAACTGCATGTTAGCAGGTGCTAACCTGGTCAGGTTAAAGCCTCGAGGGAGCACACGCTTTAAGTAACTCCACGTTAGCACATATTGAAATCTGCACTGCCAGCTCTACAATAGACTTCTCCAGTGTGCTTGTTAAAATGCACGGGAATTACCCATTCTAAAAGCCATGCTTTTAAATCCCAGACCACGCAAGGCTAAGGGAAGCATGAACTGGCCCCTCGCACGTTGTATGAGTGACGGTTACTTTTCGCTTACATACGTGACAGCCCATTTTACATACATGAAACCACCACACAAAACACCAGCAAAAGGACTCAAAAACACACTTAAAGCAGATCTCATCTCCAGCTGATAGTGTTTCTTGGGGAGGGGTGTGTATTAGTTCAAAGACAGTTGAATGTGCTGTGTCTGGGAGCTACCGTGCAGTGGTGCTGGAAGAATTTTTATCATGGGGGTGCTGAAGGCGGAAACCGTGTATTTGGGGTGTTATGACTACTTGAAGTAAGGGGTGAGGCAGCGAGTCCCAGCACTCTGCTGCGTTGCCAGCTTTCACAATAAAAATGTTACAAGCAGAATGCAAACCAGGTACAGTTTTAGCTCACAACAAGCAGAATTTTAGAATTTCTTTAAAAATAAGGACGTAGAAAAGGCTCTCATTTCATGGCAGATGAAGTGGAGATGCCAATTTTAGATTTCCTGGCTAAAGTATAAAGGGCTGTTGGAAATAAAAGTTTCCCTATAGACAACATCCCTCTGTGTGCTGAGACCACAGCTGGTTCCATAATATAGGCCAGAGCAGGTTCCCTGCCACTCAGAGGTTTTTGAGATGGTGCCAAACAACAGGGGAGTGTGATGAGACATCACATGGGAAGCTGGGATCCTAGATCACTTTATGATTTAGGGCACAAATGAAAATTAATTGGGGAAAAAGCCCATTGAGTCAATCTCTTGAGTCCAGTGTATATAAATACATCATTGTGCATTTTAGTACCTCATCTCGAGCTTTCATGCCTTAGGTATGTGACATGAATAGGAAGAACTGTGTGCAAAGCCTCATCCGTGCCAGAGAAAACATAAATTGTCCTTAATCTCATGAAGAACAAGTAAGCCAACAGGAACCATTGTGGCATTTGGTCCATCCTGCCCAGATACACCAACCAAGACTCTTCCTTTTTTACAATCAAGTTTTGGACCTGACATTAAAAAAGAGCTGATTTTGGGTTATGTTATATAAACTTTTCAGCATCTGGGAATTTTTTAACTTTTTAAACAGAGGGTCAGAGGCTGAACTGGTGTAAATGGGTGTAGCCTCACTAATTCTAATAGAGACAGCTGGTGAAAACTGGCCTGAGGGTCTACCCCTTTGTTTGGATTTAAACAGTCCTCCTTCCAGACATTAAAGTCTTTTGTTAGAGCATGAGACCCAGAAAACTACATTGACTGGTCTATTTTCCTTGTCCAAATGGAGTGAAGCACAATACAAACAAAAACACCAGAATAAATAGTGAAAAGGAAGTTAGCTTTTTAGACCTTCCCATTTGAATATTTTCAATGTATTCCTAGTAGTAGGGAAGGAATTTTGTAAAAAAAAAAAAAAATTGTGATTTTTTTTTGTATACCTCATTTTATCTGTTATTGCAACTACAGCACACAATGGGAAACGGATAATGTTGACTCAGTGGCAGTGAATAAAGAAAGCTAGCCTTGGTTGCTGATTGTCATTGTGGCAAAGGATAGCTGGACCCTATTCAAAGGTCCTTCCTCCGGAAGTGGGAATTTTGCCTAAGTAGGACTTCTATGGTCAGACTCTACATAAAGAGAAGTTATTTTAGGGTCTTGATAAAACCCTGGTTCTCTGCTTGTCCCAGATGCGTTTGGCCATTTTATACATTTCAGCGTCAAACTAAAGAATGAGACACTTTATAAGCAGTTAGTAGTTATTTCAGACTACTTAGGAGGCTAAAACCCAAAGAACAGCACACTGTGCGTTAGAGCGCCCTGGGTACCTTCCACCACTGGAGAAATTCTAGCCCAAATGAGGCGTTTCTATCCCTACAGGACACTGGTTTAATCTGTTTAACAATGAATCTGCATGGCTGGTGGTGCTGGCGAGGAGCAAGTCTTAAGAGACATTTATTAATGGGGGCGATTAGTCAGCCAGCCATCAGAATGCCTTGAGACAGGATTATTGGGAAAGGAGGAAACTGGGGAAAGCCAGATGCCGTACACAATAACGTCTTTGACAAAGGAAAACAAGCAGCAAGCAAATGCTGATTCATCATGTGCCTGCAGAACGATGAAGGAAAAGATACACCATTATCCTGATTCTGCTTTAATATAATCCCTAGAAATAAATTATCTTATTTTCCTCTGCTTTTACACCGGTATATCTCCACTGGCCTCAGTGAAATCTCTTCAAATTCACTCTAGCGTAACAAGGGCTGACCCAGGCCCATGGAGTATCTTTGTTGCTATTATAAACACTTGATGCTCAGAAAATAGTCAGCTGCTTCTTTGGTCGGAGGAAGTGTACGTGGGCAATAAACTCTGTAAGAATCTGTACCATGCAGCTGGTTTTCTGCATATGGACAAGCAATTGCAAACGGGAGGGGTAGTGCAACGGCAACAATTTCTCAAGTATTAAGAAAAGTACCGGAAAAGTTTGAGAACCCCCTGATCTCAAATATTTGAAAATGGTGTCCCCCAGCTTGGGCTGACCTGGAGAGGAATTCTTGGGGGTATCTTCACCCCAGGTTTTCTCTAGGTCAGTAACTTGTGTTCGCACAGAGAGAACAGAACACCCAATGTTGTGTTTGAGGCAGGGCTGAAATGTGCAGAGATGTCGCAAGCAGGATGTTCCCAGCTGCCTTTGTGCGGAGTGTCTGTCACTGCAGCACAAGCACACAGGCACATGAATGGGAATAAAGTGGGTGTACTCAAGCAGCCTCTATTTATCATCAGCAGAGTGAATGACCCCTACAATTAAGAGCACAGAATCTGCTTAGTTTTGGCATCATTCATTCCTAACGGCTGCTGCCACACAGATGAGGGTGAAATTAAACCTGCGCTCAGCATGATAAACCATTTCTATCCAAACTGTTGATCTGAGAGGTAAACTGCACTGGAATTGGACCATTTAAGAATCATCCCTGTAAATCTTCAAAAGCCTTGGCAGCTGGAATGAGACTGCTGGAGACTGCTTTGCTGTTTGTCTGGGGTTTTTTTTAGTAATTAAAATAGCTTTAGCCAGAAGGTGAGCAAAAAAGATAGTCAAAGCTCAAGTGGCTAAGTCCTACAAACTTTTGGGTGCTTATCTGTACCTCCTCATCCTGCAAAACTGGGCTGGGAATCCTGCAAAACCTGCTATAGGCAATATTTTAGCAGATCTGGTTCTGGTCCCATGAGATCAGAGATGGATGAAAATGAAGAGTGAAAAAAAGTAACTTATAAGAATAAATCCAGGTCTAAAAACTGGGCAGAAGTTTGTTTTTAATACAGAAGAAGAAGAGCTCTTATTTTATCCAGCCTCAGGGACTCCCTCCCCAATGGGACATGCAAAGAGTTGGCCTCCTCTCGATCTATGCAAACCTCATTTCTGCGGTACCTGAAAACCTCTCAGCTTGACCTGATCCTATATCTTACACTTCCCGGCATTTATTTTCTTCCCATTCTATACATTCCCCATCTTCAAAGTGTCTGACGAAGTGGGATTTTCTCCCAGGAAAGCTCTTGCGATAAATAAATCTGTTAGTCTTTAAAAGTGTCACAGGACTCCTGGTTTGTTTTGCGATACTCTCGTCACTTACAAAACCAGTCTCTTGCTTTCTCAACACCAGCTGCTGCACACTTGGGCCTTGCAAATAGTAGCTGGTGTGAAATATTTCAGCCACACACCTCAAAGTATAATTATTCCCTCCCACTAGCCGAGAACATTCACCCTAACAGGGTTTGCAGGAATGTGAGCAAAGGGGCTATTTTAATTTAAATGTGTGTCAACATCTTTCATCCTGTCAAATTCCAAAGGGGAAGCCGTGTTAGTCTATTGTAGAAAGACAACAGAGTCTTGCGGCACTTTTAAAGACTAACAGATTTATTAATCGCACGAAAGCTCATGCGATTAATAAATCTGTTAGTCTTTAAAAGTGCCGCAAGACTCTGTTATCTTTCATCCTGTCCTTGCATGTGGGTGGGACCAAAAAAGACACCCCAGGACAGAGCACTGTCTAGACATGCAAATACAGAAAAAGTATTCCCTCCTCACACCTCCTGTGGCTTTGAGCGGTGTCCTGCAAAGAGCCCGTTCTCAGCTAGCGACTCCTTGGACACAGGAGTAGTACTCATATACAGGAGGCAAACCAACCCCCTGTGTTGAAGCCCTGCAAACAGAGGCAATTACTCAGCCACTTGGTGAACCCCACTTGAGTTTCTACGCTGTAATTAGAGTCAAACCCTCCTCTCCGTTAGCAAAAAACATAAATAAAAACGAACAACAAAGGAAAGCGACTGTCGTGGTATTTATATGGCCTTCACTGCTGTAATATCTCAGAACATTTAATCTCAAGGGAAGTGTTCTTAGATCTATTTTAGAGATGGGGAGGGTGAACCAAATAGCCCAAGGCAACACAAGATGTCTGTGACAAAGAAAGGTATTGAACCTGGGTCTCCCAAGTCACAATTTGGTACCTTAATTAATGCACCATCTTTCTTCTGTATGGCTTCTCTAACGTATAGCTGTGACAGCAGAGGGATGGAGACCAGCAGATACTAGGAGCCTACAGGCCTGAAGGAACTAGGCTTATTTAGTCTGCAGAAGAGAAGACTGAGGGGGGATTTGATAGCAACCTTCAACTACTTGAAGGGGTGCTCCAAAGAGGAGGGAGGTAGGCTATTCTCAGTAGTAACAGAGGACAGAACAAGGAGCAATGGTTTCAAGTTGCAGCTGGGGAGGTCGAGGTTGGATATTAGGAAAAACTTTCTCCCTAGAAGGGTGGTGAAGCATTGGAACAGGTTACCTAGGGAGGTGGTGGAATCTCCGTCTTTGGAGATATTTAAGGTTCGGTCAGACAATACCCTGGCTGGGATGATTTAGTGGGAGTGGTCCTTCTTTTAGCAGGGGGTTGGACTAGACGACCTCATGAGCTCCCTTCCAGCCCTAAGAGTTTATGATTCTATGATTTGTTAAGCACTTACAGTGCGCTCAGTCCTTTGTACTAATTGTCCCCAAAAGCTTCCAGTCTAGAGGAGACAGAACCAACTAGGATTCTTGGGCAACTGCACCTCAGTTTTCCCATCTGATGCTTACCCACCTTTGGACTGTGCCTTGAGGGCAGCAGATAAAGAGTTCTACAGATGCGCCGCGTACAATTTGACATGATTTTGTTCAGCTATTTCGTCACATTTCTATGAGGCCACCTGCATCAAGGCATCTCAACGGCTCCGCTGACCCATGCCCGTTCTTGGAAAGGTTTAAAAGAAAAGATTTATCGTCTCAGCGTAGACGGCAGTGGTTGAAGTAGCAGGTTCTGAATCTTGGCTTGGCTTTATAAACGGCCCCAAGCAACTCAGCGTGGGCTGCGTCGCCAGGATCCTCAAAGATACAGTGGGGATTTATATCAGCACATGGGCCAAATTCCCAAACACACAGCCGTACTCAAAATCAGTTAATATCGTCAGAAAATACAGCACCCTGCCCAGTGAGAACAGCGATTCCATGTCCCCAATAGATTCATCCCACTTGAGCGTCTCACCGAATGCCTTCATTTGCACTCAAGATGCTGATTGCTGAGGCTGTCAACTGTTCAATCATTCAGCGATGTTAACGACGCAACATATTACACAGATCTTACTCACCAATAAATAGGCTCTTAGAGACGGCTGTTTAACTCGCTTACAGCACGCTTTGCAATTGCAACAAGTAGCTAACAGCTTCAGAGCTTTGAAAGCTACTATCCTAACCCTGTCCTCTATTAGAAACCTTGGGAATTCTGAGCTAATTGGAGTGAATTCACCCCTGGAGCTTTTTAACTAGCCTTTGGGGTTTTAAGGTACACACGAGTCACGTTTTCAAGCTTTTCTCCACCATCGTGAGGACTTGGAACTTACTTTTTGAAAATGGAAGCTGAGAATCTCACATAATCACAAGGCTCCAGGAGCTGGGGCTTTAAAAAAACCACCCCAAGTAGCACAAGATATATGACACAATCACAAGCATTGGCACCACTGGCCGGCTGCCCCTATCCCCTCTGCTCATCAGTTGAGTCTGTGCTGAATTAGCTTTTGTTCACTAAAGATTCACTCCAGTGGTTTCTCACACCAGGAATGAAACCTGATTTGGCCATGGGGCCTTGGCTTCCAGCCGAACCATACACTCTTCCTTTCTCTGTTTCCTGCCCCTGGGGGTGGGGGGGAAGTGGGGGAGAGCAGGCTGTTTCTTTATTCTTTTAATCCTAGATTGTACTGATTGCAAGCAGCTTCTTTCATGTTGTTACATTTGTCCTGTGAGGCCTTAGGGATCAGACGAAAGTACAAATTATTTTAGATTTAAGGGAACATGGAGGGCTGGAGGGAAGGGACGTTTTAAGGTGTGCTTGTTTTGCTGAGATGTGAGAACTAAAATTAGCCTGGCAAGGACGTGGGCCAGAGGAGCGGGAGGGGAGCCGGGAATTGATATTTCAATACAAGAAAGCCCATGATTTTGGGGTCTGCACTGAGCATAGGGGAGCAGCCATGATGCTATATTCTAAGGTTAATAGTGTAAGTGACCCACTGCGGGGAGAAGCTGTAAATGCTGTGGGACTCGAGTCCCCTAAGGTATGGTGCAGTCAGAGGCTGTGCCCTGAGCGATCCATGCATTAGACCCTTCTGGATCTAGCCCTCAGTAGGGCCCCAGCAACACACTCAGGGTGGCAGAACTTACAGCCGGGCGTTGCTGGCACTGGGTACATGGGCCCCAAATCTGCTGTGCAGCCTGCCCGCCTGAGCCCCAGCGCCTTGCAGAGCTCAGCTGGGGCCAGGCAGAGTCTGGGAGAAGCCGCGGGAGGGGCTTGGCTCAGGGCTGGGGGGCCTCAGGAGCTGGCGGGAAGATGGGAAGGGATCAGGGCTAAGGAGTGCAGAGCCGGGGGGGCACAGGAAGGTGTATCCTAGGGCTCAGGGAGCCTGCAGAAGCACTGGGCTGGGCGCCAGGTAGCCCTGGGGTGGGGAGGTTGGGGGCCTATGCCCCAAATTATTTTCTTGAGGAGCAATCCTCCCAACTTACAGTCGCTGTTCTCGGGCAGCCAGAAACAAACCGTGCAAGTCTCCTTGTCCGGAGGAGATAATCCCAACCCGTGGGCAGGCCCAGGCAGGTGTATGGGGCTCCTCATAAATTTCATATGGGCGTGAGGGGAGGGGCCTTAATTCTGCATGTCTGTTTCAGTCTCACAAGGGCAGGTGGGTCTTGGAATAAATCCCCCTAGAGCGTGTGAAGTAATTTATGGGCATGCCCTGTAGAACGGGTTTTTCAGGCCACCCCCCTGCGAGAGGCCATAGCACGCCAGCGCGCAGATCCGTGACCAGAGTCCACTGTCTGTCCGGCACCTGTAATCTCCTTCAGGCCAGCCGCATGGCCCCGCTATTTGCAGGCCTCTCGCGGCTTGCTACAGTAGGCTGTTTCCCAGCCCTATTCTCGGCTTCCTGTCCCAGTTCCTAAGCTGCCTGGCCTCCACTCCCAACAACCCTACCTAGGATGCTGCCTCAAACCTGCCACGCAGCCCTTCCCTTCCAGTACTAGGGATTACGGAGACAGCACTCCATTGGTCCAGTGCCTCAGTTCAGCAGTTGTCCCAGCCAAATGTCAGCCACCCTGGCCCGGCTCAAAGAGAAACCTCTCTCTGCCTCTTCTCAGATCCAGTCAGTCTCTGCTGTGCCCTTCCTTGGCAAGCTCTGCCCCAGTAAAGGGTGGGACACTCACATCAGACAGCTCCAGGCTCAGCCCCTGCTTGGACGTGCGCAATGCCGCCGGCCTCCAAAGCTCCCTGCTCATCAAAGCTTCAGCAACAGTCTCAGGACGCTCGCTAGCAGCTTCCAGCACGGGCCGTGCTTTCATTCCCAAATTGGGGTCCACCACACTCCCTGGAGGAGGAAGGGTCTGTCTCCTTTTCCCCAAGACATCGTGGGAGTTGTAGTCTCCCAGGCAGGATTTGCTGCACATGGGATCTTCTCAGCTGTAAATCTCCCAATAACTTCAGTGCAGGGTGCCTACTGCCTACACAACCTTTACAGCAATGGAGAGGAGATTAAAAAATGCTGCGATGAATCCAAGTGACTCCTTTTTCTTCCTTTCGGGAGCCCTCTGCCTTATTAAACAGGAAAGCCCAATCAGAGCCACTTGGAAAAAAATTAAAGCAAAACAATCATTGTACAAAAGTTGTCTCCCTGCTTTGGAGTGACATTTCACTGCGCTGGAAGTTTTCTGACCTGTTCTGGTCTCAAAGCTGTAAAGATTTAAAACTAACCTCCAAAGGAAGTCGTCTTGAATTGTAGATCTTTCCCGAGGGATTCCAGCTCCTATTCAGAAGAGATTTTGCTTGTGCATTGATTTAGTACATGCATTTAATCTGTGATTTGTTCTTTGAAGTTTCCCTGTGCTGGAAAGATCAGAATAATAAAAATGACGCCTCACTGGTCAAAATGTCCCGTGCATTCACTATGATTGTGTGTGCATTTACAACGTACAGGTGGAAGTGCTTGCACATTGGTGCTTGCATAATTACTTACATGCTGTTCTGAAAGTCTGGACCACAAACGACAAATATTCTGCTGGCCCTAGGAAACATCTAAAGCTTTCATAAGTCAGGCTCAGAGGAAGCCACTACTGAGACCAAGTCAGCCAGTCTGTAAAGCTGGCTAGCGTCCTTCTTCCCCTGTACTCCATCACTAGCCAACCCATTCTCCCCATCAGCAGCTGCCAGCCTTGGACAAAACAGCTGGCATTTTTTTGAATTCTGGATCAGGAGATAATTTGAAGAAATGGAAGGGGAGAGAGAATCTCAAAAAAGCTATCCTCACAGTTTCCCAGTAGGGATGGACTGTGACATCACAGTGCAACGCTGTTCAAAACTGCCTTCTTAATGGGGTTTTGAAAGTCTCCATCAACTCATTCCATCCGGCTTTATTGCCCTACCTCCTGGTCTGCTCTCTCTCAACTAGCTTCCTCTCCCTCCCCGCTCCTCCCAGCAACTCGCCACAATCGGCAAGTTCCCTTTCAGCACACTCCAATTCCTTTCTCCAGTCCCAGTGAGACTTGCCTTTGAAATTTAGCCTCCAGTTATTCTCAATGCCACTGACTGCGCTTCCCCTCCATCCCTGCCCTCTCCCACTCCCCACCACCCTCACTCTGGAAATTAGTCTGCAAGAACATTTCAATCTTTGCTGCTTTTCTGTTTCTACAACAGTGGATCATCATCCCATAGGCAAAGAAACTGAGGCATGGGGTTAATTGACCAACAAGTCCATAGAAAAAGTGGGAACAGGCCTCCGGCCTCCTGATTCTCCCACCTTCTACCCCTCTATACCGGATCACATTTCACCTCTGTTGTGTGCTATTATACCCCCTATATATCTAGCCAGCGTGTCCCCTCTTCCAGCAGTGTGTTTCAGAACCATGTGGAAAGCATATCACAGTGCACTTTGTACTACATGACATGGGGATTGCCGGAAAGGAAGATCACAGGCTCAGCGTTTAAGTCAGTCGCTCAGTTCAGGCGGATAAGAAAGGTTGCTATCTGACACATCACTTACCCCTAAGCCCAGCACCAAGAACATTTCCGTCCCCTGCTTTCTTTCAAAGAGCAATGACATTTTACAATATTAAACAACCCCAACCCCCCCCCCGCCCTGCTTCAGGTCAACAATTTCCCCTTTTAACACAGCTCTTATCAACTGCTCCCTGCCCCAAATCTTGGACCCTGCCACTGTTCAATAATATAGCTAGCTGGCACTGCAGTCTTCCTGTTAGAGAGTTGTGGTGTATAAATGGGCCTCTGTGTGGGGCTCCTCTGCCAAATCTGTCTGAAACAGTGCGAGTTACAAGCCCGCGCAGAGTACCCACAGCTATTGCAAACTGGTTCCCTCAGACAGGAAGTCAGGACAGTTTCATACATGTCTGGAAGTTGGGAATTTGTGTCTTGATCAGGCTTGCCATCACGTTCACAGGGCTCATGCCCCCTGCCATAGTCTGTCTTGACATCCCTTGCGGGGGCGAGCCCTGGGTTGCGTTTCATGGGCTCCGCCAAAATGTCACATCCTACAGAGTTAATCCTAGCATCCTGTTCTTATCCCCACTGATTATCCCAGTCGCCTGTGGCATGGTTTTTGCCCAATACCAGAGTTTATGAGATCATCCCATCATCTGGCCCTTGGTTTATGGGGTCATCCCAGAGTCATGATTTAAGAGGGTGTCAGCCCATCATCATGCTCCAGTTGCTCTGCTGGGAACAGCAGTATCTCTAGTGAAAAGGGAAGAGACAAGACTCAGCTTTGAGAAATATAAAAAAGGTTCCTTCTTGTGCTGGCTGGACAATGGCAGACGTGGTTCTCCTTGCCTCTCTATTTTCCAGTCGAACACGTTATCTACTGATTAATGTCACCACACTGGAGTGCCTATGTCCCGGCCTCGACTGCATGCTCCTGGAAGGGGTAGCTGACAATACAAGAACCATGAAGACTCATTTTCCTTTCCCCTGGCGGAGAGAAGCTGGCTGCTCTGTTTGCTCTCTTTCCAAACAGTGGAAACACCAGAAAGGGAGAGGAATTAGTGAGGGGGCTAACGCCAACGTAGTACTAAGAGTCATGGGATGAAAATTTAAGTGGAAGAGTTTGATTGACTATCAGGGAAAGCTTTCTAACGATGTGATCCCTGTACGCAGAATTAGCCTCCCACGGGAAATGAGGGAAGTGACTTCGCTTTGGTCATGTAAACGTAGACTGGACACTGCACAGAGAGAGATGGGGATTGACAGGGGGAACAATCCGCCTACGTTCTTTAATTAGCCCTTTGCATCTCTCCCTGTTTTTTCTTTCACACAGAAAAGTGGGTTCTTGATTAAAATGTGTTCATGAAATAAATGTTTCAATTGGTATGCGCCCTCCCGGTGCCTCGTGGGAGGTCAGTTCCGTTGCCTCATGTCTCCGTTCTCTTCTTTGGGCTGGGTTCCTCAATTGAACACATCTCCCATGGCGCACTGTGGTCATGGGACTCAGATGACGCACTTCTGCGCACAGAGATCATGATGCATCCTGGGAGATGTTGCCTGGGCAATAAGCCCAGCCTATAGAGGAAAATGTGTGCGTGAGGCACCATGGCTGTCATTTCCAGCTGATGTATTTTGGAGTTTTGATTTTTTTACTTAAAAATCAAAATTTTTCTTGGGGGAGGGTTAATTTTTGTTTTATTCATTGAACTGATCAGTTCCTCCTCCAAGGGCTACCAAGCAGTAGTAAAGGAGTCTGTTTGTCAGCACAAGAATATGTTCCACTCTGGTTTCCAAAGGCTGTAGGCAAGGCTTTGAGTCATCATGTGGTCAAATCATGCAGGAAAAACTAAATCTGAATGATTGGGAACGGCACGGAAACTGCTGATCCAAACAAGCAGCTGTGCGTCCCTGAAGGGCTCTGAAGCGAAATCTGATACAGAAGTGGATGCCGTGGGACATTCTGTTTAAACCCGGTGAGATTTACGAGGTTCGCTGATACAGATTTTATCTCTAGCCAGAATCCGTTACCACCCCCTTTGCTGGAATTTCACTTGGGTTGGCTGGGCTGTTCCCAGCTTTGTTTGCTTCTGGATAGTGTATGGGGTGGCTCTGTTACAGTGTTTTGTAAACATGTGGAGATGGGAATCTTTAGGGTCTAATGTTATCTGTTTAATTTACATTCAAAACTCCATTGAACTGAGAGGGTGTGATAACTCCTAACCGGACCACTGCCAGAGAGGAACAATCAAAGAATAAGACAGTATCCTTTTTCCCCACTGCCAGGATGCCGTTCTGGCAGGGTAGTAATGGGATTAGCACCAGTGTAGGCAATCGTTTCAGGTCACCACCACTGTGTCACCTAAACTTGCTCTAGGTACCCTAGGTCGCGTTATTTCAAGTCCTTTCTTTCAGGTGTGGTTAGTTGTCAATCCCAGATTTCCCCCAGAGAGTCCAGCTATTTTAATATCCAAGACCCGACTGAAAATACTAGAGTTTTTTTGTATTTAATACAGATGCCCGTATTGTCTGCACAGAAACTGGAGAGCAGATGATCTACTGAGAGGCTATACCATCTCCTTCCATTGCAGGATCATTTGCTACATGGTGATCCAAGCACAGGCTAGTGAACCAAAGTTCAACTCAGCTTCCTTTTGTGTGTGTGGGGGGGGAAGATTCATCCCCGTAGAAAACAGACCGGGCAGGGGATTGGATCATCCATCCAAACGCACAACTGTCCCAAGATCTACAGGTTACTTCCCCCATGGCAGTAGAACTCGGCCATCCAAGATATACTGGCCGTTCACTGTCTCGACCTCCTCCTGCTGGGGCCATTTCATTAAGCACATGCTGGGTTAGACGCCCCTTTGTTCACATCCAGGAGGGGAGCATGCGATTTCAGATTTTTTGAAGTGCTTGGGGGCGGACAAGGTAGAAACAGTTCGAAGCATGGGGCTGCCACAGCTTTTGCAGAACTCCCTTCATGCTGGTGGATTCCTAATGTTTGAGGCAAGAGGAGGGGAGAAATGACCCATTGGAAGTCAGTGGAAACTGCAGAGTCAGCTTTCTAAGGTCTATTAATCCACACAAAAGATCTCTGGGGCTGTAGTCAGATCTGGCTTCTGTGCTTGAGTGATCCAGGACAACTGGGCCTATTCTCCTACAAAGGTTCAGGGAGTGAGTCATCTACTTGATTTCATTAGCCAGAAGAGAATAACGCGTTTGCCCCGCCCGTGACGCCACGGGAGAAGTAACTGCAACACCTTTGCTTGCCCTTTGTACAGATGTGAGTTGGAGAAGACTGAACAAAGCAGAGCCAGGGGAGAGGAATGATTTGCTACATCTCTCTGTGTGCTGCCTGATTTATTTTTAAAAGCGGTTTTTATTAAATTATAAAGACACGAATCACTTTGCTCCCGGCATAAAGTATCATATTTCCCAGCTCAGGGAAGATTCATGGCTATCAGTCTCCACAAGCCAGAGCTGTGCTAAGTATTAATAGATTTTATTAAAAGCCTGCCCATTTACATTTTTTTCGCTGAACACCGCTTGAGTGATAATAGACACATTGTTGCTCACGGAGTGCCAACCTCTGTTTTCAAAAGGCCGCCATGCTGAGATCAGGCTTTTATTTTTTAAATACGGAAACCGGGTTTGATGTATTGGGAAATTTCACAGAAAAGATAAAACTTCACAACGAATATAGATACAGCAAAAAGATCTTGGAAATGTTACTACCTGTTTTTGGAGCCCTAATGTAAAAGCTTTCCCTACTTTGATAAGGAGATGACGCAAAACCAGGGTTACTCTTCTACCCATTGCAGCTGGCGGAAAGACTCCCATTGATTTCAATGCATGGAGGGTCAGGCCACCATCTATAGAATTTGGCCCTTTTGGGGTATCAGCTTCTGAGCAACACACTAAGATAGCACAACAAAAAGCATGATCTTTTTGCAAGCCGCCGGTGTGTTACAACCCACTTCTCTCTGCTCAGATGACAATCTCACACGAGCACGCTGTGTCCTTCCGGCCTGATTTACACCAGCATTCTTCCTAAAACTTATCTTAAAAGAGGCAGCAGGGGACTGAAGCAACCTGGCTTCTTGCCTTAGGCCTGCTACAAGCCTCCTGGGTGACCTCAGGCACGTCACTGTCCCCGTTTTATAAGTGGGAGTAGCGATATCAACCTCCTTCATAAAACCCTTTGAGCTCTACGGGTGAAGGGCACTAGATAAGAGCGGTGGGGTGGATTAAAGTCTCCCACAAATGCTAGCAGAAGTGCTAGTGTAGACAAGGCACAGGGGGCAACTGGTATTTTCCCCAGCGTGCCATATACACCTCTTGAACAGGGTTAGAGAGTAAAAATCAGCGAAGCCCTGTCTATAGCAGATCTTCCAACCGTTGCTACCACTACTGGAGGATTTGCAAAAAGGGCTAGTGTAGACAAAGCCTGTGAAAACCCTTCTTTCTCCTGCTAGGCTCCACCAACAATACACATATACCCCTAGATATCCAGCTACAGACCTACAGAGCTGCACACTTACCTAAGCTTGGGCCTCCATATTCTCAGTGAAAGAAGCACAGAAGTGTCTTTAAACCTTGAAGCCAAATAAATAAGAGAGCAGAACAAAATCTCCAGAAAGACCAGGGCGACCATGTGTACTGGAAAATAACATTCAGGCTGTTCACATTTGCTTGATTTCCTAATAGCCGGCATCATAGGATGCCACAATGATTAAAAACTGCCATTTCTTTGCAAAACGTGTAAAACCCTCCTGTTGATCTTTATAATAGCCTTCTTATTCAGTTCAGAGATTATAGTTCCGGTTGGAGATTTAGGCAGGGGAACTCCTGCCAGCTATTAAACAATAGTTTATTTCCTAGCAGGAAATGGTGTGTAATTGGTTTGCCATTGTTTACTCGTGGCTGATTACTCCCACGTGAAAACTGGATGCCTGTTCTCCCAGGGATGCTAAGAGACAAGCTGTTTCAATCCTTAGTGAATTCACTGAATCCTAAACTCCCTACCCCGCCCTCCAGATGTGAAGGGTGCACATGAACAGAGAATGTTCACCCTGGATGCCCCGAGATTAATGCCGCTGAGAATGATGCATTCGTTCACACAAAATGGTGGGAACAGGCATCTTTCCCAGTTGGCAGAAAGAAAAACAAAAAATACAGGTAAGTCAAGCTCAGCGGTTTGGGTCAAATATCGACTGAGGTAGCTAATGACTTCCATCACCCCCGTAGCTATGGTTCTCAACAGGCACTCAGAAGCTTCACTGAACAAGCCCAACCTTCTGAATGTGCTGGGCGTTCACACAACCAGACTCCATGCTGAGATTCCTGCTACATCCTCATAGTCTCTACAGTCAGAAGGGACCATAGTCTGACCTCCTGCACGGTTCAGGCCACAGAACCTCACCCACCCACTCCTGCAATAAACCTCTAGCTTATGGCTGAGTTATTCAAACCGTCAAATCGTGATTTAAAGACTTTAAGGTACAGAGACTCCTCCAGCAATTGAGTCATGCCCCATGCTACAGAGGAAGGTGTGAAACTCCCAGGGCTTTTGCCAATCTGCCTTGGGGGAAAATTCCCTCCTGACCCTAAATACTGTGATCAGCTAAATCCTGAGCACGTGGGCAAGACTCACCAGAAAGAATTCTCTGTAATAACTCAGAACCCAACCCATCAATTGTCCCATTGGCATATCTACCAACCAGGAGCCAAAGATCAGTCAATTGCCAAACTAAGCTGTCCATCATACCATCCCCTCCATGAATTTATCAAGCTCAGTTTTGAAATCAGCTAGATTTTTGTCCCCACAGCTCCCCTTGGAAGTCTATCCCAGAACTTCGCTCCTCTGATGGATAGAAACCATCTAATTTCAAATCTGAACTTCCTGATGGCCAGTTTCTAGCCATTAGTTCTTGTGTCCATATGTCCTGCTTTTGGCCGGGCCAGAAAAGCCAGCAGAACCATTGTCATATTTCTGCACCTCTGCTCCATCAACGTCAGAGGCAGTGCTAACAGAAGGGCCCTTGATCTACGACTAAGGTCATGTCTACACCGTAGCCGTGCTGCTAGAGCGCCGTAGCGCAGACGCGTCTTACAGAGATAGAAGGCATTTTTCCTTCGCTGTATATAATCCACCTCCTTCGGTGGTGGAAGGAAAGTGGGCAGAAACATTCTTCCTTCAACCTAGCCACGTCCACAGAGGGACGTAGAGCGGCACAGCTACAGTGCAGCCGAGTGTGGACTTTTCACATCTATGACTGCACCATCGCAATGTTGACTTAACATCTAAGCATAGACCAGATCTTACGGCTTGTCCATGTTACAGACAGAGCTGTGATGCTGCCATTGTAGCTCCAGTGATAAAGGGGTTTGTCTGTCGCCTTACTTAGCCCCCCCCCCTTCCAAGAGCCATCCCTCCAGTGGCTACGGTCAACCTTAACTACATCTCTCAGGGTGGGAATTTTTCATTTCCCCGAGAGACGTCGCTTAGGTCATCCTCCGTTTTAGGTGCCCATCAGGCCTAAGTGTCTTCTCTGCCATTCACACCCCTCCTTTGAATCGACCTCTTTTAGAAATCCTTTCCTCTGCTCAGCTCACTGACAAGGCATCCACCGCGTCCCGTATCGGGGCAGCTCTTCTATGCACAGTATTTGTCCAAGTCAGACTGCAAGTTGTTTAGGACAGAGACTCTGCCTTTAAACATTCTCCACAGCCCCATGTCTGGATACTTTACACTTAATGGCATTCGATGCCACAAAGGAAAATGTAAAGCATTTGCTTTCGAGCCGCCGGGAAGCACTTTCTCCAAATGACCTGTCACAAATCTAGGTTTTCCCATCAATTCCTTTCAGAGCATTCAAGGCTCTGCTTTCCCACACAGCTCAGGTATGTGCCTGTGCTAAGTGCACAGACCACTATGTACATGAGTCAGTCAACTGCACACATCTAGCTATTTCTTCATGTAGTTATCCAACTTCCAGACACATTGGTGGCAAGTGAATGCAACTGGCCTCTGAAAAACTGGCCCTCAGTCCCAAGTAAGCAGAATGGAGAATATTTCCAACTCACTGACCACCACAATCCATCCATCAGGAACTAAGTGCTCCTTTCTGGAAAAGAACATCTCTCAATCTCCACCAGCATCAGCCACCAGGAACTTAGACAAGCAAAATGCTCTGTGCTCCTTTCTTCCAGGAGCTGAGTGAATTGCTCTGCAATTTTCAACTCCAACCAGTGAAAGCATCTGCAAAGAAAAGGTTGATGCCATCGGATGTGCATCTGCACTCTGTCTAAGACCTGAGGGACTAACTACTCAGGCAGATGAGTTAAGTGTACAGGTCAGTTTTCTCCTGCCTGTATGCACCTCTGCCGGGGAGCACCCAGTTTCCTGAGCAGAAGATGCACAGCAGAGAGTTCTGAGATCTGCACTTCAGACTCCAAAGGGCCATGGGAAGGGCCTCTTGTTCCATCTAGTGGCCCCAGACCGACATTAAAGCAGGCAAGTGTGCATTCCCGCCATTCTACCGGCTTTGGTATTCTGCAGGTGTGCTACCTCTGGTCATAGCTGCTGGGGTTGGGTCCCTTTCCACCCTCTCCTGCAGCTATTAAAGCCTTCCTGAATCTGTCCCTCTGACCACAGGACATTTATGGCCATGATCCTTCCCAGCAGCTCTTCACACAAAAATCACACTGTCACATACTGAGAGAGTAGCAAGTTCCAGCCGAGGAATGAGGTGCATTAAAACATAAGCACCGTCCAACTGCCCAGGAGGAAACATTTTTGCTACAGAAACTGAAGTAGCTTCAGTTAATGCAGACGTCTTTAGGGGGCCACTGCCAAGTCCTTGTAAGTAACAGCAAGAATTTCACAACTTGGTGCAATGTAACCATGTAAGGAGAACACTGCCAATCTCGTACAGTACAATTCATTCCCTTTCATGGCTCTGTGGGATCTGAACTATTCTTGTCACAAGACAGAGGGCATTTTACTCCACGCAGAGACTAAAAAGTGTAAAGGGACACGGGCAAGTACTTAAGGCCCCATATTATGGTGCTACAGAATAAAATAGTTACAAGAGCTGATACGAAGAAATTCTGTCACAAAACTAAAGGTTGATAGTGAACAGGGTTTGGATTTAAACATCCTCGTCGTAGCTGCAGAGTTGTGCTACTGTTTTAAGTTTCATTCCCTGAGTCTGATTAGAAACAAAGGTGAAAATGATTTGTCCGGTTCCACCATCCAGCCTGCTGGAATGCAATGGACAGAAACCAGCAAAGAGCACGCGAAGCGGAGAATAAATTAAGGACACTCCCGTTTAGTAATCGCAGATATTGAGAGGGGGAAAGGAGGTATTTTAAAGCATGCATTTCATTGAATATCATTACTCACAGCTGAGAGCCCATGCTGTCTCACAAGTATTTCTAATCATGCTAAAAGTGCTTCCAGAGTTCAAAATTCTTGTTGTACATTTGAATACCTCCTTGAAATAGTCTATTGTGGAGATCCTATCACAGCTTAGTGAGTTCAAAGATCACTTTGGGATCCTGTAACTAAACAAGCTGCTTTATCCTACCTAGTTCAATGAGTCCCCCAGTTCAGTTGCTATTGTAAATACAAGCATATTTTTTAAGTCACACATAAAAAACCCATGCCATCTCAGGCTTTCTAAAAACACAGATGAGGAGCAATATAACACATGCTGCCAATTTACACAATCTTTTACAAAGCAAGTCGAGTTCCTTTCTCCAGATTGCCTGAGAAGAGTCCTCGACTTCAGTTTCCCACACCCACATGTATCCTCAGCAATCTACGAACACACAAGAAGTTATCCTCATTGAGCAACCTGACTATACAGCTAGATAATAAATGTAAATAGCAGATCACCCCCAGAGAGCTGATTTTAAAACATGGGAAAACTGCAAACATATAGAGCTTTGATTGGCATGATGTGTAGAATCAAGTCTCTGAAGCACAAAGGGTGCAAGCCTAAAGGAAACACTTAAAAATACCACACGCTAAATACATCAAAATCTAACTATGCTGGGAAATGCACAAGACAGGAGGTGCCCCACATAGGATCTGTGTGTTCCACCGTAATAATTTCTGGAAATGCACTCAGTGTAACAGGAGCCTTAATGGAACCTGAAATAATAATAAAGTTAATGTGTATAACTGGAGACATTACACTGCTAAGATGGCAGACAATGGAAGAAAATAAAATCGTATTGCCAAATATAACACCGGGAAATTATAGCAATATCAACAATCAAAGAACAGATGGGAAACAAGTTCTGTATAGCACATCCCACTGTTGTAAATAATCTATAGTAATATGATTATTGTTATACAACACCAGATTGAAAGCTGAGAGAAAAATTTGTTCCTAAGGTTTTAAACCCACTCCCAAGTAAGATAAAAGCACATCTATAAATGATGGCATAGCTGTCTTTCTGGTCGTCTTCTCAAGTTACATTTCTTTGTTGGAGGGAACATGCCTGGCTAGTAAAAAGCTATTCACCCACGACACCAGCTTTCATGCTTATCGCTTCCAATAGGGTTCTAGTCAGAGCAAGCCATGACTGAGACCAGATTTTCCGATACATTTAATATTCTCTTTATGTTCCAACTGCAAAGTATCCACCTATTGAATCACCAAGCTACGCGCAGATTCCTCGGCACAATTCCCCTTATCATTTTCAGCACTGCAGCTGAAGATCTTAGGACGTACTTGAAAGGAGCTAGCCCACTTTTATTCCCCATTCTTATTTAGCCACATCCTTTATTCTCCTGGCAGTGGCTATTTTTGTACTAACAGTCTAGCTTGGACTAGTCGAGTGTTTCTCGAACTTCTCAGGGTGCTGATCCCTTATTTGACATGTGTTTTTCAGGAACCCCTTGCACTAAAAAGCCACCAATGATAAGCTATGTCATTTATCTGTGTGTTTAATGGGACTTACTGAACACTGATCCTGAAAGGAAAGGGTGTACAAGTAATGGGAGAGCATTTTCTTTTTTTGATTGTAATCCAAATTTTCAATGCTTCATGACACCTGGATTGCTTTTTGTGCCTCTGAAGGGATTGAGACACTAATATAGTTTATTCCCTGTCAGGGCTCACATCATACAAGCCGGGTATGAAACTCACTTTGGTAGGAAGTAAACACTGAGAAAAGTACTAGCTATTATTTCACTATTAGTATTACAGTGACTCTTGTGATCTATCACTACTGTTGTACCGAATGCTAGTGAGTATTAGCACTACTGAATAACGGACTCTAGATGGATTATAATATATAATAGTAATAGAATCTAGATGACAAAGTGGGATTTTCTCCCACAAAAGCTCATGTGATGAGTTAATTTCTTAGTCTTTGTAAGTGCCACCAGACTCCTGGGTTCTTTAGAATAGATGGATGAGAATATGTGAGAAGAATACTTTACATACCAACTCCTTACCCCCCAGAGCTTATACATTATGATTTTCTGAATCAGCAGGAGAAAGTTGTGCCATATGACCAGAAGTGTGAGGCATTAAGGCACATGAGGCTGGACACCTGAGAACCACAGCTACCTTGCAAAACTACATTTATCTTCGTGTATAAAGCAGTCTGCTGCACTTTTATGATTTCAGACTTCTGGAATGACAGACACCAGACGGGAGGTAGGATTTTGTGTTTGCCTAATGCCCCATGGACCCAAACTGCAAAGTCTGCTTCTATATCCATTGGAGAACCGTACAGTCTGAACCTCAGCCAGCCAGTCAGGTTTCTCCTTTCACAATGCCCACTTCATCAACTGAGCAGCGAGTTCTCTTTGTCTGCTCTCCAGCCTTTTACCATTGAAATAAAACACAGGAGGTATGAGACACAGAACTTTGAAACAATTCTTTCAAAACCTAAAGGCAAGAACAGCTGTAAACTTCAGGTCAAAAGTGCAATGTGGGGGATATTAGCCAGAGACGGGTAACTGACAGACAACAGAGGCAGTGTTAGCATGTGAATTCTCATTCCAACTGGCTGCACTCCCTATGGGCTCTGTGAGATAGCTAAAAATAACATGGCAGCAGGTAAAAAGTTTAATAGGCTATTAAAGGACCTGTAAAATGACTACTAAGCGACTTATTAAAATATTGTTTAAATATTTTAAACGAGTTTCTCAGACAGCATAATGAAGTTACTTGCCTATTTTTTAAATTTCTGCACACATATGAAAAACAAAGTTTTCCTGAACATTCTCTCTTGCCGAGTTATTAATATGGGTAAAGCATGCTAAGAAAAAGTAAGCATTTCCTACAATGACACATGATAAGCTTTCAGCAGCAGAGCCAAGAGTACGAAAGCATCAATGGCAGAGACGCATATGGGACACTGATATTAGCAGAAGAAAGCTGAGTCTTTACTTTAATAGTTTTAGACAAATTAACCCACAAGAAGGTTAAGCTGTCCTCAAACACATTTATATGGGACAGGCAGAACTAAATGATTTCTAAGCGTTTTCAGAGTGCTATTATTTTCATTGCTGTTTGCCAGAAAATGGGGTGGAACACTTGATGATTACATGTTCCATTCATTCCCTCTGAAGTCCCTGGTATTGGCTGCTTGGTATAGGTCCCTGTTGGAAGACAGGACACTGGGCTAGATGGACCATTGGTCTGACCCAATACGGCTGTTCTTATACCAGCAAAACATTCAGCTGTTGATCTATGCTGTAGACTCTAGAGAACTAAAGCAAGGGTAATACCATGAGCTAAAGTTACAACTCTCACTAAATTTGGATGAGAAAATTCTAAGTTAACAGAAATGCAGACCTAAGGAATATAGCAGAAAACCCAAGATTTTTCAAATGAGGCACTGTTCTATATACTGGGTTATTGAGAAGTTTCATATCTAGATCTTCAGAATTAGTCAGTTCTGAAACTTTCTTGCACAAAACATTTTGAAGATATTGTGGAGTTTAAAAAAAACCACACTGGCATTTATGGCTCTGAACTAAAATAAAACAGTGCACATCAAATGTGTTTAAGCTGTTTATTTTACAACAAAATGTTCCATAGCACATTGCATCTTCTGTTAAAAATTCCTGGAAAAGAAAACCAAACAAAATTGTTACAAAATCATAATCTGTTTCATCAGCTTCAATAAATATTTTTGTGAAATTTCATAAACAGGCTGTAAATCCCGAATACACATTTTCATTAATACCCAGAATTTAGGAACCTGGAAAGGAAATCACATTATCTCGTCTTTACAAAGGTTATCAAACATACTTACTTGGAAACAATCCCATCACTTTTTGCCAGACGCAGAATAGAATCATCAGATTCACCCTTAAATATAAAAAAATGGAGCTCTGAAATAGGATCTACTATCCTTGGTTTCTCATTTTTAAATGCAAAAGGAGACGTGAGGGACTCAGCTATTTAAAGACATTTTTGGAAGCATCAAAGGCTTATGGTGGAATCCTATTTGTATGGATTAGCTTCTTCAAAAGTATTCAAAAATATTGATAATACACTTGGCCATCTCGCAGTACCAGAAAGTGTTTTCCTTCATACACTGTCACGTGATACTCAATAACAATCATGACAAACACACAGCATCCTGATAAAGTGCAGATAAAGCCTCAAACTGTGGTCTAAAGTAATCTTAAAAGCTGGATTTTTGTTTATGAACACCACAGATCCAACACTGCTTTAGAAATCAGCCGCTTGGTACACTGGTTGCCACACCCACACCAAAACTTCCAGCCATTTCGTTTACTGATTTCATTAGTAGAGGTTTTGGGACAATTCAATTATACATGTTTAAACTGGGGTGGGGGGTGGTGAAACAGACTAAGTAAGTGGAGAAGTTGATTTGATAATGAAGTCTGTTCATGAAGTTCACCTCTCGAATCTAAACAGAATGAATAGAAGCAAGGTTTTTGTTTGACATTTTAAACGTGTATTGAGAGCGTTAGAAACGGAAGTCCTCTATCCAGTGAGCATGTAGAGTAGCACAGGAAGCAACCCAGCACCGTTCCATTGCCCTGACAGTGTTTCACTGACATGTTCCGAAGAGAGCACAACTCAATAACAGCCGTGTTACTAAGACTGTACAGAGCCAATCTAGGCCTCACTAAAGTCAAAGGAGTCTTTCCATTTAAAGAGAAGTTGGATAGTGTCTGTAGTCATTGTTCCCTATACTGAGTCTCCAAACACTGCGCCAGATGAGAGATATGGGTATTGTGACAGACACTTCACTCCACTGGGAGCTGCGATGAGATCACCAACTTTCTCAAAGGCCAAACATTCATCACATGGGGATAAACAGTCCAACCAGTCTAAGATGGAGTAAATGCATTTCCCAGTTTTCAAGAAAATATTCTTACCATCCTACGAATTGCTCCACAAATGGCGTATGTTTTGAATTGGCCATTGACTCTGCCTGTAACCTTGTCAACCTGCAATTATAATTCGATCATTTTGATTAAGTAGTCGTTTAGGTGGACACACAATTCTTGTAATGCTTTTATTCTCTTAAAATAAAAAAATAAAAAAATCAAGCTTGCAAACAAGAGGGATTGAAAGGTAAACTGTTTGTAGAGAAATGGATCCTACAGTCATGAATCACAAAACCTGAGCCAAATGTCTACATTAAAATTACTGGTTAGTTTCTCCCCTTACATAAAAGAACCATGGAGTCTGATGGATTTAGGATAAGACAACATAACAGAAATAAAGTGGTAGACTGAATTATATTTTTTTATGAAGGCTTTTGTTAGTCTATTTTGGGACACAAGTATATGTCCAATTTAAAAGCAAGTTTGTGGACTTACCTGCCTTATGAAAAACACGCTTGTCTGGATTTAGAACTTATTGAAATTTCAAAGAAACATAAATGCTCAAGGAATGAAATGATCTCTCTATTTCAAGTTGCAGGGAAGTGTCCCAGAAAGAGAATGCTGAGCAGCGTTAAGACTAAACCCTACGGAGAGCCTCAAAATAGCAAAAAGATTTGTTTTTCACGTCTGCTGACCCCCAAGTCCTTGAATAATGAAATATAGCAAACAAAGAATGTACAGGAAATGAAATCACTTTAAAAATGTTATTCATACTACAATGGTGTAAAAAAGATGTTAAGTAATTTGCCTACTTTCACACAGTAAGCAAGACTTTGAATTAACCCACATTCCCTCCATGAAAATTTTAAAAAATTACAGACCCCATACACAGCAAAACAGAGGCAGATTTGCCAAGACAAACCAAGATAAATTATAACCAATGTAGCTGAGAGGGTATTAGGGTTATTTGGACATTTAATACAACATTCACACTGCCTTTTGAGCATTTCATAAATGTTAGTGGAAAACGAAGCTTCTACATTTCACAAATAGTTAAAGCTCTCTAACAGAACTACATCTGTCGTGAATTATGACACTCACCTCAGAAATATTCATTTGAATGGAAGCATGGTCCTTAGCACCGATTATTCGGTTGCTAGCAGAGCTGAGGAAAAAGGTAACAAGAAAAATTTAAAACAAGCAGCATGCAAGGATTATTATACTATCTGAACAAAGACTATTAAAGATCTAACCACAGCATGGATACAGCTGGCCTAACATATGGTGACAGTCATAGCATCAGACAGCTCAATGACCATACAATTAAAAAACAGACCTGACACTGAATTTCAACCTGCCTCTTATTTGGCAGTATTAAATTTGGCTATGGTGGTAAATAATCTTCATGCTAGCTATTTAATTATTTTTATAATGTATTTAGTGCTATGTTCAATGCATGGATGAGGATAACTCACACTGGAAATGTGTATTTCTGCGTGCGCTAAACAACAGCTATAGGAAACGGGAATGTAGTTGCTCCCTATATCTGAGAGGAATGCTACATATTTACTAACAGAGAAGTGGTGGTGTAGAATTAACAGGTCCATCCAATAGCATCCCCAGACAAAATTATTTTTGCCTGCACTTGATATAGTTTACTTAACAAGGTGTATCAAATTTCTTATAAAAGTTCCCAGTACATCTCTTTAATTCTCTGCCTATTTTAGTCCTAGGAATGTGACTTTCAGACTAAACATTGTGAGCCCAGATGCAGTGAGTAATCATGAGTTCATGGTAAAAACTTATAAGAACTCAGGAGCTTCTGAAACAATTCCTGCAAAAAATTTGCGCATACTCATAAATGAACAGTTAATTTAAAGTTTTTGTTCCCCCTTGAACAAAATAACACCCAACGCCACTCAGGCCACTTACTAGCTGCCTTCGAGCAGGCCTCAGATTGATTTTTCCCCCTCTTAATAGTGATGGTAACTATCCACTGAAACAACTTTCAAGTCTCCATCAATGACAATTTTAAAGTCAAGATTGGATGTTTTTCTAGTTCCAAAAAGGAGTAATTTTGGAGAAGTTCTACAGCCTGTGTTACCCAGATCAGATTACAGTGATCACAATGAGCTCTTCTGGTCTTGGAATCTAAGAAGTAGCAGATCATGTTGTAGATCACATACTGGTTGTACTTGCCATCCATACCATAACCTGTTCCTTCCCAAATGACCTGTACTCTGAACCTGGATGTCCAACCACTCCCTTTATCTAACACCAAGATTGTCTGTTCCTTTTTAACATTCACTTAATAAAATATTTTAAATTCAATTCAATTTGCCCCTTCACAGAGTACAGCGAACTGGTGCTTTGGTTTTCAAGATTCAGGGCATAAACTAATCGCCATTTAGAAATTACCTGTCAGATCATCGCACACCAGTCAGGTTTATTCTGGGGTACTGGCCGGGCTGGTTGCAGAAGACCGACCATCTGAGCCAGCCTGGAAAGTCTAATGTCCCCATACAACACTTAGCACACCAAGGAAAGGCTCTCACCATTTCCGCGGCACATAGAGGTCCACGAACTCCCCAGCGTCGTTCTGCATCTTGTTTCTCTATCTCTTCCCACAGAGCGCCGCGATACAGGAGATGCCTAAGACAAAAAAAATCTCAGGATCAGACCCGGCCCGTTGAGACTGTCCAGCACCCCTCAGTCTCTCCCCTTCCACTTTATCCTGGGCTGCTGCCCCGCACTACGGTCTCCATAGGAGCCATCACCAAACCCTGTGGGCCACGGGGCCCGGCACGTCTCCCTCTGC
>ML685788.1:6459789-6493579 GCA_007922175.1 Pelusios castaneus | reverse complement strand
GCGGGACCGACCCTCCCCGCGTGGCCGGGGCCGTGGACACGAGGGAGGAAGAGACAGAACCCGCCTTCCTCGGCCCGGGACTGGGGACGGGCGGGGTGCACGTGGGGACCGAGCCCGGCCTGCCCCCGCGGCCGGCAGCCTCCCGCCCCGCTTCGCTCCCCGCCAGCCCGGCCTGCCTCGCCTCCTACCTCGCCTGAGACCAGACGGGAAAGGGAAAGACCTTCCACCCGGAAGCGATAAGACAAAGACGGGGAAAGGCACAAGAGCGCTTCCGGGGCAGTGTCCATGACGTCACCCCGGAGTGGCGCGGGGCCGGCGGGAAGTGTGAGTGGTGGTTCATTCCACCGCGCCGGGGTTCCCTGCCGGCGACATCCAGAGCCAGCGGCATGTACCGCCCCCCACAGCTAGCCAGTGGAACGGTCCCCACGGCGCCCCCTCCCCCCCCAGCAAGCCAGGGCAGAGCTAGACCCGCCCCCACCTGAGCTGGGCCCGCAGTGATTCTGGGCGAAGGGCTGAGACTTTGCAGCCGGGGGGGGGGGGGGGGAGGGGGGGCGGGGGGGGCTCCCCTTTGGCCCCCCCCCCCCCAGCTGCTGGAAGAAAGAGCATTGAGATGCACCTGCCTATTTCTGACTTTTGTGCTGGAGAATGTGACTGCCCAGGGTTTGGCCTGTCCCTGGGGCCTCATCCCCCCATTTCACTGGGGCAAAGAACCAAGATCCAAGGGGGTGTCGCTGTTCTGAGACTCGTTCCCACTCGCAGGTTTCCCAAGGAATGGGGCCTCTGGGAACTAGCCTTGGGAGAGGCAAAAGTCCATGTGGGATGAAGAAAAGACAGACGGGCGTGTGCACTCCATCCTGTGTTACGCTGAGGCACATCTGGATGCTGGTGGATCAGGCTGTGAGCCTCTAAAACCTGCAACACAGCACTTCCAGTTACCCTCTAGGGCTCAGTTCTAAAAATGGGACCTGCCATTCAATGCAAGGCACTGAAACAGGTGTCTCCTTTGAACTAATTAGATGAACAGCTTCACGTTGGAGCCATTTGTGGCTTGTTTTCTCTTTTAGCACCTGGCCATCAACGTCAGACTGAGGCCATGTCTGTGAGCCTGAATGGATATTCTAAATTATTTGCAGTGGGTACAGATCTGTGGCTCCATTTCACATAACTTATTCATTTGCTGGATGGAAGGGACATGCAATACTTGAGGCTGCAGACCCTATGAAAGTTGACTCAAAGAACAATAGTGTAAATAACTATGGAGTGGATGTGGCCTTCTCGTGTCTCTGGATCCAGCCAGTGAACAGCAAAGTCTCTGGAATTAATTTATCATTCCAAAGCAGCACATTACTACTGACCCAGCAAGCCACGCTCCTGGTTTTGATCATACAGACTTTTGAACCTCTTTCAACTGCATCCAAACAAACCATGGAAGATGTATACCTGATGTACAAGTAGAAAATCAAAGATTTTCCTTCACACGAGTGGTGAGGCTATCCAAACCTTTCAACACATCATAAGTGTCCCAAATACATATTCAAAGATGAATTGGATGATATCCACAATGTCACACAGGAGGCCTTGACATGGCTAGTCTTACAGACCTACAACTGCATCTCTCACGTTGCTACGCAGATGCCATATACTCAACATGAGGAAGCAGATCAGTTTTGTGGAGAGAAAATAAACCCAGTTCTTTCTTTTAAATAGTGGAGGCCTGACTGAGAAACCAGAATGACTTTCTAAGGGGGGTTATGGGGGGACCTCTTATCTGGCTTTAAGATGGAGATTGAGAAGTTTATGGAGGAGATGGTATGATAAAACTGCCCCCACTAGCATATAGCTGATTTGTGATTGCTAGTCACAAATATCTCCAATGGCCGATAATGGGACAATGGATGGGGAGGGCTCTGAGTTACTACAGATAATTCTCTGTTGTCTGGCTACTGGGTCTTACTCACATGCTCTAGGTCACATTACTGTATTTGGGATCAAGAAAGAATTTTTCCCATTCTCAGAGAGGCAGACACAGTGGGGGTTCCACATAATGCTGAAGCATGAGTCACTTGCAGGTTTAAACTAGTGCAAATGGTGGATTCTCTGTAACTTGAAGTCTTAAAAGAATGATTTGAGGAATTCAGTAACTCAGCCAAAGGTTATGGCTCTATGGCTTGCAATATGCAGATGGTCAGACTACATGATCATGATGGTCCCTTCTGGCATTAAAGTCTATGAGGTACCAAGTATCTCGCTTGTTAAATGAATTTTTCCTGGCACTGAAAGGATGTATCAAATGAACAGTCTGCCATAATATCATATTTCACTACTGAATGTTCCAGATTTCTCTAACTAAAAGACTAAATGAATTAGACAGCATTCATTTCCATGTATGTTTGTTGAAGCAGCTTCTCCAGTTTGAGAGGACCACACAGTATATATATTTTAAATAGAAGAGCATTACTGCAAACCCACAAACACTGGCTAAGGATTCAGGGTCAAGTGTTGTATGTGAAACTACCCTGAGTATATGGGTGGGTTTTTTGGTTTGTTTTTTTTTTGCAAATTCACTTGGATTACCCCTTTGTGCCTTACATAACAAGTAGAAAGGAAAGGCTTTTATTCTAGAGTGTTCTTAAAGGAATATTTCCAAACAGCCAAAATACATCAAGCTGGATTGGTTACAAAATATGTATCAAAAAAATTTTATTTCACAGCCTCAATCCCACAATTTCATTCATCAAAAGAACAATATTAGACAAATTACAAACAAGAGACTTTAATTTACGAGGACACAAAACCGTAACAGTTTACATAAAAATGTACAAGCTCATATTAAGAGCCATGTGCTGAATCAAAGCAGCACCATATTTACATGTGATCCATAATTAAACCACACACTCAAATGTAAGAGGCCAGCATTTCTCTTTAAAGGAAAAAAAAAATTTGTTTTTGCATGAACATTTTAGAATGTTATGTTGGGTCCCATTTTGGTTTAGACATTGATAATGTTGCAGTAATAATTTTTTACCACACAGTGGCAGTTATTTAAAAAAAACCTAAAATAAATATACCACAATGAGGGTTAACTGAACAGGACTGTAAACCAATTTAGGGAAGAGAATGCTAACGCCTCTAACACATTACACGCACATTACTGCCTTTGCCAATGGTATCGCGATTTCTGTACAGATGGCACAGAAAAAGGTATCTAACATACAAGTTGTAGACTGCTGGCTAAAATGACACATTGGGATCAACAGCCCAACTTCAGCCTGAAGCAGGATTTCTATGGTGTTACAGAAGAGTTTCCTTCCATTTCTTACAGAAATTTATATGCAGTGAACACTGCACGCAACAGAGTATTCTATGATAGTTTTCAGAGCGTGGATATGCACGTACAGAGGTATCTATCAAAGTGAAGACTTTACTTAAAACACGGCTATGAAGAATATATGCTTTCTCTTAGGAAAATGCAATTCTCCATTTTGTTGGAAGAATGAACTTAATTTGCCCATTTACACACTGAAGTAACAGCCTCCATTCTATTCAGGCACAGCTTCTATTGAAGTCAAAAATATCTGAGTAAGGATTGCGGCTTTAGACCTTCATGTTTACATTTCAGTCAGAGTATCTTTTTCCTGTTACGTATTAGTTTAAAGCAATTTAACCCCTATAATTAACAGCAGGAGAATAACTTTTCTTGGAGCACTACATTTTTGGAGATATTTATTAGTAACATGACAAATTATTTTAATTTTTTTGGACAAATATCACATGGGAAGTTTGTTTACTTAACACTTCATCAAAGACTTAAGCTCCATTTGTCCACATTTAGATAAAGAAACGGTATTGACTGATTTGGAGAAGTCTGGAGCAGACTGTGGACCATTGTAGTTGCGTGTACTGCATTTTATAGATATAAAATAAACTATATAAAGTTGGCAACCCACAAGTGTTAATTTAATACTTTAGTAAAATAGAACTTACAAAACTGGCACAAATTACATTCGGTGGAGAACTTTAACAAACTGACAATTGTCTAACTTTTTTTGTAAATAAATTCAACTGGCAAGTTGGATCTTTTCACTTTAACAGTTTGTAAAATTCTCCCAGATTAAGAAGTTACCGTGCATGTTAAATTTTACAGAGATGCAGTTTTCCAAAACTCAAGATCTGAGCACTGACTAGAAGGTATCTACTCACTTGCACTAAAGTTGGTGAACAAACCTATAAAGTTTAGGGTGGTATTTCTGCAGGTAGACATATAAAATACCTTTCAAGTGCTCCATAAAGAGAAAGTTGCCTCTAAGTTTGCTGTCATTTCATTCAAGTAAAATTGGCCTTAGGTGAAATGTAGCTAAATAGCAAGACTTGTTTTATGTTTGTTCCTATTTTGTGGCCACAAAAAACACACAGAAAGTTTGTATTTACAGAACTCTATATAACTGAGACCAGGTAACTTTACATCAGGAAGAGTTTTAGTGTCCAAATTAGTCACAGACAAATGCAAATTTCCTGATGTATTGGCCAACAGTGGAAGAAGTTATTTAATCCTTGCATAAAGATCAGAGTGCTGTTGAAATTACCTCGAACTGAATGGCCGCTGATGTGCAACAGCTGCCAGTTTCGTGAGGCCCATCACAGTGGCACAATGCTTGGAAGAACAGAGTCGAGAGTAGCAATTTAAGAACTGGACATACTTTGTTTCAGTGGCTTAATTTGGAAGTGGTGGCTATAGTGGCTGAAACACTTGTGTACAGAACAGAGAACGATCACACAATACAGATAGTCACATATAAAAAGGTACTTCGTTCTAGGAAATAGTGGCTCCAGTCAAAGCCATAAGAGAGAATATGGTGGTGATCAGTCACACGTAAGTCACTTTCTTATGTCCAATAGACCAATGAACTACAAGACAACTCCCTTGTTCAACAAGTGCGATATTTCATGAGAGGTTTCTAAACAATCTTCCTTTCCCTTTTTTTTAAAATAAAACCTTTATTCAGCTATTAATAGTCAAACAAGTTGAACTAGACTAGTTTCAGACTTGCTACCTATAGATCTACAGTACAGATCCCGTCTGTAATATTAGTGCAGATATACTAGAATTGTTTTCACTAGATGCAAGGCAAATGCAGGTAAAGGATACATTGCTATTTAAATTCAGGAGTCACTATTATGCAACATAAATCACTGAAAAAGTACTGGTACCAGACCAGCCAGTATTAGGCACATCTTTTAAAAAATAAAGTATGCATTTTATCAATGCAAAAATGCAAGAAAATTCTCAGAAATACTATTTGAGAAGTTTATGAGTTTTTGGAATGGAAGTAATGCTCCCTTTAGTTTCAAAGAAGAAAATGTAGGTTAAAACAATCTAAGGGAACAAGAGCATAGCATCCTTTGTAGGGAAGAACTAATCATTTCCTAGTAAAACTGAAAAGAAAAATACAGAATAACCAACCAGTAGCCACAACAGCAGTTGGTGTGCTAATCATTTGTGCTTTGATGTCCAAAGGAAAATAAAGTTCAAGACAACTCTTTCTGTACCAGCTCCCGACACAGACCTGGTATCTGTATCGTAATGTACATCTTGACTGTTTAAAAATCATGCTGCAATCTTCCAATGAGCAGAAGGCATGATCTGCTGTACGTCGTAGCACAGAAAGTGTCAGATTCAAGAGCAAAGAGTTCAGTAATGCTGTTAATCCCCAGAGCCACTGGTGATCCGCTGGAAAGTAGCTTTGGTTAGGACTGCTGTGTGAGACGTCTATAATGAGGTAACACTTGATTTTCAGGAAGGTAGAGGACCAGCTCTAAAGCTACAAGCACTGTAAATTCAAATCCAATGAGATCTCGTCTGTTGAATCTGAATCTTTCTTCTAGTTTCTACAAATGGCAAAAATTGGGGGAGGGGGGGAGGAGAATGGGGAGGAGAGGAGAAAATAGGATCAGGATTTATTCTCAGGATTTATCCTCAGACTGTCACAGATCGTATCAGCATAAGAAAGAAGAGTAATCATGCGTTAGGGCCTGAGCTGTACGCACATACAGAATTAAATGTGCAGGTAGGCCTCCAAAAGTAGATATAGACCAATTTGTGGGTTCAGTCTGGTAACTGGGAGCCAAATTACTCAATTTGCATGTGCGCATACACAGGTTCTGCATGTTGAAAGGGTCAAGCCCACAAGTTTTACAGATATTGGTTTAGAGACCAAATAAAAGTATCGGCTAATCTCCTTTCTCTCCATCCTACTCCCCACCCCCCAAGGAATAGATGCGTGATTTTAGGCACTTAAATTAGAATCTGAATTTAAATTGGATTACTCATTTTTGAAAGGAGTTTTGGTCTTAGCTCATAAAATGCAAGGCAGGAACATTAATAAAAAGGCAGAGCTCATTTATGACAGAATCCAGACACTACTTACATCAATAACGTGCTTAACTTCGTGCTTCCTGAGATCACTGCTGATCTTGGCTGCGAGCAGTACACAAGCACCAGCGCACAGTTTGCGGTTCTGTTTGTTGAGCTTGCCTTGAAGAACAAGCTTCTCAAAGTAAACGTAAGCCATGGCCACAGTAACCGGCTCCAGATTGCACTCTTCACTCAGGTTCCGCATCTCTCGCTTTAAGCTGCACGGGACAAAACACTTCTATCATACGCTCTGGTTTTTAAAAGGCATTAGGAACACTGCAGTGTGGAGAAAGTAAGGAATGGGAAAAGAACTGGAGTCTTCAATTTCTGCGAACCTGGTTCGTATCTAATCCTGGCTAGTTCTCCACAAGGCTGGTGGCATATGAAGTGAGCTGGCATTTCCAGTACGGTTCCCAGTGCACAGGCCTCCACATCACAGAAATGACCATGAAGGCTGACATTAACGTGCACTTTCCGAAGCCCCAGAGACTGAACCTCCCTGTCAGTGTGACAGGGCAGTGGTGCGATCTCACAATGCTATTGGTCATGCTGTACCTGCAGGAGCCCTCTCTCTAATCATTCAAGTATGGAGAGGGGAGCCGCTGGGGACGAGAGAGGACTGGGACTTCAGGGCAGGGTGTCTGCATGCAAATATAGAACTAGATTTTTCAAATTTAACGTCCTTGTCTGTAGCTCTCTACTGCCAAGACACTGTTAAACAAAAACTGCTGTAACCTCTCTGATTGGATTTGGCTGCTAAGAAGATCCTGTTCCCAAGAAATCATTCAGTGTGTCAATATAAGAATTAATAGTCAAAGTTAACTGCCATCTTGAAAGCTTCATGAAACAGATTAGGACTGAGAAAATAAGGATTTAAGTCCCACTAAAGCTTGGTTCCAAATATTTTTAAGTTCAATTTACTAAACTGATTTTCAGCAATTTCAAGCAGTGTCTAAATTTCCTAGGGCTCCATCCAACCAGCTCTCCGTTCATGGGATTTTGATGGAAATAGATGAGCATGCACAGGACGGAAAGACAAAGGTTTGTGCGCTAAGGGCCTACAGTAGCTATCCACAGAAGACTTAATCCTTTACTGTCTCCTGAAACCCAGTCTTCTGCTGGGAAGTACAGTACTGTATCATTAAGACTACGTCCTACAAAGTGCCCCTCCATGAAGACAAAAATAATCTGTTCATGGGTATTTCTAAAAATTCCTGCAATTATATTTCTAATATACTTATCTGTATTTCCCTAAAAGGTACTATGACAAATCACTGTAGTTCTCTTGAAAGAGAATTGCCACATTGTGGCACAGAAAGGTGAATTCTGGATTTCTTTTTTCATTCTGTATTTTCCTATAACTATCCAAGACCACTGGATGTTTTCTTGTTACTCAAATAGAAATGGATAACCATGTGGTCCCTGACGAAGGCACAAACTGCTTCCGGAAAAGGTGGCTTGCGTTGTAGGCCGTGAAGTTCGCCTGTGTTTTGTTCCATAGTTTGCAAAAGGATTGTTGGGTCAGTTATAATTTTATATTAGTACTAAGTTAACAACGAAGCAGTATTAGTCTGAAAATAACTACTTTTAGGCTGAGTTATACATGGGCCATTCCCAGCATTTTAAGTATTCCTGTAGATGGCTCTCATCCTAGAGCCATCTTAACTGGTGGTAAGAGATTATCAGTATTTAGTCATATATACTATTAATAGAATTAATACTTAATTGCCTACTAGTGTTAAGGAAAGCAGCTTGTACAAGGGGCTTAAAGACCATTCACTCTCCCCTTTCTGCTCTCCTGTGCTTGATTCTTACCTTCTAATTTTGCTCAGTGTTAGCTTGATGTGAGGAAACTTCTCTTTAAAAGTTTCATTCATGTCCTTTTTAAGGTCTGAAGGTTTCACATATTCTATTACGGTGGTCTGAAACACAAGAGGCAAGTTTTCTTTAACATTTGTGGTCTGACAGTCTAGAATGCATTTCAAGTGCCCTTCAAGGATACCCTCTCTTCGATACAAAGGGAGGACAGACATGTTTTTAATAATATTTTTGCATTCTTAAAGTGCCCACCCAACAGTTACAAAATATTAAATAAGTCTCAGTAATTTGCAAGACAGAATTATCCCCATTTTACAGACAGCGACACAAACTGGGAGGGTCTGCGACTTCCCCATGCTCACACAGCTGGTCAGAGCCAGAAACAGGGCCCTTTTTACGTCTCAGAGCTTGAGAGACAGGCTTCACCAGCCACTGCAATGCTGTAACAAGCAGAGGCCAATGTGGGGACACTCCTGTGAAGCTAGAGCTCAGCTCTCAGTGACACCCTCCCTATTAAACTGTAACAGAAGGGTCATGCCAGGAACCAGCATGGAATGCTAGATCCTATTATAGACGTCTGTTGCAGGCCACAAACCCATCCGTCTGCTGTTAGTCTGGATAATGCTTTGAAGAGGTGGAGAGTTTGTGGATATACGAGTGACAAGTATTATTTCACGGCCTATGTGAAGAGAGAGGAAAGAGCTCCCTTCTTCCTTCGAGCATTCAGGGTCAATAAACGTGTGAGCAGGGCCGCGTGGTTCCACGACAAAGTGGTCCAAAGAGTAGTGGCCTTGTTCTTACAAACATCAGCATTACATGCCAGGCATAAAAATGAGCAAAGTAGTCATTGATAGACAAAGAGTTGAAATAAGGCCACGTCAAGGGGAAACCGCAGTAATCCCAATCTCACTGCAATGCTTCGGGGGGAAAAATAAATAAAAAAGGAGCTGAAGTGTGGCCGAACGAAGAAATCCTATTTCTGAAACATGAAGTAGACTATACTTCCCAAATGGGCCATGCCCTGTCTTGCTGCCTTGAATTAGTTTCTCCTGTGGAAAATGGCAGGGAATCCTACAGCTCCAGTGTTCCCAGGAACAGACATCAACAATCCTGAAATCAGCACTCTTTTGTTGTCTGAGCTCTCTTTGACCTTTTTCACCTCTAACTAGCCGCCATTGTTCTGCAATATTACCGTGCTCCAAGAGGGCCTTCAAATGTCATAAAATAGAGTACACACCTGGAACAAAATGTCAGGAAAACTAACTGCTTCAATGTGCTAAGCAAAGTAGCTGTGCAGAAACTAACCCCAGAGGCTCAGGAAATAAGCTTTTTGTAGCTGTGCCTGATCAATGGTTATAGATAACAGACAAAACATTGCTCTAAATTACTGCTATCCAGTCATTTCCACACAGATCTAATGGACAAGCTTTTGCAGCAAAATGTTTAAACTGTGTCTTTGTCCATAATACTGTTTAGGAATACATTATCTAATCTATACATCCCTTGCATGCTCCCTGCAATAGAGTCTATGCTTATCTGGGCCAACACCAGAGAATTCCAGACAGAAGTTTAATTTCCCTGAGGACAGTGGATCCTTAGAGCTCCCTGGTAATCTATTACTAATGTAGCATTTGGCACGGCTCTCTAAATCAGTAGTGTTCACATTCAAGTTCAATGCACAACTATTTTTATTTACAGTTTTCCCAATAGGCACTCAATAAAAGAGGGCACATTTAATCCAAGGTCGTTCTTTACTGACACAGCATCCATGCACTGCACAGGTACGCACACAGAGCCAGACAGCTGCTCCGTAAAAACACACCAACTTCTTACCATGTAAGATGCAAAGATGAGAACACGCTTGTGTTTCCCACAGGGCCACTGAGGATCATCCAGGAGATTGGGGTTATACTCTGCTGACTCACCAACTTCGTTTCCTGGAAGAACGGGAGAAGTGAATACCGGATGAGTCATAAAACAGAAAAACAAAAAAATGAGCTTTAAGAAAGAGATGTATCAAGAATCCCTAAGATTAGAAGCAATCTGCAAATGGGAGGTGAAAAGTTCATTTACTATACAACTGAATGCCCCAAATTCCCAGGTCTGCGAACTCTGAAGTTGCAGGTCACCTGCTCATCCTCCAGAAGACATTACAGTGCATAATATTCATCGACCACAAAGACAATAGTTGGAAGGCAGGGACAACAGGAGACAAATAAGCGTATTATACGTTTGCCATCTGTTTGCTGCTGACAAATATGAATGCATTGTATGACATACAGTCTGTGAGAAAGCATACAAGGTATACTGTGAAGTCAACTTATCCATAATGTAGACTGAAAGGGAGAATGAGGCACTCGCACATTGTTTTTAAATATGATGATACCCCATGATCACAACTGAAAAATATTCAGTCCATAAATATTACCAGGGTTCTAGTGCGAAAAAATGAAGAGTTAGAAAACAACATTATCGCCAACTGTCAAAGTCAAAGATTTTAACGGGATCAGATTTTCTCTTTTCATCTCCCATATTCTGACCTCAACCAGGAACCATGCCTGGCACTTCGAACAGCCTTGGAGTGGTTTGTTGTGCTGGCTTGTAACAGCCTCCTAGTGATTATTACAACAGATGAGCATAGCGGGACTGCACAATACGCTGGCCACACCCTTTCCTTCCTATTTATGCTAGGGCAGGGGCATGGTGGAAACAGAAGAGAAAAGGACTCTCACTATCTAGGAACATGTTACACCAGGGTTATTCTGTAGAGGACACTTCCACAGAGTGGCACAAAGGGGAAAGAATTTGGTCCTATCTCTACATTTAGAAGGGAGGTGAGCATATAGTACAGTGGGTGGGGGAGAGGAGTCAGCTGGAGGTTTTCACCATTAGATTTTATACTGCTGATTTAAAAGCATTCACTTATTTTGGCCTCCTGGCTTTCTGCTGCACCTGGTGTTCTATTGGCAGGGTACATTAGCACCACAGCAGATTCCTTCTACATGGACACACCTGGGACATTCAAGCAGAAGAGGTAAAGGCCTGAAAGCAAGTTCTTTTAGTAGAGGATGCGATTTGAGGGTGTTGTGTAAGGATGCCAGAAATGGCACAACACTGGAGACTCTAGTTCAGCAGAGGGGAAGAGTAAAGTGGTTTCATATGTTGGTCAAAGATACAAAAGTCTGTTTTATGTTCTCCCATTAGAATTATATTGTTTTCAAGTGTGATTATAATCTGAAAAATGACATCACAGATTTCCATAGTTCTATCTTCCAGTGATTCCAAATGTGCTCTTTCAGCAACAGAAACAGACACATTTAATTGCTAGTTGTGCAGCCTATCGGGATCTGAAAGTTCAGCTGAGCTCGCTAGATCACGCCTCACCACATGTGACAGATTCTGCATTTAGGATCCTTGATTCATGAGATGCCACAACCCAGCTCACTTTCACAAAGCTGTACTGACTCTACAGGCCACTGAAGCACTTTAAGGTATATTGGTTCCTGCTTTGTACAGCAAGAGCAGACGGGATGGAGTTTTGGTTTAGCTGATGAGAAAGGGGAACTGGAAACATCGGCGTTGGATAATTTAAATGCTGCTACTTTATGGAAACTGATCCTCCGGGTATTTGTTTCTCTGTTTTGAGAGAAATTGTGACTAGATCTCTTACGCTGTAATTGTGCAGGAGTTTATCCCCTTACCCACCCCTGGCACGGCCCTGCACATGTGAAAACAGCACCAGCACCTCCTCAGAGATGGCACCAACAAAACACCCTAGTTTATGCCCGTAAAAATAAAATCCTTTGGCCAAGCAGCTGAATCCATGAAGCCTTATGATATTTAGTCTGAATTTAAGAAAATCACTTAGCAGTGTCCCTTGAGCGTAGGCCTTGTTAAGGCAAGGGAGAGTTCGTCCTTATGTTTCCATCTGTTTCGAGTATGCACGTAATTCTGAAAAAGAGTTCAGGGGAAAGCAGTCTATCCTTTGCAAAGCCTAGTGTTGTCTCTGCCAACAGGAAACATAACTAAACGGAAACAGGTAATGAAATAGGAATTCTGAAGATCATCGCTGTGATCCTCTGAGTTTTTCACTTCTCTGTGCTTAGTTATCTCTAGCTACTCGTTTGGTCCCTTCGGTAGTCTCCGGCCACAGCTTTAGGGAATGGCCTGAAGAATCTGCAGTTTTATCAGATCCTTCCTAAAGGGCTTTCCGCCAACACCTTCAGTTCCCACTGTGATCTAAATCAGAGAGCACTGAGGTCCCCCTTGCATTCAAGCAATACAAAACCGTAGAGCGTTGTTACCCATTTCTGTTCCTGATGGTATTGTTTTAGTAGTTACAATTTTATGTTTCGACCCAGTAAGACTCCGCGAAGCACTGGATCGACATGGAGGAACGGCACCATGACTATCAATTTTGCGGCCAACGAAGGCATTGGTTGGATACAAGAACTTTGCATAGGACACAACCTGAAAAAGAGAACGTATTAATTAATTATAGGAGGAGCTATGAATGACCTCTCCATATAGGCTGTCTAACACTGTCCATTATAGAAAAGTGGAAACTGGTTTTGTGGAGCCTCCATTGTTTGCAACAGGTCTTTGGAAATTCAACAGGGAGAAAGCTGGGGGTCAGAGAACTGCTGCTGCTTTGTCCCATTGAATTTCATTCAGGTTTGGCAGAAACAAACATCTGAGGAGTCACTATTTCTCTTCCAGCACTTGCACTGTCAGCAGAATTTTGGCAGCATGTCTAATAAGTGAACATGCATCTTCTAATCTAAGGCTAGGCCCATATCTGCACCAAAACAGCAGCATCAGGGCACTGCTCTGGGAACCCCAGGAGCAGATAGCTTCTCTACCAGTGGAGGAAAATGAACTGGATAGGGGTCTCCCCACCAGTTTCACCAGAACCAGCATAACCCGTGTCCCACTGGTATCACACGGAGAAGGTGGTTCTTCTCCACTTCCCGGGGAACCTCTTGTGAAAGGCACTCGAAGTGCTTTACAAACAATAATTAAGCCTCAACCCCTCTGGAAGGCGGAAGCCTCATTTTACAGATGGGCAAGTAAAGCAAGTCCCTTAATTTCTCTGCATCATGGTCATATAGTGACAGAGCAGGGAATAACACTTCGACCCACCAACCCTCAGTCATCTACTCCACCCGCAGCTCCATTCACCAGAATGGTGGCCTCTAGAAGAGAGAGTATTTCCTTACCTTGCCATCAGCTCCAAGCTCCACTCCTTCCAATCCAAGAACCATTTCTGAAGAGACTGAGACACCACCAGAAGGATGTCGCTGTTTCTGCCCTTCTATTTTTAGATCACTGCAAATGAAGAGGGATACCGTAATGTACTAGAAGAAATAAGTCTAATTTCCTCTACAGTAAACAAAGATACCGTAACTCCAACATTAACACCACAGGGAAAGAGTTCCACTCTTTTTCAAGCAAGCGTTTAATTTTAAATACTCTACTCAAAATGTAAGAAGTTCACTTAACTAGAGGGGGAAAAAAATCTAACAGAAAGGATAGAAACTGGTTATTTTTAATTCAGCTTGTACTATTGTCCTTATCATTTAAGCTGAGCTGCATGTAATCTTTCTACACAAGTGTCCAATCCATTCTGCATTAAAAAACAAGTTTTAAGTAGCAAAACCAAACAGCAAACACGTTTTACATTACTAGTTTCCCTGAACTCTCAGCTTGCCTTTCACTTAAATTTGGACTGTAAAACACAGACTGTAAAATAGGGATTTCTAGCAGAACTCTACTTTAGCAACAAAGATATTCCACACTGCCACCTACTCAAGTCTAAAAAAAAGTTACTGTATTTTGGTCAAACCATCATCATTTTATAAGGAAAAGCTGAGAAGTGGTACTCTCATAGCCAGCTATGGAATCCAGCTCTTTCAAGCGACCTTGCTGCTTTCCCATCAAGTGAAAGAAAAGTTTCCCATTGCCTATTTTTACAGAAAGCATGTTTGCATACAATACAAATTCCACCACTAAACATCCGTTTCCTTCTTCCATAAGTTATGCACAGGACACAAGTGACAATACAATTGTTTTAGCAAAGGTGGACTAAGAGTAAATATAATATTTTCTGTAGAGCACGTGTCAGTCAAATGCCCACAGAGTTAACTCAAAACTCACATGGATTTTCCTCTAGTCCGCCGCATTATTGTTCCTTATGTGTGACCATTTGCCTCTTTTTAAAAATATTTTGGTCATACTGTTCACTATTTTTACACTAAGAGCTGAAAAAAAGCTGCGAGGGTACTGAGCACTACCTTGAACCTTGAAGAGAATCAATTGCAAATGGTGCAATAAGGTGGGCAAGGATAACCCAATGGAGTTACCTTTATCAGGACTGTCATTTTCATTTCCTTTAACTTAGTAAAGGAGTGAAACTTCCCAACTCAAGTTCTTTTATGTTGGTAACAGCTGGCCAAGGTGGCAGTGAATGCCCTGCTCACATTATCTAAAGGGAGAAAACCTTTAATAAAAAAAAAAATCAGCATCATATTAGCTGTTTGCCAGTCATCTGGTAGAGAGGCTAACACAGGCCACCGTTAGCAGGTCTGAATGTCATATCCGAGTTCCTTCAGAACTCTTGGTGAACACCATCTGGTCTGGGTGACTTAGTACTGTTTAAATTTATCAATTTTTTCCAAAGCTGCCTTTACAGACACCTGGGACAGCGCCTCAGATCTGTCACCTAAAAAGAATGGTAAGAATCCTCAGCAGTGAAGACCACCGCTAAGAATTCATGTAGTTTCTCTGCAACGGCCTTGTCTTCCCCTAGTGCTCCTTCAGCATCTTGATCACCCAGTGGCCCCAGTCATTGTTTGACAGCCTGTCTTCTGTTGATATACTGTGAATTTTTGCTATTCCTTTCTGTGTCTTTTGCTAGTTCTCTTCAAATCCCTTTTTGGCCAGACTACTATACATGGGCTTTTGACTGAAGAATGGGAGGGAGGGATTTTACGGATTCTGTGTGGTAAGTCTAGTTGAATACTTTAACTGACGTTGAATCAATTTGTTTTTTAGATTTTATTTCACTGCTCAATTAGTGCAGTGCAGTTTTGTGCATGCATTAATAAACCCGAGGACCACATTTAAAATACGCACTTTTCTTTGTTTCAGGGTATACTATCATAGGCTATGTTATGCTAAAGCTACACGTATGAGGCTACCTCATTTATTTATTAAATTAGGCTGTTATATATGGTAGCACACCGAAGACTTCACAGAGCAGTGCAGATGTGTCAATTTAAAAATATAGACTCACCTGATTCGTAAGCTCTCCCCATAAGGCAGGATAGAAAAAGCCACACATAAAGTTCGTTTAGCGCAGATTAACACTATCCTGAAAGCAGATGAGAAAAGATTTAAGTTAGAACAGAAACAAAAGTTTTCTTCAGCTATAAAACAACAGCTTTGCTAGCAATCCTGTAGTTTCCTATGTAGTGTGCACATGAAGTTTTTCTCAAATGGCTTCTCTAAAGAACATAGCATGGTTGTGGAGTTTCTATTCAGAAAGCACCACAAAACCAAACGGCATTCATATAAGGCTGAGACCCCACAGGATCAAGTGCAGGTGTTGTGAAGTTCTCAGCAGAGCCAAGAACGACTCCCGTCTGCTGTTGCTCAGATGAAGGCCCAGCCATTTTTAAAGACATGTTTAGGGGGATGAGTCAGCCCACTGTAAGTTAATTTTGTGAACATCATCTGTAGGCATTCATGATGAGGTAGTAGTAGTAAGCCTATAATTCAGAACCTATCCAAGCACCTGCTGTTGTCAGGAACCAGTCCATCCTCACACAGGTTGGCCAAGTGCCTGGTCAATGTACTGGACACCCAAAGTTCAGGTATTGTGGGTAGGAGAGGGGTCGAGTCCTCACCTGTGCCAGCACTTACTGAGCCGGGGCCACCTCCTACCTGCATTGGGTGGCTACAGCTCCCAAGCTAGAGCTCAGCAGGCAAATCCCTCCCAATCTGTGCCACATGGACGGGGGAAGGGGAGAAGAGGAGAGGGGAAGACCAGTGAACAGAGGGAAGGAGGAAGAGAAGTGAACGTGGGGTGGAACAAGACAGGAGAGATTCTGGCAGTCCTGTTGGAGCGTATTTCAAACGTGGCAACTTCCCATAAAGCTCTGCACAACAAGCCTTCCCTCCCCCATTAACCCTTAGGCACTAAATAAGCAATAGCCAACAGATTTGTTGAGAACAAATCATGCCAAACCAATCTAAATTTCCTCCTTTGACTGGGTCACTGGCCTAGTGGGTGGGGTGGAAGCAGTGTTTGTGATACATCTTGATTTTAGTAAGGCTTTTTGACCCAATCCCACACGATATTCTCATAAGCCAGTTAGGGAAATGTGGTCTAGATGAAATGACTATAAAGTGGGTGTACAATTGGTTGAAAGACTGTACTCAAAGAGTAGGACTCTGTTAAACGCGTGGGGTCTGTCTTGGTCTGGTAATATTTAATATTTTCCTTAATGATTTGTTTAACGGAGTGGGGCATATATGGTTATAAGACGTGTAGATGACATTATGCTGGGAGGGCTGGAGGACAGGATTAGAACGGACATCGACAAGAGGAAATAAAGAATACCACACTTAGGAAGGAGAAAAAAAATGCAGAGATACAAAATAGGAAATAAAAGGGCAGGTACTGCTGAAAAGGATCGGGAGGGATAAGAGTCACAAACGGAAGGAGTGAACAGTGTGATGCAGTTGTGAAAAAGGCTATCATTATTTTGGGCTATATTAACAGGAGTGTTGTATATATGACAGGAGGCTATTTCCCCCACTCTGTTTGGCACTGGTGAGATCTCAGCTGCAGTATAATGTCCAGTTCTGGGCACCACACTTTATGAAAGATGGGGACAAACTGAAGAGAGTCCAGAGAACATGAAAAATGTTAAAAAGTTTAGAAAACCTGACCCATGAGGAAAGGTTACAAAACTGGCATGTTTAGTCTTGAGAAAAGGCCACTGAAAAGACACTAGTCACTAACCTTCCAGTGTGTTAAGGTCTGTCATAAAAAAGACCCTGATCAACTGTTCTCCATGTCCTGTGAACATTGGACTAGAAGTTAAATGGGCTTATTCTGCAGCAAGAGAGACTTAAATAAGATATTAGGAAAAATCTTTCTAAGGATAATTAAGCAGAAGAATAGGCTTCCAATGGAGGTTGTGGGATCCTTGTCACTGGATGTTTTTAAGAACAGGTTGGACAAACGCTTCTCAGGATGATATAGTATACGTGGTTCTATGTCTGCACAAGGGGCTGGACTAGATGACCTCTTAGGTCCTTTCCAACCCTGCATTTCTATAAATAGGGGATACTTAATTTCTACATAAAACACTTCTCTTCCCCAGTTCTCATAATGCACAAGGCCAAATACAATAAAATGATGGAGGAGAACAGCCAGAAGTAGAAATCAAGTCTCCAGACTTCCCTTCCATTCCATAACCTGGAGCATTTGCTTCTTTAACTAGCTGAAGTCAAGGACTACAGTCTAGTACTAAAACTATTAAAGAGAAGTAAGAACCACCGTAGAGTTTACTCACGTTTCACAGATAAGAATCATCAGGTTATTATGCTTTCATTCTCTCCACCTCAAGAACTCAGACTTTAAGGTCGGAAAGGACCATTAGGATGATCTAGTCTGAACTCCTGAACAACACAGGCCACAGAACCTCACCCACCCACTCCTGCAATAGACGCCTAACCTATGACTGTTTTATTGAAGTCCTCAATTCATTACTTAAAGACTTCAAGGTACAGAGAGTCCACCAGCAAGGACCCATGCCCCATAGGTGAAGGTGAAAGTCACTAAGCTCTTTTCCAGTTCAAACAATTCCCCAAGTGTCACATTGCTCGACTATTTTGAGGGTCCACGTATAGTTGCTATCCTGCTTTTACCCTCATGTATCTTAGCAGGCCAATTTGTATGGATTCATTTTACACTTAGAAATAGATGTGTATACTGATTTTATGGAATCTCGTTCCCGCGCCCCGCCCCCAAGTATATTTCAAAGGAACATCCTATTTACCACAATGTCCAAGAATCAAATCTTCGGATAAAACAGCCTACTTCCGGAGCATCAACATCCATATTTGTTAAGTTGTAATTATTTGTGAGCCAAATCTGCCAGCCTCTCTCATGTCAACTTCACGCAGACAGCCCAGCTGAACTCAAGACTAATCACAAGAGCTAAGTTTGCCTCTTACGTGTAAGACCCAAAGTGAATATAAAACATTACCTGCTATTCTTTGTATCATATTGTCTCATATTCTTTATGAAGTGCATCTTCTTCAAGCTTTTGTGTCTTGGAGATCCAGATATGTGCTTGGTTCTGCAATTAAAGAAAGTCATTAGTGATCTCAAACAAGGATGCAGGTATTCTTACGATCAGATGGCAGCGCTAGCATGCAGGAACCTTGGATATTCAGCTTTGAGGAGGGTGGAGGGAGGAGAGGACTTGCATGCAACGAGTTAAGATTAATGCTGCTTTTGAAAAAGTACCTTCGTACACTGGCACATTCCACTATGTCTTCTAAAAAGTCTAGAGAGCAGCGCTGGGAGATAAAACGCCTTCTGTAAAAATGTACAACACCATGAAGAGTGAACAATATTAGTTCAAGGCCTTTGAGATAAGAAACTGCAACAGAGATCTATGAAGTCTTAAGATAGCGTACTTCTCACAAAAAGATAGCTGAAATATTCAAACCTCAGCTTCTTTGAGCTTCTAAAGAGGCCAAGAACCTTAAGAGTTCCCAAAGCAAGCAGTTTATACTATGGAAAAGGTTTCATCTTTTTAAGAAGTTGGCTCTCTTAACAAAGAGGTCATTTGACTAACCAAAATAGTTAATATATTCCGTAGAACAGAAAAGATTGCCTGCAAGGTATCACTGTTCAAGAATCTTTGAAATACAAGATTAAAAAAAACCCAATAAGAGGTGTGGAAAACCCCTCCTCTTGGGATAGGAGGGTGGAATAAATCTTATAGCTTGTGTGCTTTTCTTAATTTGCAAAATATGACTAGCTGCTTTTCCTGTAATACGAGTACAGATTAATTAAAAAACCTTCTTAAACAACAGTTCTGGCTCAATAAAAGCACCAGAAATACTATAGAAAGGGCTATTAAAGAGGAAACGGAGTACTTCATGCCCATGTAGAACCCAATAATGGAAGACATGGGTGCAAAAAATCCACAAAGAAACTGAGCTAGTGTAATGTTCATGGTGGATCATATTAGCGTGCAGAAAATGGACCTTGCCCAGAGGAATAGATTCTAATTGTCAAAGGCTTAGATCATTCTTTAACTGGTGAAAATGTAGATGTGATCAAGGATTTTGAAACTATCTACGAAAGCTTCCATAAAAATTGTGTGTTCAGCTCCAATCAGCACTAAGAATCCATCTCCAAGTAATAGTACTTCACTACAACTATTAATATTCTACATCTTCTGCCTTTGCTTTGGTAGCCGTAAACCCCATGTGTACTCATATGAGGTTTTTCTTCTCTGTTCTTCTTGCCAGGCGTCTGTCAATTCTGTTACCATGCTCAGTCAGAACTGAATTAACGTTATCAGTAGACGTCAGTTTAGAGAATGTACTGGACAAGTAAAGGGCCTTTTAAAAAAATTGGTAGTATTTTAAAAAGACAAAGATTAGGGAGAGTTTCTTTAGAAATAAGCCTATATCCCTATATCCCAGGGGAAATGAAATCACAGCCATGTTTAACAGCAACTCTCCCTCCTTTATCAATACGAATTCTGTACTTTGAAATAAAAAGCTAGATACTCTCTTGCATAGCTAGCTCTGACTAAGCATTTTCAGTTAGTCTCTTTCTAGGAATTCAATCAAGCACTTAAAAAAATTAAGCATCTGCAAACATTGGTAAATAAACTGGAAAAAAAGACAATTGCAAAACAAAGACAAAAAAATGCCACCTTGTTTTATTATTGGGTTCCTAAACAGATTCACAGATGAGGCCGAAAGGGACTCCTGTAATAATTTAGTCTGACCTCTTGTACAAGAGGCCATAAGACTTGGCCACATTAATTTTGTTTTAACTGAAGTATATGTTTTAGAAAGATATCCAATATTGATTTTAAAATTGTAAGTGATTGCTATGCCATCACAGCCCCTGGGACATTGTTCCAATGGTTAACTACCCTCAATGTTAAAAATGTGCACTCTATTTCCTGTGTGAATTTGTCTAGCTTCAGCTTTCAGCCATTGGATTTTGTTATACCTGTCTGCTAGACTGAAGAACCAGTTATCAAATTTTTGTTCCCTATGTAGGTAGTTATTAACTCTAATAAAGTCACTTTTTAACCTTCTGTTTGCTAATTTGGATCAAAGAAGGATCAAAATCCTTCTTGAATTGTGGACACCAGAACGGGACATGGTATTCCAGTACCTGTTGGACCCAAGGACAAATACAGAAGTAATAGCTCCTCCCTATTCCTACTTGAGAATCTCATTTATACATCCAAATATGGTGTTAGATGGCTAACTTTAGGCACCTAACTTTGGAAGTAAGAACATACTCTTTAAGTGTTACAATAAAAAGATGAAGAAAACAATTTATTTCCCCCTCCCCAGGCTTGTATTTAATTATTTTCTGAACTTCTCTAAAGATACTTCCAGAGCTGCCTAAACAACGTTAGTTCAGGATGGTTGTTCACTACTTTAAAGTGTGACTACAGTGCCTTTTCTCCAAATACAAGCATGGCAAGCAAAGATATCTGCATCTTTAAGTTAAAACCTTACCAGTTTTTCCAACTGAACATAAAGTAAAAAAGTGTATCACTTTTAATAACTATACAAAGAGAAAATCTCCAGGCATAGTTCTGCCAACGCATGAAGGTAGCCCGGGATAAGGATTTTAAAAATAGATGATTAATTTTCTGTAGTAAGAATTCCAGTTAGTAGTTTTCACTTCAGTATCAATTGCATCCATCCGTTCTGTCCAAGTTATTTAGAAAAATGAATGCCTTCATACATTCCTGAAACCCAATTTTGTTTTGTTTTTTTAAAAAGGCAAATGTGATTAACTAGTTATGGTTTGGGAATATGTAATGACTTATTCGCCAATACAGATCTTGACATTTTCACCAGAAACCAAATCTGACATCTCCTTTAATGGAGATAAATTACAAATGAGAAGATGTAATACTAATTAGAATTGTTAGAAACAGTCTTTGGAAGTATTCTATGGAACAGGCAGTCCAAATGGATGGAAACTTGGGTACATCCATGGGGCATGGATCACTCGTACTGTCCTCTGCTAATATTGAAGTTTTCAAACATTTCTTTTTATAGTTGTTTTACTACCACTACATTCTATGCTAAGTCTGATTTATTTTTCCATTTTAGATATTCATGAACCTACCAGCAATTTTCCTCTTGTTAGTTTTAACAACGTATTTTTACAGACTACACTATAGTACCCTAACATTTTCTACTAGAGTCAAAATAAGTAAATACATTTTGCAAGGTTAGCCTTTTTTTATTGCGTTTCCCACACCCATTGTCATAGTGTGAATTGGAAAAGCTCTGTATAATAGGAAACCTTGGATTACATGGATGAGTTGACCACCTATCAGGTCCTGCCTGATGAAACCAAATTTGAAGTGATGTATTCAAAGAGTCCAGCGGAGGGCAACAAAAATGATTAGGGGGTTGAGGAACATGACTTATGAGGAGAGACTGAAGGAACTAGGCTTATTTAGTCTACAGAAGAGAAGACTGAGGGGAGATTTGATAGCAACCTTCAACTACTTGAAGGGTTGCTCGAAAGAGGAGGGAGGTAGGCTGTTCTCGAGGGTAACAGAGGACAGAACAAGGAGCAATGGTTTCAAATTACAGCTGGGGAGGTCAAGGTTGGATATTAGGAAAAACTTTCTCCCTAGGAGGGTGGTGAAACATTGGAATGGGTTACCTAGGGAGGTGGTAGAATCTCCATCTTTGGAGATTTTTAAGGCCTGGTTAGACAAAACCCTGGCTGGGGTGATTTAGTGGGAGTGGTCCTGCTTTTTAGCAGGGGGTTGGACTAGATGACCTCGTGAGGTCCCTTCCAACCCTATTGTTCTATGATTCTGTTCTAAGTGAATTTATCTAGGATGAAGTTCCTGGCCTGTAACTTTATGAACTGAAATTCAAAGGATTATAATTAGAGGAATTTCTAGAACTCTCGGTGTTATGTGCTATTTAAATTCAATTCTCTAATAAGATGCCTTAAAGATGATTACTTACTGTAGTGTGTTTACAGACCTTTTAAATGACGTAACAGGGCACTAACAGCATGACACACTATATTTGTCAGTCAGGAGCTCAAGCAATACCTGTTAGTTAATCCAAAAACCTATATAGGCTAACATTTCACATAGCAAGTACAGCACACTGAATGAAATTAATTGCAGTTGAAGCAAATAAAATTTGTGAGGCACATATTGGAGAAAACCAGCCGTTTGCTCCTACCTCCTGTAGGCGACTAGTGAGTAAGTGTCTTTGCCAAAAGAGCAGCTGTGAACAGAAAAACGCTAGTAAACACTACCCTCCGTTTAATTTGACACCGAGTTTCAGTTAGCGAGCATCCCTTTCTTTTCTGAATGAGTACAGGACCTAAGAGAGTCTTTACCTTATGCTCTTAACAGGAGAACAGAGGATGACTGCATCTGATAACTAGGGGCCTTACTCTGCTGAGACCCTTGCTTGGAGCAAGGGCTCCCCGAACTGTCGTTCTGCTCAAAGGAAGGCTCCAGCAAAGGTTGCAAGGAAAGAGAAGATGAAGATGCTCCTACCAATTCCCAGTATGGAAGGGCAGATGAGGGAGCAGCTGACTAGAACTCTACCCATGAAAGAGTAAGAGGTGGAAGAAGAAAAAGTAGCTACTTCTCTCAAGTGCAAGAGCAATATTGGGTTAGCCACTGCAGACGATTAGTGCCTCAGATCTACACCAAAGTCACCTAAGCAAGAAAGGAAGAGGTCACTGGGGATGTGAAGAGAAGCTAGTCAAGGACAGATGAAAAGTTGGAAACCCAGGTCTCCTCAGCTCTTATGCTTAAAGTGGAAGGAACACACTTTCTCCGCACACTCCCTCTCATTTTAAGAGTGGATACGTTTAAGTTGAAGAAGTTGGTCTTTAAACTGTAGATTTTTGATGACCAAATCGTGTTTAAGCTGCTGGATGCATCTGTTGTCTTGACAATTCATGACATTATTTCCTTTCAGATATTCCCACAGGCTTGCATGTTACTGCTAACACATGTGAATTGATTCACCTTCTGTATTCCTTTGCCCTCCAATGTAATGTTTAAGTTGAGGAGTTGCTGCGGTTCTTGTAACGGATTAACAGCCCCATCTTTCTTGCATTGTTGGACAGTCTTCAGTCTTTGCACGTTGGTTGAACAGTCACTTAGAGGAGCTGTATCAGCAGCAGAATCTAAATCTTCTCTTGTACTGTTAAACCATACCTGTGTTGGATCCATCTACGCCTTTTCCCATAACGAAGTCAATGGCAAACCAAAACAAGAGAGATAAGAACCCATCCTCGTTTGACACAACATCCATGTTAACCCATTCCCTTAAATCTGTGTTAACTTTACATGTATTAAGCTTTGATGATAATTATTTGTTGGCATATCAGAACACTTAAAGACGCTCCAGAGTAAATGGCAATGGAAGCTATCAAACGCTTTCTTAAAAATTTATGAAGTTTACAATGAGTGGCTTTTGCTACTTAATGCTCTCTTCAGAGATTATTCTTTGGGTAAAAACGTGGCTGACACATGAACTTCCAGGTCAAAATCCAGTCAGCTCTTCCCTAGCTTTGGCTCAACCACATCTTTTATTCTACAGAAGACTCTGCCTATCACTGAAAGGGAGTACAACATCCTTAGGTCACCTTTCTTTGGGATTTTGAATATAAAGACGTTTTTCCATTGTTTTGGAGGCATTTCCTGGTTCCCCACTTTGCGGGGAAATTCAGTGATTTTTGTCAAGGGGCTTATCACAAGCTTCAATATTTCCCCAATAACTTGCTCCTCACTGTCAGGGTTTTATTGCATTGCATCTTTCATTTGTTTGGGAAGTGAGATGTTAAGATGTCTAGTCTGGTATATAATTTCTTGGTCAAAATCAGTCAGTTTTTGGTTGTTCAGGTCTGTTTAACACACTGTTTTCCGTTCTGGTCTTTCCTTGTTTATCTTTCACAGGCCCTTGGGTTGATGTAAACCTGGGTTGATGTAAACCTTGTAAGTATTTTACTACCACCTTTTTAGCAGCTGCTTCGGCATCTTTGGTGACGTTATCTAAATAGTTTCTCTTGTCTTTTCCCATGCTGTTTTTTACTGCTTTGCTTTTGTTTTATACAAATGTTTTGCTTATTCTTTTTCTGAATGTGTTAGGAGTTGATGTTTGTTTTATCTTGCTAAAAAAAGTTTACACCTTTACAAAATATTTACTGGGAAAATGGTCATAATAAGAACTTAAGTTGAGCATGCGCTCATCGGAATTTCATGAGGACGCTCATGCTTGTCCTTCTCCTTATATACAGAGTGTTTCCGACAGCAGCACTCACCGGAACAAAATCGTTTGTACAGAAGCTGGTACAATAGGACCCCAAGTGCTACTAGAATTAATGCATTACACAACAAGATCCTTGCCAGTTTCATGGGGCTTCGCCTGTGGTGAGGGGAAGACAGCAAGTGAGAAAAAGGAGGGAAAAACAGAAGTCTGACACTATAGTGGGGGAAGGGGGGAAAAAAGGAAAGAAAGAGGAAGAATAGTTTCCCCTACGGACATTCTCCCTCTTGCTTCAAGGAGCCAGGGATCTGTGTCTATTGGTGTGTGCTCTCACGCATATTGTAGCTCTTCGAAAGCAGAAGTAGGGGAGTCAAACTAACTTGGATCACACTGGTTTCACTCGGTGCTTTTGTGGGAGAAGAGAGCTCCTTTGTATTCCGCACTGACACAGAATAAGTCCTGCAGGGAGTATGCCCCCATATGCCTCTCAGTACAGAAAGAAACAAGAAAGGGAGACAAACGCTGCGCTGGTGGATCCAGAAGCAGTGAATATTTTTATTCTTTCTGACTGCAGCATCCAAGAGTGCTGAGAAAGCAAGCCTTGACATTGCTCCCTAATCACCTTTTCAGGCCAAATAGATGCGCAATGTCAATTGGTTCCACGGGGAACCATAACCAGCCCCCGGAATGGATGCCGCAATGCACGCATGCTCGCACCGACCCACCCACACATGCAGTTGGCTAAGTCTGTAGCAAGGGGGTGCGTATGGATGTGTTCTTTAGCTATATATATATATATATATTGCTAGCATGAAGTCAAGGGCTAATATTTGATCGAAATTAGATATCTTGTGTCTCATCTGAAATAGCATTTTATTTTAAGAGTATGACCTTCTGTACAGCCAAGGCATTTGTAGTGCAGAGAACAAAGCGATGTCAGTACAAAAAAGACAATACCTATTAGCTAGCCTGCAGAGGCACCAAGAAAATAGGAACTGTTTAAGTAACTTGCGCAAGAAATCTGGATCTTAGGTTGATTTTACAACACGCGAATATGCCTGTCCGTTTTATTTTGTTGTGTAAAAACGAGTTATTTTAAAATGAAGCTGTATGGATTTATTCCCTCCCCTATTCTGGGCACAGTAGCAATCTATTCTGTCCTGCACTTAAACTTGAGGAAACTGACTAAAATGTTGGATGCAAGGATGAAAATGAAAATTGATGCAGGAAGCTAGTTTCTTTGTAAATGCCACCAAACAGCAATTGATCCCATAAAGTACTGAGTATTTCAGCCGTTTAGAAGTCACATCAGATCTTAAACAGGGGGAAGAAAAAGCAAGAATTATTCTTTCCATTTCTCAAAATGTGCCTTTGTAAAGGCCCAGGTCAGACGGGAAATTTAAATTAATTTTAAGATCAGACACAAATGTCTTCCTAGAGCTAGAAATACTTTGGTGGACCAACAGGAATGCTTTCACGGTCAGTATATTTCTCATAAGCCTTTGATTAGAAAGGACAAATTCTGACCCTGGAAGATTAAATTTATAATTCCACCCCCAACCCCGGAAACACTCAGATTGTATATTCAAATAACTGGGCCACATGAAAATATTTCCTAACTCAGAACAACTTTAAACTACAAAAACACAAGATACACTGCGTAAAATTCAGATTTCAAAATGTCTTCCTTGCTAAGTCATAATTAATTTCTCCGTGTTTCTTTCCATGCCTCAGCAGAACACAAAATAATCTAGCATTTTAAAATAAAACTAGAGGCATATTCTGCTGAGGCTAAATTCTGTATATGCTTAAACTTCAGTGTACAGACCAGAACTTTCATCTGATTGTGGCACCCGCAGTAAATAAGAAAACTTCGCTGGTCTCAGCATGATATTCTAAATACCAGGTAAATATCTACAAGCTGCTCAACTATTTACATTTGCATTGCATTCATAACCACGGTAGAAGTGGGTGTTTGGGCAGCTTGTTTAACGCGACAAGCTGAAAGATTTACTAGACACACAATGACCAAGCAAAATAGCTAATTTTTTAAAAAATATTTTTTGGGGGTGGGGGTATTGCATGCACTTTTATTCTATTTAAAAAAAAAAAAAAAAAAAAAAAAAAGAGTACAAGAAATACCTGAGATTCCTACTACAACTATTAGGACTTCGATTTTTACTAACTGAAGACCCTGCACACTTGTGGATTCCCACTTAAGTCAATGAGACTCTACGGGATCCGCAGAGCAGATCTTGATTCAAAATGGGGCCAACTGGAACACATTGAAAAGAATGGTCCAATTTATGCTACTGAATGAAGCAAAGCATTCCAGTTTTTAAAACAAGTCCTATTTCTTATTGCATAAATCTGTTCTTTCATTGACTGCACACTGTGAATCTTCAGAAAGATCCAAGTGGTGCTTAAATGAGTTTCAGATTTCCATTGCTGGCTAATGCATACAACTGCAAAAAGAAAGAATATACAGAAATTCTTGAAAGGCAGTCTTCTTCAGGATGGGTTTACAGGAGACCTATCCTTTGATCTAGTGGAGAGTTTGTTTTCTACCAGCATTTTTGTAGTTTAACATAATTCCTCACTGTACAGTAAATCCAAATCTCCAGTCTATTACATCAGCATAACAATTATACTGCTGAAAAAGAGTAGCAGAATGAAAAATCATATATTAAAGCAGCACTCTCTCTAACAGGACCAGATCTGGTTTATCCCCAATATATATCCATTCTGGAGTCTAGTAAATATAAATCAAAGACTTACACTGCATTTCAAATAGAGCCATGAAATACTGTACATACATTAACAACGGAATTGGAAAAGGTACTGAAAAGGGCAACTGAAATGATTAAGAGTACGGAAAAGCTTCCATATGAGGAGAGAGTAATAAGACTGGGATTTTTCAGTTTGGTGAGGCTGCATCTGGAGTACTGTGTCCAGTTTTGGGCTCCCCACTACAGAAAGGATGTGGACAAATTAGAAAGAGTCCAGTGGAGGGCAACGAAAATGATTAGGAGGCTGGGGCACATGACTTAAAAGGAGAGACTGAAGGAACTAGGGTTATTTAGTCTGCAGAAGAGAAGATTGAGGGGGGATTTGACAGCAACCTTCAAGTACTTGGGGGTTCTCCAAAGAGGAGGGAGCTAGGCTGTTCTTAGTAGTAGCAGAGGACAGAACAAGGAGCAAATGGTTTCAAGTTGCAGCTGGGGAGGTCGAGGTTGGATATTAGGAAAAACTTTCTCACTAGGAGGGTGGTGAAGCATTGGAATGGGTTACCTAGGGAGGTGGTGGAATCTACGTCTTTGGCGACATTTAAGGCTCGGTTAGACAAAACCCTGGCTGGGATGATTTAGCGGGAGTGGTCCTGCTTTTAGCAGGGGGTTGGACTAGACGACCTCATGAGGTCCCTTCCAACCCTAAGAGTCTATGACTGTCACCCACCATAATTACCCTAATCCCATGTCAACAGCAGACAGCAGCTCTGGGGCATGCACCACAAATACAGATAAGGTGGAAGGCCATCATTCAATCAGCGCAGTCGTTTATCTGCAGTTACTGAGACCAGAGACTCCTTTTCTAAGACAGGTTAAGGTAAATAGCATCTGCCAGTCTAAACACCGACTTGTCACACACACGCACAGCTCTCAGAAACGAGACAGCTGTTGCGCAGCAGGAATCTTCTGAATTCTTGAATGCCAAAACAGGAAGTTCACTAGTTCCCCGCCTATGTTTTCAGGGGCAGGGGAAGATGCTCTTCTAAAAAGGTGAATTGAATCGATTTTGTTTTGAAAAATAAGGCGAGATCCCAAAGAGATTTCAAAGCTAGAGGATGCATTTTAAAATACAGCACAGTAAAACTTCACCAGTCTGTGGGGTAAGACCACTCCCCCTCCTGCACTAAATTCTGCAAGTGAGATGCAAGAAAGATATTAAACTACCTCATCTCCCATGAATACTGCATCACTACATATTTGACAGCTATAATTTATGGCATTTCATCAGGTTTATTTTAATAGACTACGATAAAAATAATGAAGTCCTGGTCATATGAGACTCTGCTACAGACTCTGTTGGGATATTTTTGCTGAGAAGTTGAAATGAGACCACCCACTTTTTTGTTTTGTTTTTGGCTGTAAGTTATAAAGTGATTAGATCAATACTGCTTATGAATACATCTCCATATCTCAATTGGCAGCTTTCATTTTTTACTTTCTCAGAAAAGCAAGGATTGAATTGGTAGAAAGAACCCTGCTTTCACTTCTAGCAGTGGTTTCTGCAGTGTAGGAGTTATGCAAACTGGCATGAATGAGTTATAGGCAGGGCATGCAGGGTGAAAAAAAAAAAGTAAATTTGGGGCTAGTTTCCAATGCTCTTGTCAGTGACATTTTCACAAGCAATTGCTTTGAAAAAATGACAGCAATTCATGCAGATCAGAACTGCAAGCATAATTGAGTCTACACAGATTTCCCGTGATCGGGGTCTTAAAAGATATTTTTAAAAGCTGATGATCCTCTTTAAGGAAGATGTCAAATGACTCATAAGTCAGCCACAATGGAAATTTTGCTTAAGGACTCTTTGGCCGGAGTGAACAGTACATCAAGGCATATATTGTCTGCAGCCTAACCTCTCCTTATGGGCGTAGCTCACACAGGAAGTTTGTTGTTGTTTTTGTTTGGTGAATTGTGAGCACAAGTATTTGTCTGACTGATGGGCACAGCAGACAATAGCTAGGCAAATGTTACCTTTAAACTCACAATTTGTTTGCTGCTGCAAAGGCGGCAGCCACAAGATATGCGCGTGAAACTGGTTTTTGCTAAAAGGGAACTGGTCTAAGGCCTGGCTGACATTTACACAAACGGACAATGTATTAATTTCAGCTATGCAAAGCTCATGCCACTAGTGTACTTGTGCCTGTACACTGCAATATCTTCCGCTTCTTGTATGATACTGTGCACGCTCAGCCCACTCTCTAAATCCTTCCTAAGTCTTACAAAATTAAAACTAAATAGAAATGGAAAAAAAAGTCTATGTTATGATTTGAATATTTGCTTGGATCTCAGTAATGACGTCATATCAAATGGTGTAACATTTAAACAAAATTTCCTCCCATCCATATGGATCAGATACGCGTATTTCCTTCCAGAAATGGTTTAAAGATAAAGCGTTTCTTAAGCACAAAATGCTGCCGTTGCAAACCACAACATCAACAGACATAGAAGCCATTGAGGTGGGGGAGGAGATATTTCTACCATTTTACAACAGAATTAATTTGATAGAGACTAAATCAATGTGGCAATTAATAGCAACTATTTTAAAGAAGTGTCAAGTCTCAATTATAAATCATATTTTAATATCAGCCATCTCTTCAAGACGATCTAAATCAATTTAAGCCACTTCTGATTTATCAGCAAACACATGAGCATTTTGAAGAGGGCCCTCAATTGCTAAGCCAAACAGCTTAATTTGGGAACGCGAGTGATTGAATGCAGAATGTTAAATGGCACTGTTCACTGCTGAGGCTAAGATCTGAACCAGGTATTTGTTTGCAGCTAAACTAAATACAGAGCAGATCTATTTCACCATTATTCCCCATATTAGCGCCATATCAAAACCTCACAAGCACATAATAAACATGGTCATGTATGGTAGTTGCTCCGATTCTTCATGCTTTCATAACCTTGCTATTTTCAGAGTCCCCAGTTATCTGATTCCACAGCGCACACTGCCAATTTCAGGCTCAGCTGCAGAAATTCATTAAGATCCAGCAATGTTGCTCAGTCCCATATTCACCTCCCCACTCTTTTGCTATCCTTATTCTTTGGAAGAACAAAAGGATGGAGTCAGACAGAGAAAGAGAGGGAGGGGGGATAACAGGCAGAAAAAGGATGGTAGTGAAGAAACAGATTTGTAATTTTAGATATCCTACCAGCCCACATGCACAGAAGACAAAGGCTTTCAACCTTCAATCTTTCTTCTACATTTATAATGCGTAGCCAGCAGCATTATTGAGATTTATAAAGCAACTCCAAGGAAGAAAGCACTGTTAGCTTATTCTGTCAGGCTAAATATTAATTAGGGCTCTGTGTTAGAATTATTCACCCTACAGGCTTGTCTTTACTAGACGGCCACATAGCAACTGTGAGAAACTGAGTAGCAAGCCACTGACTAGTCAGTTTAGTCCTGCGAAAACTGCGTTCAGCCATCATGTCAGACAATATTCATTAACTCTCCACCTAACAGGGTTTAATCAGGATTTGCCCTGGCCTATGTTGACCAACCCTGCTACAGTATCATGGAAGCTTTGGAATACATCATTTTGAAGCTTAGTTACATGATGCAAATAACCAGTTTAATGCATTTGAATGAGCACAGCCATTTTCTGCTCTATATGATGCAGATGATACAGTGGCTAGTGCACGCGGTGGAATGAAAGAATCCTCCTATATGGATAACAGAAACCTCATCTACTGAACATACACAGCAGAGATTTTCATCCTTTGCAACAATGAAGGCACACGTGGACAGCTTTCCAAGACACAAGGCTGTGCCTCGTTATTTATTACAGCACCAAAGATGTGCATGGTGCTGCATAGACAAAAAATGTTACCAGTCCCTGACCTAAGAAGCTTGCCATCTAAATTAGATACTGAATAAGGAGAAGTGACCTCAAACAAGAGGAGGGAAATGCGATAAGGAAAAGAATGTTTACATACTATAAAGTCACAAGGCTATTTGTTACACATTGTATTAGTTCCTTACAATTAGCTTGGCACAGGAAAGGGAGGAGTCAACACTGAACAGTTAATTTATATACATCTCCAGTTCTTCACCCTCCACTGCTGTACACATGCAAAATTCCAAGTGCACAATTTTGCCCCTTTGTCTGTAGTGTGCAAGACACTACACGTACACAGCCATCTGCAGCTGAAAAGTGCAGGAGCACTTCCGTTTCAATGCTTATACAAGCTGAGATGCAGCTGGAAATTTTTCTCAAGAAGTTTAATCATGATTGTAAAGTCAAAAGGAGTGCACACAATCAGAATGTCTTCTGTTAATTGTTTTTCAAGGAAGATACAAGAAAGAACTGCTAGTTAGTGTGTGCCTGCAAGAAAAAAAAATACTCTTGATCAACTCTGTTGTTTTCATATAGCTCATATGGCAACGGCAGCCTGGGCCTGCATTTACGAGCACACATGGTACAGCCTTGGTATATAGACAGGGGTGCTGTGCAGGAAGATATCGCACAACTTTATTTCTTTAGATTTTATGCAATAACAATATTTTTGCACAGTAATCTGTAATGTGTAAACTGGCTAAAAATGACAGTTGGGCCTGCTTTCCCTTTTCCTGCGGGAAGTGAGACAGGACTTGTCCCTATTTTAGGCAGTGGGAAAGCGGGAATGGAGAAGTGAAGGACAGGACAGGACAGGACAGGACTGCTGTGGGTCACTCATCAGAAAAGGAACTGTGTAGCTATCTTCACTGATGCTGGAACTTTCATGTGGCCTGGAGCCCTCTCCTATGGATCATAGATATATCCATTACATTCAGCTGTGCTGGATGAGTACATTGGTCAGACACACCAGTGAAGCTGTCTGGCATGGCAGCACTAACAACATACCTATTTAAGCGCAGCAATAAAATTCTGAAGTTAGGAAGTCACACAGACAGTAACTAAGAGGTTCATGTCTTTTCATGCTGTTGTTTCATTCAGCCTGTGGGTAGACTCAATGGGTCCGTTAACAGGGGATGGCTGTGAGTGTGAGCCAGATGATTACAACAATCAGAATAGAATAGTTAACTTCTTCAGTAATCATTCAGTCAAATTTTGTCACTGGAACACAGTGTGCCCATCTCTGAGTTCACGCACAAGCACCCACCGCATACAAGCCGTTTATTAATACTGCTCCTGAAACTATAATGTAAACAAGAAGTGGACTCTTATAACAAGGTACAGAGAGAAGAATTTAGATGAAGTGAAACAAAATTACAGATCTATCTAAAACTGGCAGAGTTCAATGGCACAGAGTGCTTACTTAATTACACAGCAGGATCTGGGGAAAAAACCATGCTCTGAACAGTTGAAAGCCTGTGACCACTACGGCACATAGTAGAGTAGAGGATTTCAAAGGGGGAGCCGTGTTTCTCTAGTTCAACAAAACAAACAAGGAGTCCTGTGGGACTTTTAAAAACTAACAAATTTATTTATCGCATGAGCTTTCGTGGGCACAAATCCCACTTTGTCAGATGCTTTGAAGATGGGGAACTTACAAAACGGGAGGAAAATAAATCCAGGGAAGTGTAGGTCATAGGATCAGGGCAGACTGTTACAGCGAATCAAAGCAATAGAGAATTTGTATTCCTTCAGACTCTCAGCAGCTTGTTTTCTGACTGAAGTATGTTGCAAAACAATTGCACAATGATTTAAAGCCTGACCACTCACATGTATCACCATGCCACCAAATCACTTAAGCAGATTAGCCATTTACAGACTTATGTAAGGCACAAAGCAAGAAAAAAGTTTTCTGCCAGCGGCGAGCACCCCCCTACCAAGTCAGGTAAGAGGACAAACAGGTCAGTCACTTTGCTCGCAGCTGTAAGGAAGACAGATGTCAAAATGACCTCTGGATCCCAGGCTGATCAGGAACCCCCCCAGCTCAGGGCAGGGCTCTGATGAAGGGACAGCAAAGGCAAACAGCAGGAGCTCCCACTACAAACATGCAGGAGCCCCGAGGACTGACCCAAAGCCCAGACACACTCCACGGAGGGCTTTTTCCTAGGGATGCTCTCAAGGGGAGCCAGGCCTGGCGGATACCATCCGGGGACCCACATGGGCAGGCACCCCCATCTCCCCAGGCAGGTGCCCCCCAGGCTGCCCCTCCATCTCCCCAGGCAGGTGCCCCCCAGGCTGCCCCTCCATCTCCCCAGGCAGGTGCCCCCCAGGCTGCCCCTCCATCTCCCCAGGCAGGTGCCCCCCAGGCTGCCCCTCCA
>ML685788.1:6432045-6454789 GCA_007922175.1 Pelusios castaneus | reverse complement strand
TGTCTAGGGCTCGCTGTGGTCCTTGGGCAACTCACCTATCTTCTCAGTATTGGTCCCACAGGGAACAATAATCCTAATCTACCTGCCAGCTGGGAGTTGTAGGGCTAAATCATTAAGCAGCCTAGTGTGCTTTGAAAATATCAGCATTATTGTCTGTTGTTTATGTATCAGCTAAGAAGCAACCCTTTTAGCACCCTAGGCAGTGTTTTAAGTGGGAAGTTGGGGGGTGGGTTTCAAGGGGTTGGAGACCTGGCCAAAAATAACAAATAAATAAAAATACATTTAAAAAAAAATCAAGCAGGATTACTGAGGAGTGGACTTTATGTTCTATTTTTACCACAGCTGCTGCTCCCAAATTATGACAGCCCCCACCCCCTCGCCTCACATTATAATGCACTTTTCTCAGAACATTTCCTCACTGACTCAAGGTGACACAGATAAATGTAGCCTCTGCTTAGAGCGCTGTAGAGCCTCCCGTCAGGCTGGAGGGGGGTTGATAATTTTGTGTGACATGTTTTTTCCATCATTGGACATTTTAAAATCAAGATTGAATGCTTTTTTTTTTTTTAGAGCTCTGCTCTTGGAATAATTTTGGGGGTAGTTCTATGGCCCCTATTCTCCATGAGAAGGCCTCTATCATGCTGTTGGCTAAAATCCGTGAGACTAGCAACCTGCCATTGTATGCAGCCCTCTTCAACCACCCACCAACTTGCCTGGCTTCTACATGACTTTTGTGGCCATTTATGCCACCTTAGGACATGACAGTGGAAACTGACTCAACGAGTGGCTGATGATGACAATCGTTCATCACTCTTTCGTCACTGAGCCAACCATCTGTCCACCAGGGTTTGATTTGCCAAGGCCCCTGTCGTTATCTCTGAACTGGTTTTGAATAGGACAGGAAAACTTTGCAGCCAACCTCTTTACATGTGAATTTGCTAATGACCCGTAATACAGCTGGGGTCAACTTCAGACTATGTTGAATATCATTTTTGAGTGCCCACTGACTTATTTTGAAAGCTGGCTACCAGCACTCTTACTGGCTGATGATGATGCCTTTAAAAGGCTGGACACATTGCGCATATGCTGAAACAGCCTAAATTATACAGGAGGCCAGATTAAATGGTCACACGGTCCCTTCTTGTCCGGGAATCTAGGAATCTATAACAATGTGGTTCTTGTTTGTCCCCAAATAAACAGCATTTGTGTATCTGCATTCCTAAGGACTTCTGAGTGCTTGCGAGTAGGGTAGAAACACCTGTAAAGGGGCATGTTAGGTTGCTAGTGGGAGTGAATAAGGTTTCCGGCAGGATCTCATTTTTTGTTTTAATCAGACCCCTGGACAGCATTGACCATGGCCCTTTTTACTTCTATAACACCCAGCAGAAGGATTACACTTTGGGGACTTGTCTGGGAGTTGACCACTGGATCTAAAAGCATGCACTGCTACTGCCTGAGCTACATGACTGACCTTCACTTGCATGTTGACAAGTTCCAAAGGGATAGCCGAGTTAGTCTAGTTCATCAAAACAAACAAACAAGGAGTCCTGCGGCACTTTTAAAGACTAACAAACGTATTTTTCGCATGAGCTTTTGTGGGAGAAAAATCCTACTTTGTCACACGCTTTGAAGTCTTCTGTTAGTCTTTAAAATTGCTACAGGACACCTTGTTTGTTCTGCTTTAGTTGCATGAAACTGAAACAGACTCATAAACTCTATTATGTCTACACTTACTAAAATTAGTTCAAATTAGTTCAAACTAACTAATTCAAACTAATTTTAGTTAGTTTGAATTAGCTTAATTTGAACTAGAAAAAATTAGTTCGAACTAAGCAAGCGCCATTCATGGCACTTGCTTAGTTCGAATTAGCGATTTCCATTGATGTCAATGGGCCGGTTAGTTCGAACTAAGAAATTAGTTAGTTCGACTTAACCCTTACTTCTAATACCCTATCCATGGCTTTAGTTAGTTTGAATTAAGCTTCCTTAATTTGAACTAACTTTCCAGTGTGGACATAGCCCTATGTGTTCCAGAACACTGGGGATAGGGGGAAAGCAAAGAGTAACGCTGAGTGCAGATTACATGGTGAGAAGACTCAGTGGGAGACTTAAAAGGGTGAAGACTTAGGTCCTAGTCCCACAAACTAAGCATGTGAATTGTTCCGTTAAGGTTAATGGAATTACTCGCATACTCAGCATTAAGCAGGTACATAAGTATTCCCAGCTCACAGCCTTGGAATGCTGAATGCCTTTGTCCAATACCAATAATACCAAACAGGGCCAGATTTTTAAACAGGCCTCAAACCAACTTCTAATACTATGGCTGCAACTGGGCACCTGCAATCAAATCAGTGTCTAATTACATGAATTGCAGCTGCTAAACAGCGGGCACAAAGTTAAAGGCAGATTTTTTTGGTAAATGGTCCATGAAACTATATATATGCTAAATGTTATCATCATAGGTCTTTTTAAACCCCATTTTTTGCATAATGTCCTAATTATAACAATATTAGTGTTAGAAAATTAATAGCATTAAATAGTAATAGCAAAGGAAAACTATTGCAAGAAAACAAAACAAAACACAACCCCCCCAACCCAAAACACAACCCTCAAACAAATACAGTGGTGTTTGATTAAAAATGACCCCCAAAGAATCCAGACAATGTTCCCTGATATATATGACAGTCAACATGGGTCAGATTTTGGGCCTAACTCATTTGGCAGCATCACTGTACCAGAAAAGGCGCTGAAAAGATAATTTGGGTTAAAAAAGAGTTTCAATCTCCTTTGTCGTCAATCTCATCAAAGAAGCAAAAGGACGAATGGGCATGGAGACTCACCTAGCCTTTCTCTGTGTGGAGTTCTCTAGAGCCCAATATAGGAATGAACTTGAAAATGATTTTTCTTCTCTTCTGCTGGCAAAAACAGCTGTGCAATGTACCCAGCTTCACTGACTCAGCAGACTAAAACAACAGCTCAGAGAAAAGTGAACCTCCACAGTTATCTTAATGGTTTGTTATCTTCAGAGCCTTGTTAAAACGCTTGAATGCCACTGCTGTTAATGCTTTAATGCCAGAGAGCTTTCCTGATCTAGCTGGCAAGTGTGCTCATTCAGCGGGATGAGTGTAGTACATACGCCCTCTTGCTTCATTTGGGCTGTTACTAGAACCCAGGGATGTTTAATTCACAGTGAAAGCGGTTGTACAAATGAGGGTAACTGGATTTAATCTATGTCAACCTTCCTATCCTTTGCCCCTTCTTACTTCCTCCCCAAGAAAGAGTGACAGTGAATTGGGAATAGGAGGGGGCACTTATTGCAGCTTTGGCGAAGGCTGTTAGTTCAGGTGACGAAGAGACAGCCACTTTTTCAGCTCAAACCAAACCCCGCCCTTGTGGAATATTACATTGCAGGAGCCGCATGTTTGGAAAGACTCTTTCTAGCAATAGAAACCGCAAAGTTGTAGATGCAGCACTTCCATTGTCTCCCCAACACCAAGAGCTTAGCATCCCTACTGGAAAGTGTTCCCAAATAGAGCCCTGAAAATGTACCGGCTGTGTCCCCTCTTAAATCCGCATGCCAGGATTAGCACTAAATGGAATTGGAATCCAAAAAATGCCACGGACTCCTAATCCGAGCACCTTATCCCCACCACTGGCTTCCGACATCTTCTCTAGGAGCTCCTTGGATGAACATATATTTTTCTTAGAACATGTTGAAGCTCCTTCTGCCAGTGGTTTTCAGAGGACAGGTGGGGACCCAATAGTGGGTCGCAGGCCTTCAGGTGCTAGGTTGCAGCGTCCCCTGCTGCCACTGGCCAAAGACGGGAATGCATCACTCAAAGATGTAATTGTTGGGTCTTGGGCATGAATGATGGGGTTTTTTTCAGTTGGGTCCCGAGGAAGAAAGTTGAAAACCACTGCATCAGGCTGCTGAGCCTTGGTCCTAAGAATCTCACCTTTATTCGTCCCATTAATCGTCCCCCTCAATGTGAAGGCACAGTATCATGAACTGATCCTTTGGATCTCATCTTGGTGCTCCACCAGGTTTCAGGTCCAACACCTGAACTCACGTACCCATGATCATTCTCACTGCTATGCATTTTATAGAGAAGTGCCTGAGTCTGTTCATAACCTGGATGCCACCTCCCTATGTGGGGTGTACATGATAAATTGCAGCTGCATGGGATACATTGGGTTTTCATGCATCTGACTGCCTCTTTTGTACTCTGCCCCCTAATCCATCTCCCGGAGATTTACCCTTATGTCCCAAACCTTTGAGCCAATCATGACTGCTTGACAGCTTTCGGCTTTCACGGGTGCATTAGTCACATGACCTGCAGTGATGTTCAGATGATTTTGTTTGACTACACTCAGTCTCACTTGGGAGCTGGCCTGGGTTCCCTCTTGACACCTACGGGAGCAGAATGGACATTTCCCCCCACAACTCTGACTGAGATGCATTCATCCATGCAGGAGATTTGTTTTATCCTCTTCTGCCACTGCTAGTTTCCAGTTAGAAGCATAATGACATGCCTAGCCTCAGGGGGAAAATGTTACTGAGTGGACCACAGAGCCAATAGCTGTATGCCTTGAAAAATGATTCAGGTTCTCACTGCAACATTAAGTGTTTAAAAAAGGTTGAGCTGATTGATTTAATCATATAATTCTCCACTGGGGAGAGTTATGCCCTCACTTCATGAAAAATGTATGTGGCATTTACATGAGGATTTTTGGCTGAATGAATCAAAATCTTTACTTAACCACATGGCACAGGAACTGCAATGTGGATTGTTACCAACAGGCAGGGGGAAACTTTCTTGGAATGATCTTTTGAATACATAGCAAAAATTCAGCGGTCAGCATAGACATTCAGTGGCCAGCACAGACAGTCATTTGGTTGGGAAAGATAACGACACAGTCAGGGGTGGGGAATTAAGAAAAAGATTGAAGGGGAGGAGAAAGGGCTGCCCAGAGGCATGTGTGGGGAAGACCAGTATATATTTCCTCAAACCTTATATAGTGAACTCCTAGGTCAAGGCTCATCAAAGTTACACCATAAATAACTCCCTTCCCAAATCCACCAGTGCCTCCATGTGACCATCAATTATACCCCCCCATCCATCGATTACATCATAATCTATCTCACCTCCAGCCCTGTTCCATCCTTCCTCCTAGAAAATCAGTGATCCAGCCCCTTCCAGCTGTCTACCAATTCTCCGTGATCACCTTCAGCCTCTCCACAGGCTGCCTTTGCTCCGGTCCTCACTCAGCACCTGCTTCCTCTTCATAGGAATGGCTGCCTCTTCTTCCCTCCCAGGTGAGAGTCTTACAACCACCAGCCAATCCCAGAGCACCACTGCCTGGGAAAATGGAGCTGTCCTTCCGACTACCCAGGGGTTCTCTGCTGCCAATCACTGTCTCTACCACCCACAGCTCTGTGGGGTGACACAGCCAGGGAGCAGGAAACGGCAGGAGACAGAGACCCCACTGGAGGGCCAGAAGTCTGCCTGGCTGTTGGTCTCCTGCCCACCCAGACACCTCAGTGTAGGCTGAAGCTGAAGACTAAAAATGCTAGTAGTTCTGATAGAGAAGCCAGAGGTGTTGAAGGTATGGGTTAAGCAGGAGGAGAAAGGCTGGAATTTCACTCAAAAGTGGGGCATTAGGAAGTCTGGGGGTGCGTTGTTCTGATTGATCAGGTAACACTGCGCATTCTTAATGCTTTGACTCAAAGTTAGTGTACATGGTGCATCTGTGTCTGAACCATACAGGTCTTCTGCCTGGAAACAGCCTTTGAGTCACATAGCCAGGGAGGCGGACAACTGCCTGATCTGCACACACACAAGTTTTGTGTCTTTGGAGGGATGGTGGGGAGCACACTTGATTCGTGCACACAGAACTGCAGCCATGCATTTAAAGGTGGGGAAAAGCTCTTTTGAAAACTTGGGCCCATCTACATTTGTCAAAAATAGACACCTATGATGAGATCGGCAAGAGTGAGGAGGGAGGCTGGGTACCTTGACATCTGGGTACTTCATCTGAGACACTTCGTAAGGGCGGCTCATTTTCCAAAACTGCTGACCACCTGCCCTCTTACAACCAGGCGACTTGGAGGCATCTCAGATCAGGCACCCAAAAAGGGAGGATCTCAAACTCACCAGTCACTGTTGAAAATCTTGACCCTAATTTTCGCTAGCAACATACTGTGTGCGCTCTCGTACGCAAACCAGCCAAATGTGTAGCTGTATGCTGCACTGTTTTTATGCAGTACTTGTTTGTATGTGCAAGTGCCTAGTTTGCGCACACTGAGTGAGATTCACCCTGAGTGGAGCTCCTCCACGAGGCCTAGGCACTCCTCACATCCCTCTGAAATCCTCCCCACTGAAGTGGGGTTTAAGGGTGGCATAGGTTGCATGCTGACTCTGCACAGGATGAACTGCACCTGGAGTGAACTAGCGACTGAAGTCTTTAAAAGACCCTCACATTATTATTTGCTGGCATTACTGACTGAATCAGACCCTTTCTGGAGTAATTAATGGTCAGCATGATGAAAAAAGGAATCTGGTAAAAGAAAAGGACAAGGGAATTGGTTTTTGTTACAATCCAACATTACTGAAAGTTGCCCTGTGTGTGGCAGGATTTTCTTCAAGTTTAATGTTTTTAATGCTAAGGTTTTAACATTGAAGAGGTTAAACAAAACAGCCTCAAAATTTCTATGGCCAGATGACACATTAGAATATAATAAATAAATAAATAAAAATTAAGACTGATTTGCCTTTCACTGTTTATGCTTCACTTTCTGCATTTCATTTAAGTAAAACATTTGCATTAGTTTCACTTTTGCTTTTCCTTAGCTTTACTTCCTGATTTCTGCACACAAATACAGCAGTGGAGTGTCTGTTTAGAGTTTGTGTGTTTTACCATAGGAATGTCTATCGATTGCAAAGACCTGCAAAATTTTTCTTCTTACGACACCTACAGTTGGGCTCTAGAGACTACCAATGTCCCTTTAGTGCAGAGCCGGCCAAGTGGCTGATGGGCAATAATAGAATAAGGGTGATGTATATTTCCAGGACATGGAAGTTGATAGCAATGCTGCACGCTGTTATGATCCAATATATATGAGTGCTCGAGAATCAGCAAGCAAAAACATGCAGCCCTCTGTTACTGGAATCCGGATTTTCATGGCAGGTAGTAAGGGGGACAGTTTTTGCTATTTATAATAGGATAAAAGTGAACGAGACCCTAATCACATCTAAACCCTCTTACAGTTTGTGGAATTTCAGATCCAGATCCTGATCTAGTAGAAACCAACTGAGTAAAGATCTGAAGCGCTCCCTTTGGGGAAACCTTCATGATTTCAGAGCTCGAATTTATCCAAGCAAAATAAACAACAGCTGTCAACCTTCTAGAAGTCTCATCCTTCAGTGGGACAAATTCTGTCACTTTACTGCTCCATTATCAGCAGGGGAAAGTTTTCAAAGGCCCCTGAACTCAGCCTACAAAATTGTGGGTGCAGCGTTTTTTTGCTGCCCATTTTGTGCATGCTAAAATTTAGGATTTGTGTGAGTCAAACTGCAGCAGGCAGTCAGTTACATGAAGTGGGCAGTCAGCTGCAATGTGTGGTGCCCCATGATCTCTCATTGCTCAACATCCTTACAAGACCTCTACTTATTCCGAGTCTGGCTCCAACTGGCTATGCATAACAAAGGCCTCACAGCGCCCCACTCAGATCCTGCCATACGAGGTACCTGATATGCGTAGGCCGAAGCTTAAACACAAAAACTGCAGGTGCAATTTCAATGGCTGTGTGTTTGGGGGAAAAAAGGACCTTCTTGTGCTGAATATAAATTTAGCTGCAGAAATGGTTTCACTCAACTTGCAAATGATTTGGTTTTGTAAATACGTGCAGATCTGCATCTTCATCCAGCTCTTATTCAAGTAAATAAAAGACTGCCATAGACTCCAACAGCAGCTAGATTGGGTTCACTTTCCTCATTCAAGTTGTCCCACTAATGTCAGTCCAGATGAATGGGATTGGGTCTCTACGTGGAAAAATCTCAAAGTAATGAAATTTGGTCACCACAGGTTTCTTGTGTGTTCTCACATTGACTCTCAAGAGGAGAACTTCATGCTGCCAAATCAATATGCATAACGTGGCCCTCAGGAATGAAGTTCCCGAGAAGCTGAGAAGCATAATTACAACAATTAATGGACTTCAACAATTATTTGTGTTTTCAAAGCTAATGTAGAGCAGGAACATGTGTCTGTGAGCACTCTAGCTAGTTTTATGCAGGTAGATGGATTGCTGCATACTTGAGGAATTTGCTCTGAGACACGCTTTACTCAAACCTCGCTCATGTATCATTTGGTTGGGTGGTTATGGGTGATGGGAGCTTTCTGCAATACGTTGTCCGCACCCAGGCCTCCCAAAATGATGGAGATAACCAGGACATCAGCTGAGAAATCCTGTTGAAACAAGTCAGACTCTTGACAAAAAGCCAACAGAAAAGAGCAAAAGAAAGAATCCAGAAAAACAAAGGTTCGTTGTGTGGCGGCGTTTCGCTGTGAGTGGAAAACCTTTCCTTGGGAAAATATGAAGAGTTGGTTGTCTTTGGCAGGACTTTGAAATGGTTCCCTTGTCAAAGAAATGCAGATAGGTGGTGGGGGTTATTTTATATTAAACCATTAATTCCATCTTTCATTACACTTTTCTGCCCTCTGTCTCCAGCCAGTTTGGCGGGCTTTCTTTGCAGCTCTACAGAAGTACATTAGTTGGTCCTGTGAAAGAGACCAGCTTACTGAATGCATATTGCAGCCATACCCTTCCTTTGGGGCTCTGTACAGCCCTGCACTCCTCTCCAAGTAAAGGGCTGCATGGAGCTCCACTGCCCTGGGAGCTGGGTCAGAACGGGATCGGGACTTGGAGTCAGCCTAGAATTTCCAGCTTCCCAGTGCTTGTGAAGACTCTGTCCAGTCCTGACCCCACTGTGCAGGAAGGGGATTAGCAGCCCTTTTCCCACACAGGAGCCAGCCTCAGCAACCCTGTGCAGGGAAAAAAGGTCTGCTTGTAATCCCGTGCCCAGGCACTCAGCAGGCGCCCCATCCACTGAAACACTGGTGCTGAGGATACACTCCCTTCTCAATAGCAGGATTTGACTCCACCCCCTCGCCAAAGCAGCCCCTTGGGTGTGACTGGTGCTGGTCCCAGGAGTGAGGGCTTCAGGACCAGCCTGCGCCTAAGGTGATGTTTGTAGATACCGTTTGTGGGTAGGGGGTGATTTTTGCTAGCAACAACCAGGCATGCAGAGAATAAGAGGGCAAATGAAGGGGCAGCCCTGGAAATCCCAAACCTTCCTTGCATTGCAGCAACCCCACATCATAGGAAGCCCGAACTCTGGACCTGACTCTGAATTCTGTGCTTTCATCCTATCTCTCCTTTGCCTACAGCCCTCAGATATTTGTTGCCTGACACAACCACCATCCTTGGCTGTGCAGATCATAGGTTGCCAGCTGGATCCCTGAGAAAATGTGCTGTGACAGTACGTAGGCTTGGCCATCAATAATTTTCGGGATGAAAATCTTCTCCTCAATTGTCCATCTCCGCATCTCCTATCTCTCTGTCCATCAGCCCCCTGACCATATAAGGGCCTTATAATTTTATCGAGAAATGAGAAATTGACAGCACACTTGGTGCCAATGACAGGCGATGCTACAATCTTATTTATATCTAGTGCTGCTTAAATGACCCAAAGATCTGAAGCACTTTTCACCAGAGGAACTACACACGTTGATTTCCACAATATCCATGACTAGCGGGATGCTGTAACTGGCAAGCAGTGACAGCTCTGGCTGTTGGAGCAGAGCTATTTAAAGGATTGAGATCTGGTGCAATCAATCAAAAGTGCCTCGTTGGCTTAGCAGAGCAGCTACCATTCAGGTAACTCAGCAGTTTTTGTGATGAGCCAGCAGTCCATAGAATAGGTGAACAGGGTTCAACTTCCTCAGATGATTCTGCTTGACAACCATCGCATCCAAATCCTTACGATTTCAGTTCTGGGCCGCGGCGAAATACAGGCTGCCGACTGCGCTGAGCTGTGGCTGAACGTGTGGCAGAAAAGCAACAGCTGAGATCACGAATGGAAAGATTCCATGGTTTTGGGCTCTTTGTTGGCCCTTAACGAGTGAGGTAGAAATATGCTAATCTGCACGTCACTAATCCACACAGTGCAGAAATGTCAGCTCCTGCCTACTTCTCAGCAAAGGATTTAAAAGCGACTGCGGACCTGTGGGACCAAGGCTTCATTTGGTTAGTGGTATTCAGCTCAGTGGTTCCTACGCCAGCAGGGTTGAGCTGTGCTTGATGCAGAACCAAAGAGGGGCAGTTAGAAGAGGGAGTTCTCACTCACCTTTCTGTTTGGCCAATCCTGGGGCTGGCTGGGGCCCAGATAAGCTGCTCTAAACCACACCGGAAATAACATTTGTTAGGGACCATCCTGCAAGCCTGGGCGAACCATAGCCCCAATTTCTCACACTCCCATTCCTCCATGCCAGGCTCGCCAGGAACAGAGGATGTGTTTGGATTCTGTAATGTGACGTGATCTCAGGCATGTGACACTGTAAGGGCAAGATGTGAAAATAATCTACACCTGGTCTTACCGTGCTATGCCAGGATTTGCCAGGGTTATTTGAGCACATACAAATAACATCCGGATAATATCTGCTCCCATTTTTTTACCTAAACGAGGTTCTTCTTCCAGCAAACACACACGTATCTTGCCCCTATACTAGGAAAAAATATGGGGTTTGAGCAAAGGTGCTAAAATCCTAGCGTGGACAATGCCGTAGTAGTTTTAACACCTGACAGTGGGTCAAGGTAAGCACTAAGTGAAGGCCCTAGATCTACCTTGCACAAGTTACGACGTGTTAGCTCATGTCTCTTAGTGCAGAAAGGCCATATGGTGAAATCTGGCTTCACCTGAGTCATGTCAGGATTTCACCCCATAGAATAGAAATTCCTCTCTGTTCAGAGGGCCAGCGTGAGCCCTCTGCACCACTTAAGCCTCTTACGGTTCCTCAGATACTTGACAATAAGGATGCCTTAGATGTTAGGGTGGTCCCAGATTTGTGCTCTACATTACATTGAAATGACGAGAGACCTTTGTATTTAGGAAGATTTGTGCACACCCACATAAGTACCTCGCTATTAACCCCTTCAATGGTTAGGGCTGCGATTAAAAATTCTTCCCTTGACTCCAGCGCTGTCTACACCAGGCTTTGCTACACTGCTCAGGGGTGTGGACTTCTCACATAGCTGGATTGACCTAACTTTTTAGTGTAGACCCCCATTACCTGCCATCGTAGACGATACAAAGAAACGTGCTGCTAGCATGTTTTCCCCACTAGGTGGCAGCGAAAGACTAAAAGTGGTGCATTCAATACCATGGGGGCGGCCGAGATGCATTTAAGAAACAAGGGGCTGTTTTCTTAGCACTCCCTTCTACCCCTCTTCCTGATATCGTCCTCATTATTAATAGGAGCAAGAAAATAGGTAGCGCTCACCTACCTTCGCCGAGGGCATTTTTTGTTGCTTTTTGCAGCACTTAGTTTATACAGAAGTGAAAAAATTGGGATGGCCGACGTCGCTGCTAATAAGGCATTCCTCATTCTCCTGCGTACTTGTTTTATTTGGTGGTGTGAATTACCTTCACTGACTGTGTTTTTCTGCCACTAAGGGGATGTCCAGGACTCTTGGCAGAGCCCTGAGCTCTGGCTGGGGTGTGGTTGTGATGGGACATTCTCCCCTGGTGTATTCTAGTTGGGCAAGGATGCCCATCTAGGGACCCCATCTACCCAGGATGTTTTGTCATTTTTCCTCCCCCAATGCAGTCAGCATTACTTTCCTTCCTTGTTAGCTTTGGCCACATTGATCTCCCTACACTTTACAGCGGCTGGGATTCCTTGCTCCTAGGGCAGGCAGCCATGTATGAGTCATCAGATTCCTGCTGAGCTCAGCTCCCAGGGTGCGGCACACGGTGATACGAACTAACCCCCCCCCAGCCCAGAGACTGGGAGCATCGCCCCTGCACTTGACCCAAGCAACTGCACTCTCCTTCCGAAACAAGAGCCCTATTGTTACTGCCCAAGTTAGTTTTCCATAGATAACGTAGAGCTGCCGTTCGTTAAACCATATGGACAATCCTAGCTCAGATTCCTCCCTGCCCCCTTTTCCTTTAAACATGTAAATGACACATGGATTCCAATGGACACATCTGCTTTTATACAGCATCAGACTCCACAGACCTAGGGAACAACCTCTGGCACTTCTCAGGCCCTGATGCTACTTCTTGGGATGCTTCCACATTTGAAGACCAATGTATAGTCTTCACAGACTGAATAAGGGGCACCATCCAGAATGAAGAAACCCAATTTCTGCATCCTGAGAACTGCTGTTTAAAGAAAAGCTGCTAACTCCTCAGCGAGTGTGGCTCATGTAAGCTGTAGCTCTGACTAACGGACCTGACTTTCCCAAGGATCCAGTACATTTTGCAGGAAAGCCAGTATGCAGCTTCTCTCCTTTCCATCCTGCTTTCTCTCCCTTCTCTTTGGATGTGCCTCTCATCCCATCATTTCTCCCTCTCCTCCCCTTCACAGCCAGCTTTCCTGCCACATGCCTTGAATTGGAAAAGAGAAAACACTGGCCTCATACAGTCCAAACAACAGAACCACCTAAGTAGTCAACCTGCGAAGCGGTTTAATCAATGTAGGCTACACGTGTGAGGAAAAGGCCTGACCATGGTGAACTGTTTGATGTGTTTTGCTGTTCACCTTCCTTTATCTTACAGCCAGAAACTTAAAAATGGGCTGCTTAGCATGTGCATCCCTGGTACCATCAGCTTGTCTTGGTAATTCCCGCGTGCAGTGCTTCTCCTTGTCTGAAACGCCTTGACAGGACATTGCTCCTTCTCCCAACTCCAGCATTCCAAAGCAGAGCTGCATTTAAGGCCTCATTTCTTCTTTACAGACCCAGCATAAGGGTCTGGTCCAACAAGATGCATCAATGTCGGGCTTTAAACCAGCAGGGACTCAGTAATGGAGTGACTCCAGTGTAGAACGGGTGTGGCTGGGGAGGGCCTCAAACCCTAAGACGCCAGCAGAGATACAGCTTTCCTTCTGGCCCTTTTTCTAATAACACTTGCTGCATCAGCCCTGTGCCACCAACAAGAGGCATCATCAACACTTGCTTTCTGCCTGAGACTGAGAAAAACACAGGTCTGGTTGTTCCGCAGGCTTTGTGTAAAACTAGGAGAAACACAGACAGTGTGTGTTGCATGGGCCGCTGTGGAGTTCCCCATTGCCATGATCTCAGCGGCGCCCACGTTTTCATGCCTCCGACACAGCAATACTACTTAACGCTCCATACAGATCTTCAAAGCGCTTTCCATGGCATCGTGAATTAGTCCTCATGGAAACCCACTCAGCTAGAGAAATGTCTGTACCCCATTTCACAGACAGGGAGCCCAAAGGGGTGTGGTTCTGTGATTGGCCCAAGTAGCAGTGGGAGTCACTAATTCCACTGAGAACTGGGTTCAAACTCTGGGGTCTCTGGTTCCCACTTTAAACCTCTCCCCCAGGCCCAGTCCGCAGTGTCTGTGATATTTCTCCTTGTTGCACTTTTCAGTTAGTCATTGCTGCAAGAAGGTCCATTATTCTCCATTTCCTTTGTCATTTCTGGTGCGTCCGCTGGAGATTGGGGAGCTTTGATTGTCCTTCTTCCTCTCATCATCTTCCTAGATGCTGTTAACAGGAAGATGACAACAGGGGTTAACCACATAGCAATGGGTTGTTCAAGACCATTATTAAGAGGATATGGTCAACACGTTCTAGGTGCAAATTATCAATTGTTTAAACCAATATGAGGTGTAGGAAATTACAGAGGAATAGAAATGTTTTGTTTTAAATCTCCACAAAGGCAGGTATTTTAATGAGATTTAAATATCCCTTGCAGAGCTGTGAACCTGAAAAACAGCAGCAAGAGTGGATGAGACGCAAAAAGAGAACTTGACTCTGAAATAAAGGGAAGCTGATTGAATTTTAGGGACAGATTTTCAGGCAGCCTCAATCCAACCAGCAATTCTGCTCCTCCACTTTTTGAGAGTGCAACTGATAGCGTGTGCATCTCGTTTGTATGTGCCAAACTCTCAACTGGCCTCCAACTGACAGATCTGCAACTAATTATTTGGTGTCTGAAAAATTGGTGCATGAAGCATTGATGTGTGTCCACTTTGGGGGGTAACATTCATTGCAAAAAGAGAACACAAAGGCAGAGGCTGGATTAATCAGCATCATATATCTAATTGCTGCTTTGGTGAATATGTATGGAAAGCTGGAAGATGCATGCCTCTGCATTTTGGGGCAGATGCAAATTTTTGTCTACTTATTTGCACAGACTGAGCAATCAAAGGCAATGCTTGGGGGGCATGCAGTCATGTGCTCCCCAGATTTGCAACTTGGCTTGTACTGAGCTTCCTCCTAGGAACTGAGCATGCTCAGTAACACTGCTGAAGCTAGCTGCCCTCATTTTATGCACCTACTATTGGGCAGGCTTGGGTCACCTCTGTGGGCCATTGTGCGCAAAGAGGCATTTCCATATGCAAAGCTTTTCTTGGATGTTGGATTTGTGTACACAAATGTAGCCAGGTGTGGAAATGTTCCTTTTGGACATGTACAAATGAATCTTTTCTCTTGGTAAATGTGGCCCTTATTTTCCGTGGTGAGTCGGATGCTAACAGGAAACAGGAAATAGGTGAAGAGAAAATTAGAGGGTAGATTTTTCACAAGTAATGCACAAAATGTGCCCCTGAACTTGTGAAGTCAGCTAACTGCATGCCCAGATGGTTAATTCGGGTGCAGCTATATGGGCAGCCAGTCATGATGCATGACTCGCATGAAAATCTGGCACCAGATTTAATAAAAATTCTTTCCATGTGTTTGCATCACCTGGCTGTGTCATCTGAACCCCAGAGAGGAAGCACTGCAAGAGAGAAAGCGCTCCAAACAGCCTAGCACTAGCAGGTGGCTAGACCTAGCCCAGGAAACGTTTAAATACAGCAGTGATAATTGTGGATCAATAATCCCCGACAGACGGATTTAAGTGATCTTGTCTGTCTCCAAATTGTGTGCAACTTCACCCAAATCTGCAGCCCAGGCTGTGGCTCAGGCTTTTGGGCTATGTCTACACTTACTAAAATTAGTTCGAATGAGCTTAATTCGAACTAGAAAAAATTAGTTCAAACTAAGCAAGTGCCATTCATGGCAGTTGCTCAGTTCGAATTAGCAATCCCCATTGATTTCAATGGGCTGGTTAATTCGAACTAAGAAATTAGTTCGAATTAACATGGCCACATCTGTATTTAGTTCGAATTAATCTTTACTTCTAATACCCTATTTGAAGTTATTAGTTCGAATTAAGGAAGCCCTTCATTCGAACTAATGAAAGCCCAGTGTAGCCATGGCTTTAGTTCGTTCGAATTAAGCTTCCTTAATTCGAACTAACTTGCCAGTGTGGACATAGCCTTGGAGTTCTATGTTGCCTTTTCCACATCATCCCCTGGCCTGACTGCTTCTAATGCTCTGCTCTGGTGTTTGTCAAGAGGAACTCCTCTATTGTTTGATCAAGTTTCCATTTCCAGCCACAGTAGGCGTCTCAGGAAGGCCAGGGGATGGCTTGAGAGGTGGCTGTTACTTGGTATACAAGCCCCCTTTAAAGCTTGTGTGATGGCTGTCTACACATTTTTCGATCGGTCAATACCGTCCTTTCTTTGCTGACTGCACAGAGGGTCAGAGCGAGCCATTTCTGCTGGAGCTGTATTTAAGGTTTGACAGGCCGGCTGCTATGTACCTCTCCTTATCGACAACAATTTTCTGCTTACTCACCTGTAGGAAATCCTGATACAACTCATTCCATTGTGAGCAAGGTGAGACCTCTATGGCCATGCTTAAAGATCAACAGCGCCTGTGTGAAAGCTTTCTCCGAATGTCAATAACTCATTGTAGAGTATTTCACCTAGTCTGTCAATCAGCAATTCTTAGTATTAGCTAAACAAACATTAAGTCTTACACCTATTAGCTTAGGTGTTAAGAAGGGCTCTCTCAGCCATTCCTGTCCCAGGCTGGCTGGCTAACCATTAGCAAGGGCTTCCCTATTTGGAGATACACTAGTAACCAATGTACAGTGTAGCGTGTCTTATCAAAAGGAACCAAAAACGTCAATTGAATCACCTTGGGCAAACATTTGTGCAGTGTGAAATTCACTTAGTGGGAGCAAACACGGCCCCGGTGGGTCAAGGAAGAGGGCTGAGTGCCCCTCATGTATTTCTCTTCAAGTGCTAATTAATCAAGTATAGGTCACTGGAATAGCTGTATAAGGGGCCTTATTCAAATCTCACTGAAGTTAAAGGCAAAGCAAGGGAAGAGGGTGGAGGATATTACACTATCATTCTATAAACCAATAGAATACCTTCCTTTGGGTACCGTGTGAAGTACTGACAGGGGTTCAGAGAAGAGCAATGAGAATGATCAGAAGCCAGGAAAAGCTCCTCTGAAGGGAGACTGAAAAGAGTGGGAGTGTTATTTTAAAAGGGAGACTAATAAGAAGTGACCTGATAAAAGAATCTATAATAACGGATGATCTAGAGGACAAAGGACTGGGGTGGGGATGGGGTGGATGTTTTTTAAATAAGCTCCTTTTCCAGCTTAGGTGACAGCCCAAAATAGGAGCCAGGAGCTTCTGTTCTTGTCTCATAACACAAGAGCAAGGGGACATTCAATGAAACTGCAAGCTGGCAAAGTCAGAACTGATGGGAGGAAACACTTTGTCACTGAGTGTGAAATTAGACTGTGGAACTCAACGCCACGGATTGTCTTTGAGGGCAAACTCTCCTAAGAGTCCGAGGGTTTGGTTGTTTCTATGGACAAAAAGAACAGCCAGAGTTATAATGGTTAATGCAAACAGTGAGGGTGCAAAAGGATAGAATCTTCCCGTTTCAGGGTTCAATCAAGTTTCAGCTGTTATGGATCAAGATGAGACCTTTTTGGGTGCTAATTATACCATATCTGCCTCCTGTGGGATTCTTGCACATGTCTCTGAAGCGTCTGGTGCTGGCCACAGTGGGAAACAAGATATTGGACTAGATGGGCCTGGGCTCTGATCCACTCTGGCAGTTCCTATGTTCCTACAGAGCAGGCGCATACTAGCTAGTTGTAGCTAACACTAAGAGACAAGTATTCACTGACATCCGGCATTTGCAAAGAATATCTCACCCTACTAACATATCAATGATGCTCAGTTCCAGACTGGGAGAGACTGGAGTAGTCTGTGTCATACGTTTGTTTGCTGCTCATGACATTTGAAAGTTTGCCAGGGGAAAAGTCATACATAAAAGGAAGAAAAATAAAATGCTCAGATGCCCATCCATTTACTGCTTGTAAAACTCTGTCCGTACTCTTACACTACGCCCCTCACCAGGATACAGCGTGGGAAGCCCTCTCTGAATCCACAGCACACAAAGCACCAGTGCAAGATTTAGCCCACTGCACCTTTGCCCCACTCTGAAGGACCTCATCTAGAGTGCAGAAATACAGAAGCCCGGTAGATCTCCAATTCTTGTAAGCTTGGCAGGAATGTCACAGACCCTGACCTCCCCAGTTGCCCCTTCCTCCATCACTCAAGCCCTCTCCTCTCACTACATCCATATCCAAAACAGGGTCACAACTCTCGCTAATGTTGAGGCACATGACTGCATTTCAGGTAGCAGAGAGATACATATCAGTTAGCTTCAAACAATGAAAGCTGGGCTCTGTTAGCTGGTTCTTTACAAGCAGGCCCTCTTTCTGCATACCTTTTGTCCCTGCATCGTGCCCTCTTTTTCTTTTCTTTAGCAAGGCCTCATCCTTGTCCTCTGTGCATAGTTGTTTTCCTTCTGCATGTTCTTCTTGGTGGGTTTCATGTTCATATGTGGCAGCCACCTAAGCAGAGCAGAAAACTGGTAAGTGTTTGGACCACCCATCTTCTGATGGCCCATCCTGTTACCCTTGGATTCATGAACGTCCTTAATAGCACAGTGCTAATTTGCAATTGTTTGTGAATTTGATGCTGATAATAATCTCATGACTTTGCTCTTCTCAACTGCCTTTCACCAAGGAGCTCAAAACACGTTGCACATATTGAATCCAAATATTGAATACTGGCTCGACTTCAGGACGCTTAAGTCAACCTACAGTACTCCACGTCCACACTGGGCTTTTATTAAGTCAACATAAGTGCTTCCTTAAGTCGACTTAATAAAAGCTTAAGTCGACTTATTAACACCACCTCTGAAGGTCGACTTAACACTTAAGTTACCCTTTTAAGTCGACTTAAGTCAGTGTGGACGGGAAGTATCCCTAAGTCGACCAAATTGGCCGGGGGATGGGCTGGGGAGAAGGGAGCTGTGGCTCCCTGGGACAAGGGAGCTGCGGCTTCTGGGGAGAAGGGAGCTGCGTGGGGCTCCCCAGCCAGGGCTCCAGTGGTGAGGGAAACCCCCACCACCCTGGCTGTTTGGGGAAGCCCGGGGGGCAGGAGAATCCCTCGCTGCTGGAGCCCTGGATGGGGACCCTCGTGCGGCTCCCTTATCCCCCGGGGGACCTGCGGCTCCCTTCTGCCGGGGAGCTGGGCTCTCCTTGTCCCCAGAAGCTATGGCTCCCATCTGCGGGGAGCTGTGGCTCCCTGCTTGCTGGGGAGCAGCATCTCCCCTTGTCCCCGGCAGCTGTGGCTCTCTGTCGACCTAACCTGCATGTGTGGACGCAGGCAGTCGACTTAAGAATCTAGTGTGGATTCTCTAGGTCGACTTAACAAGTTCGATTTTAAGTCAACTTAAGTCAACCTTGTTAAGTCGACTTAGCTGTTCTAGTGTAGACATAGCCTTGGTGTGCAAAGATCACTGCCTATCATGTTGACCAACATCGTCTCATTGTTTCCTTTTGCTCTCTTTTTATCTCCCTCTGTTGTCTTATAACTAGATTGTATGTTCTTTGGGGCAGAGACTCTTTTTGTGTTCTGTGTTTCTACAGGATCTAGTGCAGTGGGGACGTGGTCTATGACTGGGGCTGCTCAGCACTATGATATCCTTATTATTATTTATCTTGGCCTAATTGACTCATCCGGCAGACCCATCATGGGCCCCTTCATAAGACTGCCGAGTCTCACATCTGGGTGCTTTGTGCCTGTGCAGTGCGTTGTAACTGCTGATGCCACTGTCTCATGGCGGGGTTTGGGGACCCCGTGAAAGAGACCTACCTCTCTCCCAAGGAAACACCAGGGTGTTAAAATGTGATATTCCAGGAAAAGTAAAGCATCTTCTTATTTTTGGATGTGAATGTTTCTCCATGAAGTCAATATGTTACCAGCACTACCAAGCTAGGCTAAAGGCCAGGCATTCCTCTCTGGTTTGAGAAGCCTTCTGTCTCTATGAACAGTCATGCTGGATGTCTGGGATTCCCTTGGACAAAACCGAGCACGGGCAGTGATACCAGATATGAAATCTCCATCAGTTATTGATGGGCTGGGAACTGGGGGGCGGGAGAGAGGTGTCTTGGCATGTAATGGAGATCAAGATATGATGTTCAGCAGGAGCGGGACATCCATTCATCTCAGGGTATGTCTATGCTGCTGGGGCTGCACAGATTGAAGCAGTGGGATTGATTAAGATGGCTCTGGAGACCTGCTCTATCGATCTTGGAAGTGCTCTCTGGTCAATGGAATTAATCCACCCCTGCTCTCCCACAAAGGAGTAAGGCTGCATCAACCAGAGGGCGTCTCCTCTTGATGAAGTGCAGTGAAGGCGCTATGGTACAGCAATGTAAGTAAGTTGATGGGAGAGTAGACCATGCCTCAGTCATGGAGGAGAAACTGAATGAGAAAACAAAAGCAGAACTTCTCTACATCCCAGAGATGGCACCTGAGCCCTCTCCAACCTGAGAAAATAGGAAGGAAATGGTGTTTGGGTTTCCTTTTTTGTTTAATTTTCTACTGGAATCTGTAACATAGCTCTACCTTACGGGAGTAGCCCGGACCCTGGAAAGGGGCCCTGCTCCTATTGACTTTCACCACTGAAATTCCCAGCCTTAAGGAGGAACCAGACCTGGACTGCTCTAGGTAGATGTGTTGGTTAAAGGAAGCAAACCTCGCTGTCAGACGTGTCGGGATCATCGGAGTCCTGCTTCACAGACTCTGCATCGTCTTCCTCTAGGGAAACAGGAAGGGAAGGTTAACTGATCACCTTCGGCAGTAACAACCCATAGCCCCTGCACAGGCGTCCCGCAGAACCATATTCGTAGCTTCCGTCACAGTCACATTTAGAGCCTCATGAAAACGGTCACCTTGAGGAGAGGTTTTCCAAAGCATAAAAGGGAGGGAAGCGTCCAACTCCTGCCAACTGCCCTGGGAGTTTGGTGCCCAGGTGACCTTTGTGTCATTGAAAGTCTTCCTCATGGTATTTTCAATACAAAATGTAAACCAACTGCTGTGTACTCCATCTATGTTTGGGAAGCCCCATCCATAGACTTTCAAAACGCTCCGCTCCCACCTTCTCAAATGTTGCTTTTGTAGGAAGCTTTTTACCTGAGTGAGCACCTGGCTCTTGCTTCGGTGCCCTAAGAGACACTCTCCCCCTGGACCCTGGATCCGTTGCAGGATCACCTGATGTTCGCTTGCCAGTGGGCTGTCTGTGTGAGGAAGGGACCTGTAACACAGGGCAATTGCTCCATTAGTTGCAAACCGATGGGAGGAACTGCCCATGCGTCTGTTGCTAGAAACATTGCCTTCTTCTAAGGTGGTGGAAAAAACCTGGTCCCCTGCTCCAGCACGGCTTATTAGCATAACTGCAAAGATGCACATCTCCCCCCGGACGGCATCATACCGGAGTTTCTGTGTGCGGGAGGGATGTTGCCATGGAATCTGGTGTCCTCTATGCACAGAGTCAGCAGGGGAGATGGCAGGTACACACTCTGTCAGTGCACCTCAATCCTAACCTGGAGGAATAAAACCCTGAGAGCTAGAGGGGAGATAACTTTCCAAGGTCCATTCAATCCTTGGTTCCCTCTGAGAGTGAGACCAATGGTGCTGAGCAGTGCCCATTGTAGTGATCGTTTTGCAAGGGGCAGGATTGGCACCACCAACCAGTTTCATGCATTGTGGCCCACCGCAGAGCCATCCGGTCCCAACGTTCAGTAATCGTGCTAACGCCCATTTTCAACTGCTCTCGGCAAATAAGCACCCAGCACACTGCCGGCTGACCACCGCCTCCCTCTGGGGGAACAGCAGATGCCAATGCAAGACGTACTCACCGAAGGTGCCGCGGTGGTCTCGTGCTCTTTGGTACTGAACTGTTCTGTCTCGTTGCCAACGTACAGCGGTTTGGCCGCTCGGAGCTGGCTGGAGGCTGGGTGGGAGTCCTCATACTCCGCTCGTTGCAGCACACTGGAGCTCCCGCCGGCCTGAGGCATGAGGCCTTCTGTACCGATTGGACTTGGACTGCCAGCCGTATGCTGCTTGGGGGATTTGTGCCAGCTGGCAGGTTTCAGGTTTTCCCTCCCTCTGCCATGATCTGACAGGTCCAGAGGTGTGTCCAGGAGATAGTCTCTTGTTGCTTCTGCCTTTTCCCTTTGCTCCATGTTGTCCCTGCTGTCCCAAATACCTTTCCCTTCTACAGGGCTGTCTGGGAATGACCTCTCTTCTTGGCACTCCATGGTCGCACTCGGCTGTGGGGGAAGGGGCCTTTCCTCAGGAGCGGCTGGATTTTGGTCACCTTCTGTCTTGGCCCTGAATCCTTGCTGACGCTGCTGTGCCAGGAGACACTGGAGCTTCTCGCTGTGCTTCAGAAACTGAAGCCTCCCCTCCAAATGCTGGTCCCTCATGTACACCACCGCTCCAGGGAGTTCTAAAATGGCAGCTTGATCTTCCCATTCCTCCTGCAGCCTCGTTCTGTCTTCAGCCCCTCTGGCCTGTAGCAAGTCGCTTGGGAAGTTCTTTTCCCTGTTGGCAGAAGTGTAGTTACTCCTGAGGCCAAGCTGGTGCAGAGAGAAATGCTGGTTAAGGAGGAAAAACTGCTCCTTCCTGGTGGTCAGTGGTAGCGTTTCATAGGCCGGAGCTACTTTGTGGGAATCTGGTTCGTTTGTTCTTACGCAACTAAATGAAACAAACAACAAAGATCAAACACATCAAAGGCTTGTTCCCAGAGGAGAACCTCACTATCCCAATGTCCCTTTTTAGCACACGGTTTCCATGTGCTGCCACTGATTGGCTGAATACTTTGCTGATGTAAACTTGCATGACTCCGTTGAAGTCAATGGAGCTGTGCCAGTTTGCAGTGGTAGAGAATGACATATTTAGCACAATTTTGGTGTCCACTTTTGCACACCTACAGTAGGTCTCACCTACAGTAATTACACCTGTGTAAAATTTGCATTTGGGTATGCAAAGCAGGTAGCTGGGTGCATTACTGCTTGCATGGTTGTGAAAATGGGTGTGTGCCTACCAGCCATAGATGGGCATGATCAGTTGTGCACTGAAGTAGATGTGCTGGCCTCCATCTCGTCTCCCCACCAAGGACTGAAAGAGCCAGAACAAGTTGCTCCAGCTTGAGCCAAGTCTCCCTAGCTTACTGAGATCCTCTATGGACGTGGCTCAGGGGACTCAGAACACTGATGG
>ML685788.1:6361645-6432035 GCA_007922175.1 Pelusios castaneus | reverse complement strand
TTACCATCACATTTACAGAGGCCTGAGCAAGGGGTGAGCTGTGCAAACTGTGTTCAGAAACTCTGCCTGTATAAATTGAGTCCCTGTTTGAAACGATTGCCCAGTATTTGGCAGGGCCACTCTTTACTGAGAATGTACCCAAGCCAAGTTTTTGCTGTGGGGACTTACAGTCCCTGAATGAGTCTATTTGCCTCACTCAGCCCTAATTGCCATTAAAGTTAATAGGAATTGAGAAGCCCAGATGCTACTGTGATGAGATCACAGAAAAGCCAAGTGGATTACATAAAGAGCAGTGCATTTCTCTGCCTAGTGCTCAAATCAAACATTTTTCTTTATCTGGAGACTGGATAGAGTTTGGTTGACTTTGCTGCTATCTCTGCAATTCTCAATGCTGTCCAACTGCAGAAGGACTGAGACAAGTTGACAGACTGTTCTCTAAGGGCCTGATTCGCTTCTCACGTGCCCTGGTGTGCATCAGGAGTAAATCCATTCAGGCTGATGAGGCTATAACAATATAGCACAGGAGCCAGGTTCCTGGTGTTTTTTTGCCTGGACAGTTGCATCAGTCTCAAGGAAAAGTCAGTTCTGGTGAGATTTCCAGTCTGGTTTGCTGGAGACATGAGGTTTGGAGGACTCACGCAACCCTAACCTCCAAAATTTGTGAGTATTGGATGTTCCTGGTTCAAAGGCCATGGTGGGGTTTATGTGTTGGCTGGAAGAGCTGGTTAGTGATGGAGAGAAAAGCAAAAAGAAAAGTCACTAGTAACACAAAGGCAGCTTGAGACAAAGCCCTTGAGATCAGTGGGAATTTTTCCACTGATTACAATGAGCTGTGGAGCAAGCCCCGGGAGAGTGTGTTATGGAGCTATAGCAATCCTGAGATGATGCTACTCACGCCTCCTGGCTAGGGCTGTGTTCACACTCCAGGAACAGTGAGGTGTTTCTTGCCAGTGGTGAGGTTGCTGTCCTTGCAGAGAGTTTTTCAGGGAGGCAGGAGCCAGGTCTCACCAAAGCAATGGTTCCATGCAGCTGGTTCGCTATCCTCTGGGAAGTCTAAAGGCAGAGGAGAAAACTTTGCATGTCCAGGACTATTGGGCTTACAGCTCAGCTTGGTCAAAAGGACTCTCAGGCATGATCCCCAGGGGAAAAGAGCCTGAGCAGAGACGGGGACAGCACAAAACCCTGCTTACTAGTGGTCCTTGCTGGTGATCTACATTTTCTCTTACATCAGTTTACATTCAAGAGGCGATAAAAAATTAGTTGCCAAGTTTCCAATGAACTGCTGAAGGCTTCTCTGATACAGTGTTGGAGTTTTAAATAGTCACCTGCCATTTATTTCCCCAGGCAGGTTCCATTCCAACGCAGCAGCATCTTTCTCGGCAAGTTCTGCTTTATTCCTTGTTATCCGGCTGCCTTGACTTACCAACAGCAAGTCATGTGACTTGTTTAAGGTCACGCCAGGAGGGAGGGGCTTAGCCAAGTTCCTTCCGATTCCCAGTCCTTTGGTCAAACCAGTCGACCCTATTTGCGTGACCGTATAGCATCCATTTACTGCACTGGTTTATTCCCAGGGGAAACTCCTATTCTGACGCTAGTACCGAACGATCTCTCTGTTGCTGTAAAAAGGCTCTGAACAAGCTTTTGCTTGACATTTTTGCGTACCCATTTTCAGATGACTACCACCTCTATTGTTTATCTTCACTGACTATCTCACAGCTTGCCTGACGTACTACCAACCCCCCGTTCACTTCCTAGGCCATATTTTATATGGCGTTCACATCACCGGACCAAGTGCCAGAATTAAGCATGGCAGAGTTCCCATCATGAGACCCCTTGCTATGGCTCATTTCATGCATCTGATGAAGTGGTTATAGTCTATGAAAGCTTATGCCGAAGAAAATCTGTTAGTCTATAAGGTGCCACAGGACTCTCGTTGTTTTTAGCTATGGGAGTTGGACATCCAGCACTCCACTCCACGCCGCAGCCCTCTGCTGACATGCACTTTCTGCTTCAAAGCGGTGGAAGGTTAGGTAAGATAAGCTGAAAAGGCACAGCAGCAGGGATTCCTTGCCTCTCTGCAAATATCACACAGGATAAGGCTGTATCCAAATGTGGATCCGTGCAATACCCCTAGGTTTTAGTCCTAGGGGAATTCTCCAGTTACATATTTCAGAGGGGAGGCAGTGTGACTTGAAAAGGAATGAACGCTGTCACCAGCTAGGTGAGTTCTGAGGCTCTGACAGCATATAAATGCAAAAACAAAGTGAAACATTGACTTTATGAGCCAGAGAACTGATAGGAGACGGGTTTGCTGCTCAGCTCTGCCAGTGATGTACTGGGTGACTTCACCCCATGGGCCTCCATTTCATTCATCATCCCGTCCTGTTCACAGCGTAATAAGCATCAGGGCCCCAGGGGAATGACAAAGACAGACCGACAGCGCTAGCTACCCTCAGGGAACTCTTACCATTTCCAAAGTACGTGCTTCTTGGAGGACAGCACTTGGAGAAATCTTACTGCCCAGAGAACTTCTCTGTCCTGCGGACATCTCTGAAAACAAAGGCAACAGCCAGTCATTGCCAAAGCCGGGCAGAATGCTGTGGAGGATGTCCTGCTTTTTTCCCCATTTATTTCATGCACATGCGGCAGCAGCCTAAAAAGTCAGGCCAACCAGACTGAAAACCAGTCAGCACATTGCAGCTATGAAAAGCTGGCACGGCACCAAGTGCTCTTTTTGGAAGATTTCTAACGATCTGGGGCCACATTTTCTGTCAGACTCAAACCAGGCCCATATTAGGCTCACTAGTGCGTGTGCAACTTACAGCGGGAGGGGGAGGAGGAAGAAAGTGCACAAGCAGGTGCTTGATATGTGCAAATCAACAGCTTGGTTTGTTGTGCAAAGGGCTGCTTGCTTACAAAGGGGGCTCTGCCTGGTCCTGCGGCCTGCGTAAAAGTGGGCATGCGAGTTTGGAGGCCGGGGCTGAGAAAGGAAGCACTTTGTTTCACTTTTGATTCTAGGTGGAGCCCTTGGGACTCTCTGCAGGGATGCTGCCAGGAATGAAGGGGAGACGTGCAATTGTCACGCCACCTCTGCGATGGGTGACGCTGAAGCACCTCTGTAGAATTTCTTCCACTGAGGCGTGGCAGCACATCTATTATTTTATATGCAAATCCGTGCAAAGCAGATATTGTGCTCTAGATTAATGTCCATCTTGGGGTTTTGATGACGTAGGCTTTGCTCCCGTTTAATGCAGCCAGAACCCTTTGGTAGAATAGCTCATGTCTGCAGCCTAGCCACTGGTCCCTATAGTCCCCTATAGGGAGCCAGCAGTATATACCTTCTCCCAGCTGTTGACCAGGCTGTTCACAATACCCTTCTTCTGCTTCTCTGCTGGGTGCTTTGTCTGTGCTGGGTTTCCGGCTTACTGGGGTGAGTAAAGCCAATGGTGAGTCGGGAGTGGAGCTGCCTTCTCTGGGGAGGGCTCTCTGGTGCTTTGTTCTCTCACTGCTGCAATAAAAAGGAAACAAATGAACGGAAAAAGAAACGCGACAGAAAGTCCCAATTTCAAGGCTGCCCTGACATGAGCTCTGGGCACTAGTGTTTCAGTGGGCTGTCTCAACCGAATCTGCAACGACTCAATGGGCTTCCTGAGCACTAATGGAAACATATTCCACTGCAGTTCACCACAACTGAATTTCACTCCAAGGTTTGCTCTGAACTAATCACCATTCAGGGCCACCCAGAGAGGAGGACCAACGGAGCAGTTTGCCTTGGACCATGTTTGGGAGGGCTCCCTAAATGATGAAGGGGTGGCTGGGCCATATTTGAGTGAGGCATTGCGTCTTGGCGTATGGGGTTCCAGTGCCACTCAGGTTTGGCACCTGCCATCAATAGAGTGGACAGCAACTTTCTCTCCCTGGCCAGGCCCAGATCCATTATCCCTGCCATTAGCCTCATGCTGTGCCTGGGGTGATCTACTAGGCCTAGATCCTGGAGATAGGAGCTGCCCAGGGGTTGGGGAATCCTCTTGCAACAGTGCTGGAACTCAGGAAGAGGTGGAGTGGAAATGTCCCCACCTGTGCCCTCCGCCTGCACACAGCGCAGATATCTCCATCCCCAAAGTGAGGGCAGCATTCAATACTCCTGGGCCTTCTCTGACTTCCCCTCCACTCCATCTTCTTCAAATCTTTCACCTCCATGGTAACTTTTTGAAGAGTGGGTGGGGACTCAGTTTAGAATTTTGCCTCAGGCACCCAAAAACCTCTCTGCAGCCCTGACATCTCAAAGGAAAATTCAGTTGAAATAGTTGAATTTCCTGAGTCAGCTGTGCGAAGTTTCACAGGCAGCCCTGACGCTGGTGTGAATTCAGTGAAAACCAACGACTGGCCCATCTTCTCTTACAGTTCTGTGACGGACTCGGTGACTCAGGCAGGGGTTTAAATTTAGCTATAAAGCCCCAGTGCAGGGAGGTTTTGCTACCAACTTTTGCACAGCATCAGTTCAGTAAATCAAGCCTGGTCTAGGTCTGGAAACCTCTTCAGACATTTGGGAGAAGCTAGATCCAAAGGGAGAGTTCTCATGAGACTGAAGAAAGATTTGGGTTCCAAAGTAAGTATGTTTCTCTGCAGATGCCTTTGTGATCACTGCTATGGACTTTAAATCCCTGAAGACTGAGCTGATTTGTATATGTTGGCTAACCTGACACATTACTTGACTTTCACCACAGTGCTAGTCATTGCTTGTTATAGCAAATATCCCTCCCCTTCTAATTCCTCCCGATTCTCCCTCTCGCAGTTTGTTTTCCCATGTGAAATATGATTCATTTCCTGCAAATCCGCTCTGCTGACTCAGAATTCTGCCTCTCTCCAGCATCCCAATGGCTCTGGCAACAGGGGTTAGACCTCGATAAGCCTCTCCACATATTTAGCCAGTGTGGGAATCGAGATGAAGCTGGTGCTATGAAAAACCAAGAGTTGTATCCTGCCCCCATGGAGCTCCATGGAAAACTCCCATTTCACAACAGTGGGGCTGGGATTTCAGCCCCATAATTAGTCCTTTAGCTACGCCATACTTTGTGCATGCCGGGTGTGTAACAAGCGCCATTTGGTCCTCCAGTCTCAGTGACAAGAGGTTCAGGATACCCTTGCAGTCAGAGTAGGGATTTACTTTCCCGTTCACTAGTGGGGCAATCACTATTCAGGCAAAGAACTAGCCTAAAAGGGAACCCAGGGGCAGGAATTTCTCTGAACTCCCCACGATCCCCTTTCCCGTTCCACCCCATGACATTCCCAGGGGCCAAGAATCAATCTTGCCTGGTTCCAAGGAGGCTGAAGATGAACACTTTGTAAAGGCCTGCATTTCCTGCAGGTGTGTGAGAGGAGGAACAAAGAACACAAGGAGAAAGTTGGAATAAAAATAACGATGCAGACTGCATAGGATATCTTCACTCCCTTGGCAAGGAGGGTGTCATGCTGGGCTGGTTCAGCAGTGTCTTGGGTAATGCCAGAGTCTTAGGGGACCCCCCCCCCCCGCAATGAATTGAACCTAGAACAGAGCTTACTCCAGGTTTCGTAGCTTCTTCAGTTCTTCCTTCAGGTGTTTATTTTCCTCCTTCAGCCTGTTCATTTCGTTAGCTGCAGAGGGAGACATTGAGTGCGGCAGGTGAGGGATTGGACATGGACTTTTCTGGCGAGATGCGAATACTGCCTTGCGGAGACAGTCTTTGAGGGGCAGGATTAAGACAAGCATTTAACAAAACCCAATGGATTCCAAAGAGACGCAACAGCTTTAAAGCCACCAGGCACAGATCTGCCATGACCGCCAGTCAAGCAGTGAAATCTCTCCTGCCACCTTCCGTGGAAATCCAGAGGGGAGATGTCAAGTGCTCTGCAACTGAAGTGGCTCAGAAGCGCCAGCAGCAAGCGCTTGGCACCCCTCAAGCCAGGCTTGCTCAAAACGCTGTCTCAGGTCAAACCTTTGCAGATCTTTTTCCCATTAGGAATGTACACAGTGAGCATTCCCACCCAAAGCACCACATGGCAAAAGATGGGACTTTACAACCCCACTGGGTTCCCTGCCCACAGCTACCTCCCCTTAAATCACGAGCAACACAAACTTCCTTGCTGGAGTGCAGTGGTTCTTAACCAGGGGTATGTGCACCCCTGAGGTACGCAGAGGTCTCCCAGCGGCTACATCAGCTCATCTAGATGTTTGCCGAGGTTTACAACAGGTTACGTAAAAAGCACTAGAGAAGTCACTACAAACTACAATTTCATACGGACAGTGACCTCTTTCTACTGCTCATTATACTACACACTGAAATGTAAGTACAATATTTATATTTCAGCCGATTTACTTTGTAATTCTGTGGCAAAAATGAGAAAGGAAGGCATTTTTCAGTAACGGTGCGCGGGGACGCTTTTGTATTTTTATGTCTGATTTGGTAAGCAAGGCATTTTCAGGTGAGGTGAAACTTGGGGCACGCAGGACAAATCAGACTCCGGAATGGGGTGCAGTAATCTGGAAAGGTTGCAGGTCACTGCAGCAGTCAACCTGGCAGCTCATTACCCTCTATCTCGCCCTACTGGAGTATTATAATATACATGGGCTAAAATGCCTGCGGCTGCTTTCGAATTCACATTATCACCTATGGCGATGCCACAGCTGGGAGTCAAAACTCTTGAAGGCAGCAGGTTCCAGGCGTGGCCTTAGAGAATCACGCTGGCTCTATAATGTCTCTCCTCTAAGCATCGTCGTCGTCTGGAGATGATCCTTCCAGGAACAGAACAGTAATGCAGGCTGACCTCTCTTAGTAAATGGCATCTCATCTCTGTCAGAGCCTGTTTCTCCCGGCAGCTGACTCTCTTGCTCACTGCACCCCTCACTGTGAAGTGCAGGTACCAGCCTCTTTGCAATAGTAGTCAAGGCACATGCTTGCTGTGCAACGTGGGTAGAAAAGTATGTTAAGTATGGAATCCCCTGCAATTTACTTTGGGGGAGGCTTTGGGATGAGACGTTTAAGCAGGAGACCTGCTTGCTCCCCTGGAACCTTAAGAGCCACATTTCCAAAGGACTCTTAACTCCCTTTCCTTTTCCTAAAGAACTCTGGGATCTTTAGGGTGAAAAGTGCATCTTTCTGATTGCTGCCACAAGCAAGTAGTCATGACGGCTAGAGGAGACAGACTACAGTACAAAGGAGATATATGATTGGTGCCTGGCTTTTGCACCTGTCTGTGAAAATGGCCTTTTAGGTTACAGGGAGTGAGGAAGATCACACCTATTGAGAAAATAAACACACAATTGCTGACACTTTTCCTTCCAAAAGAAAAGCAAAACAAAAACACCACAACCCCCTTTGCCATGAATAGTCAGAGACAGAAACACCCTGGGCTTGTGCAGTGCTTGTATGCTGCAACAGGCTAAGGAGAAGATTAATCATACATGTTGCTTGATTTTCATTTACCAGAATTTCCTGTGTTGTTCAAAGTGTTGCCTCCATCTTGCCAAAGGGATCTTTTGTTGAGTGGCTGACATTGCCTGGGCCATATGCATGTGTGGTTGCAAAATCCTGTGCTGAAATCTCTCTGATAAAATCCCTAATGTTTATAGGAAATGTTGATTTTCCTAGGCTCTGATGGATTGCACACATGATTGTCCCCAAATGATCAGCAAAATGGGAGCTGGGCAAAGAGGAAGGTCTGTTTCATCTCGGTACTTACTGAGGAGGAAGATGTGCTGGAGACTTTGAAAGTGGGAGTTCTCATATTCATTCTGTTTCTTCTTGGCGAGCTCCTGGGCAACCATGCATCTGTCACAGAGGCCTGCTCTCAATCTTAACAAGAAACCCCAAAGCCTAAGTTATCAAACACTGTTATATAGCACATGGAGGCAAATCTACAGTGTCAAGACAAAGTCAAAAACTGGCATCCACTACACCATGACAGTGATATGCTGGGCAGAAATCCACATGCCTCGTTTAATGAACCTTTGGATGCAGCGAGTAGAGATGCACAATTCTTCCCTATTGCAATCAGGTAGAGAGATGAATTTTCAAAGTTGGTGATAACACAAGTGAAAGAAGTTTCTCTAGATTCCCTGGCCCAGACTCTACTCTCTGTTACATAGAATCATAAAGATAGAGGGCTGTAAGGAACCTCAAAAGATCATCTAAACCACCCCACTGTGCTGAGGCAGAACCAAATAAACCTAGACCATCCCTGATCGATGTTTGCCCAATCTGTTCTTATAAAGCTTCAGTGATGGGGATTCCATATTTGGAAGCCAATTTCAGAGGTTAACTACTCTTACAGTTAGAAAGTTTTCTCTAATATCTAACTTAAATCTCCTTTTCTGTAGATTAAGCCCATTACTTCGGAACATCAGAACAGCCGTATTGGATCAGACCATCTCGCCTACTATCCGGTTTTCTGCCAGTGGCTGATGCTAGATGCTTCTGAGGGAATGAACAGAACAGGGACTTATCAAGCGATACATCCTGTCACCCAGTTCCAGATCCTGGCAGCCAGAGGGTTAGGAACATTCAGATTGTATGGTTGCTTCCCTGACGATCTTGGCTAATAGCCCATTAATGGAGCTATTCTCCATGAATTTAGGTAATTCTTTAGTGAACCAGATTATACTTTTGACCTTCACAACATTCCCTGGCAATGAGGTCTACAGGTTGACTGCGCTGGGTGAAGAAGTACTTCCTTCTGTTTGTTTTAAACCTGATACGTATTCATTTCATTAGGCGATCCCTGATTCATGTTTTAGACAAAGGGGTAAATATAACACTTCCTTATTCCCTTTTTCCTCCCCCTTCATGATTTTATAGACCTTTATCATGTCTGTAGTCATCTCTTTTCTAACCTGAAGAGTCCCAGTCTTCTTAATCTCTCATTATACAGAAATTGTTCTATACCCTAATAGTATTTTTTGCTCTTTTCTGTACTTTTTCCAAATCTAATATATCTTTTTTAGAGAGGGATGACCAGAACTGCATGCAGTAGCCAAGATGTGGGGGTACCATGGATGTATAATAGAGGTATTGTGATATGTTCTGTATTAATATTTATCCCTTTCTTAATGACCCCCAACATTCTGTTAGCTTTTTTTGACTACTACTGCACATTGAGCAAATGTTTCAGAGAACTGTCCACAATGACTCCAAGGTCTCTTTTTTGAGAGGTAACAACTAATTTGGACCCCAGCATCTGTATAGTTGGGATTATGTTTTCCAACGTGCATTACATTACCCTTTTCAACAATGAATTTCATCTGCCATTTTGTTGTCTAGTCTCCGAGTTTTGTGAGATCCCTTTGTAGCTCTTCACATTCAGCTTTGGACCTAACTATCGTGAGTAATTTTGTATCATCTGCAAATTTGGCCACTTCATTGTTGAACTCCTTTTCCAAATCATTTATGTTTAACAGTAGTCCCAGTACAGCTTTTTGTGGGACCCTGCTGTGTTCCTCTCACCACTGAGAAAAAAAATGACCATTTGTTCCTACCCTTTCCCTCCCACCCCATCTTTTAACCAGTTAATGATCCAAAAGAGGACCTTCCCTCTTATCCCATGACTGCTTATGTTGCTTAGGAGCCTTCATTATGGGATCTTCTCAAAGGTTTTTGAAAGTGTAATTACACTATATCAACTGGATCAGCCTTGTCCATGTGGTTGTTGACACCATTAAGGAATTCTAATAGATTGGTGAGGCATGATTTCTTTTTCTAAAAGCCTCATTGACTCTTCCCCCACATATCATGTCTAGTAATTCTGCTCTTTACTATAGTTTCAACCAATTTACTGAATGCTTTCTGGTCTATAGTTGCTTGGACCGCCTCTGGAGAGTTTTTAAAAAATTGGTGTTATATCAGTATCTTCAATCTGATATAAAGGCTGATATAAGCAATAGGTTACATACCACAGTCAGTTTCACATTTGAGTTCCTTCAAAACTCTTGGGTGAATAACATCTGGTCCTGGTGAGTTACTACTTCTTGTCCTACCTTCAGCAGACATGGAGACCAATTGATAACCTTCAGCCTTAACATATTTAAAGTCTCCTTTCAGTCAAGACTAAACATATCCAGTTTTTTTAACTTTTCCCTGTAGGTCAGGTTTTTTAAACCTTTTATCATTTTTGTTGCTCTTCTCTGGATTCTTTCCAATTTGTCAAGCGTGGCACTCAACGTTGGACAGAGTAGTCCCGCTGAGGTCTCACCAATGCCAAGAAGAGAAGGAGAATTTCCTTCTGTGTATTACATATGATGTTCCTGTTAATCACATCACTGCAAATGCAACAACTCCATTAATTTCAGTGGATTACTGCTTTTACACTGGTGTAACTAAGAGAAGAGTCTGGCTCCAGGGAGTCTCAATTTGCTAACACCGGTTAGTAACAGAAAAGGGTTTCTGTGCTATATTTCACTCATTTCAGAGACATTGAAAACCAAGCTCTGCGTAAGCATGTATCCTGTGGAGCACAAAACAGCACTGGAACTTCCTTTTTTCAAAACCAACCAACTAACCCCCCTCCCGCTCAAGCGTCTTACCTGTTTTCTAACACTTTTACATTTTCTTTAAGGATCTTCTGCTGTTCCCTTAGCTGGTGGTTTTTAGCAAATAGCTCTTCAATTCTCTGGGCATCTCTAATTCAGGAGAGAGCATGGGACAAAATAAGAAGGTTATTACTGGATTTGCTCCAGATATATGTTGTTTTGTTCTCAATATACTGTGGCAGGCAAGATTTATACACTAGCCCAGACATACCACTCACACTATTTTTATTACTAAAATATTATTGCTCGGTGTAGTAGTAAGTGCATTGGATGGGGATATAAACATATTAAATACTGGCACCAGAGCAATTTGGTGGAAGGTTCACAATTCCCATTGGATAAGCAGGATGGACATAAAACGGTAAAGACTCCTCTGAGGTCAAAAATGGGTGAACCAGAAGGGCAGAGATGAAAGACTCTTTTAACAACAGGCGATGGAGTCTGATTCAGAGGCTAGGGATACATGATGGAAACTTCAATAGGATAAAGGTCTTGGATAGCTCTGCTTGGTTTGTCACTTCCATATGTTTAGGCTTGGACAGAATACATTTTTATTGGTAATGTTGATAAATGTCACATGATATTTCCATTGGTAATAATTAAAATGTACAGATAGGGAAAGTAAGAAAAACACTGCTTGAGAATTTATTATAATTTAATGTAAGCTATTTACTTTGTATATTTTGACACATGATATTGACAGTTTGTGTTTTAGCACTTATAAAGCTTTTTGAATATCAATGTGCACTATGTCAAGTAATGTTTAAAAGCAGTGTCTAAATAATCATTCTCTGATCCCTCCAAAATCTCTCACAACTGTGAAAATTTAAATGGATACAAATCAGAAAAAAGTGCTTAAAACTCCTAATTCTGCACAACTGTGAAATTTAAATTAATAAAAATTTAAAAATGCTTAAAAATAAACCCTGATATTATCAATCAAAATTATATATATATATATTAAAAAATCAAATTCTGCCAAGCCTACATATTACAAACAAAAAACTCCAAACACTGCGACCCAAATCTATGTGTGCATTGAAAGTTACAAAGCCACATACTTAAAAATTAGGAAATGCCCACTAGGGATAGGGTGGGAGGAGAATATCTCTGGCTGAATACGATTGGCTGCACTGCAAAATTGTTTTTAAACTCTTATGCCATACCTGGCTGTGCAGGAGATTCAGAAGAGGTTCTTCGTGTGCCCCACAGCATCTACAAGGCTTGATCTGCAGATCTGCTTTGAGTGGATATCTTGGTGAATCTGAACTGCCCTCCTTAGATGGGTGATTGTTTTGTGGGTTAAATTATAAGACGACAGTGATTTTACTGCAGGGCCTGTCTTCTTGTTTTAGTTTGTGGGTTTTTAACAGATGTTAAGGGTGCCGATAGCCTAGGGTGGATGCCTTCTATGTTATGAGTAAATAATGCAGCCCTTCCTCATCCCTCAAATGGAATTTGACCATCACAGGCTGGAATACAGAACAAACCCCACTTTACTCACCGACACTTCTCGGTTGTCAGCTCTGTTAACTTTGTTTGTAGTCCTGGAATAATTAATAAGGAACAGAAGATGGGTATTTACGGCAAATTACGTGACAATTCAGAAACAGAATGTACTATTGTAACATTAAGCAGAGCACGGCAACTTGAAAGGACACCGTTAATTTTAATCTTATTTCTGAAAAACAAGGTTCCTTGTCTATGTTGTTAGTTTATTACAACTGCAATAATTTAAAAATATATTTGCTTTTCATTATTTATTGTATTTGCAGTTCCCTCTGCTGGGATGATAAAAGCAATTTAGTCAGTTTTACTTTTGTTTCTCGTTAATTACACAAGCGGGTTCTCACTAGAGCTGGGCAAAATATTTTCAGCACAGAATCAATTTGCCTACCTATATATATATATATATATATCAGATCACTGAATTCTGGGTCAAATTTGGCAAACAGTTTTGGCTGAAAAAATTGATTTAAAAGCCAGACTGATTCATTTTTTTAGTTTGAAAATGAAACATTTAGACTTTTCATTTTAAAATGATACTTCCTTTAGAAATTGAGCTCTATTTATGTATTCAAACAAAACCAAACCAAAGAGGGCGATAAACACCACCAAAATGAAACCAAATGAAAACCTGAAAAAAAGTCATTTAGTTTCTTTTCTCTCCACCCCACCTCTTTTTTCCCCCCCATTTTGGGTGTTTTCCAATCTCTACTGAATTTTTTTGTTTGGCTTCTGAACCAAAAAATCATTTGTTCATTCAGCTTCAATCTCATTCTAGCACAATTCTGCAATCTTTGGTGACTGTGTTGAGCAATATTTGTAACACAACTTGTACCCTTTTCCTCAATTGATTGAAGACAAAATTCTTTTATGCAAAACCTAAATTTGGGGTCTGAATTGCTCAAGGGTATCCTTTAAGACATCACAGGATGTAGAATTTCAGAATTTATAATCCAGGATAGTGCAAAATATAACAGTTTTATCCAGAAGGTTGATGCTGGAATGCCTTTAATACCAGAGCAATGGGAAGTAGTAGCATGTGGTTTCTTTCCTTAATGGCCTTGATTTTAATAATGTACAAGCTCTAAGAAATAAACTCTCCATCCTCACTCTAAAATCTACTGTAACAAAGACTTCTTACCACTGCTAATGCTGAACTATTTTTCAGGATGGATTTTTGTTTCTTTCCTCTTCCCCTTTGATCATTTACTATTCAAATGAGTCTTCAATGGTTGTCTCATCTCATCTGAAGTCAAATATCAGTGTCGTAAAAGGTAAACTACTTCCCATTTACATTTTCCTGCCAACTCCTTATTTATTTTCCAGACATGTTATCCTAGACCGGTTTGATGGCCCTGCTGATAACAGCAAGCGCTTCTAACAAGGACAGTGAGACCAGGAAACAGGAGGGTGTTAGGAGTAGAATTCTTACTGCTATGTTTTGCTTGCATTGCATGGGAGTATTTTAGGAAAGGTTTATTCTGCACAGAGCACCACCTCCTACATAGCTAGTGAGGGCTGTATAATCGCATCATGCCATGTTGAAAGGAATCTAGGGGACAGGAAATCAGACATCATCAAAATAGCGGTTGCCATGAGTTTCTTTTGTGGTACAAAGGGTGGCAGTAAACCTTACATTTTGTGCAGCTCCCAGGCTCTATCTGGTATGCTTGTCATCCAGGCTCTTTTTGGAAACCCTCGTCTTCTAGTAGTGTAAATATATTGGCATCAAACCCCCAAAGTGCTCAGATTTGCATCCTGGGATATCTAAAACATTCGAGCTTCCTGAACACTAAGTGGCCCCCAGATCACCAGCCTCTTTTTTTTCGAGGGGCCCGTGATCTGACCTTGCTTTCTTGCGTCTCACTCACTCTGGTAAATTACATTTCAACTAGAATGACAAATTCCAAAGGGGGAGCCGTGTTAGTCAGGTTCAGCAAAACAAACAAGGAGTCTCGTGGCACTTTTATAGACTAACAAATTTATTTATCACATGAGCTTTTGTGGGAGAAAATCCAACTTTGTCACACGCTTGAAGATGGAGAAGTACAGAGGAACTGTGGGTTCCTTTCCCTGGCTGTCTCAGCTGCAGACTCACTACCCCCATTTAGGTTATTTGGACCAAGACAGAAGGGTCTGACTTTGTTTTCAATCTTAGCTTTAAAAAGAAATCAACTTTTGCCTCTTGGCATAAATGAGTCTGAGTTTCTTCTTACCTAAGACCTCCTTCTCGTGGATTTCCTTGAGCTTAATCAAGAAGTCTGCAAAACTCTCTGTGGCCATGTTCAGGGTCTTACCACATGCCTCAGGGTATGTGACTCATCTGCTTCTAGTTCAAGGCTGTCAGTTTTCTTATCATTCAATCCTTAGCCCAAAGCAAAAACATACAATAAGACAATTAGTAGCCTCCCATCAGTATCTCATGTTTGTGGCAAAGGTTTAAAAACATGCAAGCATATACGCTCTGCAAATGCAGAAAACGAACTCATTGACCTAAGCATTAAAAGAAAAGCAAGTGCATTCAGAGGCCTAGCAAGTGCATTCATGTTTCCAAAGCTGCGCTTCGCTTTTTGTGTCCACAGTTTGTGGGTACAAATAGTGGCAGCCACAATTTTGAACACACAGCTTGCACTGAGGACAGGGGTTCTCAAATTGGGGGTTCTCAAATAGCTGCTGACTGAAGAACCAGACTCAGAAGAAAGTAAGAGCAGCAGCCGATCTCATCACCTGCCACAGAAGGAATCTGCAGTACTGTCCATTCACTTATCCCCTGCCTGCGGAGTGACAGACAGATCACGCACAATACACACGACTGCATGGGGCTCTCAGCACTGCCTTACAGATGTTAATGCGTTCAGCCTCCTAGCACCCCTCAGACAGAGGGCGAAGAATTAGCAGTCCCGTTTTCCAGACAGGCACAGAGGGTGCGTCTACACTAGTAAATTAAGTCGACTTAAGCAGACATAAGTAGACTTAATTTACTCTGCGTCCACACTGGAGTTTCCTTAAGTCGACTTAAGCTGCTCCTTAAGTCGACTTAAGGAAAACTTAAGTCGACTTAATAAGACCTAGATTTAAGTCGACTTAAGGCGTAAGTCAACTTCTTAAGTTGACTTAAGCCAGTGTGGACACCCTAAATCGACTTAGGGGCAGGGGAAAAAGGGAGACCCTGCTCCCTTTTCCCCAGGAAGCCGCTAGCAGCTTGTCCCGGCTCCCTTCTCCCCAGGACCACTCGGGTCCTGGGGACAAGGGACCGCGGGGTTCTCTTCTGGCCAGGACTCCAGCAGTCCCTGGGCGAAGGGAGCCCCATGTCTCCATGACAGATTGTGAGGTGACCCTTTCCCCTTGCAGGTTCCCAGAGCCTGGCTCTGAGCCGGAACATCCACACTACAATTTTATAGCCCTGCAGCCAGAGCCCTGTGAGCCGCAGCCAGATGGTATGGGCCAGCCTGGAGTTTCACTGCGGTGTAAACTGGCCCCAGCAGCCCCTTCCCTTGGGGCACTGTTCAAACTCACCATGTAAGACAAAACAAAGCAATTCCCCTGATCCAAACGGGCAGCAGGGGCTCAGAGCCCCTTTGCATAATTCTCCACACCAGAAATTGCACATACCCCTTCGTTTGTATCCCTGCTCAATCACAGGTCAGGCAGGGAGCGCGGAACTCGTCCACTCTGTCTCAAACTCACAGGGTAGGGGAAAATGACTGAATGTGCAATGGCAAGTGAAACTCATTAGAAACCAGATGCTGTCAGATTCACAAAATAAACCAATTACCCAGAAGAGAAATGTTTCTTTTACTCTAATCTCGGCTATCATAATTGTTGGAAGTTACTGACAAAATATTTGGTTAAAACTTTTAAAACAAGAATAATTTTCAAGTTTGACAGTGACCCTTGAAGATATTTATGTTGGTATAAACTATCCCTCGCACTACCCGACCCACAGCATGGTTATAAAATACAGTGCACTGAAATAGTTACATGCCCCACTTCCCACTGCTGGATGGATCAGTGTGATCCGCTGTAAGACCTATGCCTCTAACAGCTAACGGAGACTTTCCTTTTAGACCAAACCCGAGCCTGTGTTTATGGAGAACCAGGATCAGTGCTTTTTTTGTGATGTTACTCAGGGGTACAGAGTACCGGCATCTTTTTTGCTAGGCCTGCTGCTCTGCTGGGGGGCAGGGTCAGCAGGGGAATGGAGAGCGCCATTGGAAGAAGAGGAGTAGTGCAGGAAAAAGAGGGTTGGGAGAGACATTTTTCAAATTTACTATCAAAATATAAGTACCGGCACCTGCCTTTTTAAAAAAAAATAACACCAAAAAACCAAACAAAAGCACTGATCACGATGTACATTCTAGCTCTGTTGCAGTTGTGATGTTTTGGCTGGGGAAACAACTATAAAGTTCGCAGGTAGCCACGGATTTATTACAGCATCCTCCATGATTTCGGAAACCGAGAAAATGAACGTTATGAAAGGAAAGATGGCACAGAGCATTCAGATTACCCCAAAGGGTGAGCCAGCTTTATATTGTCTTTGCTGAACATCTCAGTGGATTCTTGGACACACCTCCATTAATTCCCACGCAGAATAAAATGAACACAAGTAGGAATGCCGCCATTAACAGAGCGTAAATGAGTGAAATTAAATATTAGAGAGAGAGAATACAGATCCATCAATATTTCCAAAAAGAAAGACATTAAAATAGACTGCAAGTGCTAGTTTATCTTTAGCAGTTTTAAGTCAGCCTACAATATTTTGTTCCCACTCTTTGCCTGCTCATTGACCTCCTCAGTGAGTACATTAGAGCTGCCTGAATTTCATGTACAATCATCTGCCTTCATAAAACAGGTGTGTCCCTAATCAGCTACATATTCCAAACATGTGCATGCAAAATAGGAGTGAGTGTTTGAAAGGTCATCCATCGAGGGTCTAATTTTCCAGAAAGCAGGCCTGCGCCCGTGAGCACAAATGACCTGTGTACTTTGCATACAGTTACCATGTTTACACATGTCAAATGGGACCCTGAATATGCAGCTGACCAGTTGATGCATAAGTGGTCACGGCAATTGTATCCACAGATTAGACAGTGCACTGCCTACCCACACTCTCTGAATGCCAGTCTCCAAATGCCTCCCTTGCTCTGTAAACAGCAGGGATCACACTCTCTTGGGGGAAAATGCTTTAAAAATTATTTGCTTTTGCAACCACTTCCTAAAAGCAATCAATAATCAACCTCCTGAATCCCATTTATCCAGGTGTATCTGACCTTCTTGGCAGGTGTAAAACACCCAAGGTGTGTTAGGAACCAGGCTAAGCACACACCTTGCTGGGTGTTGTGGTTCACATAACTAACATACTCAATCAAATAGAATTAGGAATAAATCAGTTTATGGTTGTTAAACCTCAATAATTTACTCTAGTAACAAGCCTGTGTAACTCACGCTTGGTAAAAGCCGCTATTACATGATGATAGTAGGAATTACAGCCACGTGTCAAAGGGCAGAACTGGATCCTTCATTTTAAAGTGCTAGTATAGCCAGCTCCAGCTGCCTCTGCAGAAAAGCAGCAGAGTCTACAGAGCAAGGGTGGGTGCCAGGGACTCCTGAGTAGAGCTGGGAGAATTTTGTAAAATGAAACTTTTCTTTCAGCAAAAATGCAGATTCAGTAACAAATGTTTTGAAAATTGATATCTATTTCACTGAACTTTTCACTATGAAAAAACCTGGTTCCCAGCCCCACCTCACAAATATCTGAAACAAATCAAAAGATTTCATTTTCAAAACAAAACTTTTCAATTGTTTGATTCAAAATGACTTCTTGTTTGGAAATGTCCTTAATTTAATTTAAAAAACAAACAAACAAAAAACCACAGCCATTGTTCAGAAGCAAAATGATTTTTTTTACTTTTCTAGTCACGGAGAAAGTTTAAAGTTTTCCCTTTCAGTTTGATCCACAAACAATTTCCCCTAAGTTTTTAAAATTGCCAGCAACTGAAAGATCCATTAGTTTCCAAGTTCTGCTTCTGGGCAGAAAGCCCAGCCCTTTTCCTGAGTCACAGGATTGTCTTGGAAAGTCTCAGCGTATATTCCCTGCACTGGGAGAATGTGACAAACCTACCGGCTTCCTCAAGAAGGGAATAATGAATTCTTGGCTGTAAAATGCTTCGAAGAGCTAAAGAGCTAAGTGTTATGAATTATTATTATTTAATTTATAAAACGATTGTCTGTAGGGCAGGCGAGGCTGGAATATCCTGCTGAGGAAGTGCTCACTGTTGCGGGCAGAGCTGGGGAAACTGGGTGACTTCCAGTTCCTTCCCATTCCTCATGTCCTGGCAGACAGCTGTCTTTTTAGCGTCACGCCTCCCACTGCATCCGAAGCTGGAGGTTAAAAGTATGACAAGGAAGTGAGCTGGCTGCACATCACTGCTTGTGCAAACCGTGGGAGTTACCTGGAACTCCCACATCAAGAGTAGCGCCATGGAAATAATGGTTCCTCCCAGCCAGTGCTTGATTTGTGCTAATGATGGCCAAGACTCAGCCCAGCACCTCTTGGCCAGTCTTCACCCCGGCACCTCTGTAGTTACCAATTAAACACTGCTCCCAGCCCCTCCCTCAGACTGCCTGCAATGGGTCCACCTTTCCATGGTTTGATCCACTATTTTGGAAGAAAAAAAGTGGCAACGGCCGTATGGTTTTCAACAGATCCAGTTCCTAGAACTACTCTGGTAACTTTATGGAGCCCAGAGTCAGGGGTCTGGCTTAGTTCAAGCCAGGCAATGCCTCATGTTAAAATGGTAACGCCAGTCTTGGTTGTGGGAAGGACGGAAGGGAGAGGCAATGCACAGCCTGCTATGCAGCTGTCTCTGACGCCCATGGGGGTTAGAAGCCCTGAAGGGTGTGAGGCCAAGTGCTTTCAAGACCCCTGAGAATGGGAACTCCCTCAGCCTCCTGACTCTTTGATTGATCTGTTCACACTGTCAATCACGCTGACCGGCCCTGAGGAGTCAGTTTCAGCCTCCTTATTTCTCATGTACTCTTCCCCTCATCTATGGGGCTCAGAGACGGCCAGCCAAAAAACCCCACTAAGTTTCAGTAAGGGGCCAATAAGCCCCTTATATGCCATTTAAGCCTATTACTTCTTGTTCCTTCTTCAGTAGACATGGAGAACAATCAATCGCCACCCTCTTTAGAACAGCCCTTAAACAGCTTTGAAGATTGTTATGGGTCCTGTCCTCAGACTTGTTTCCTCAAGGCTCAACAGTCCCAATTTTTTTAACCTTTCCTCATAGGTCAGGTTTTCGAAACATCTTATATTCTATTGCTCTCGTCTGGCCTCTCTCAGATTGTCCAGGCGTGGCACCCAGAACTGAACACCAGGTGTGTTGCTGCCTGAAACAAAATTAGGGGCACAGCCCTGGACCTGCCCCCCATCCCAAACTATGCCCCCACCACACCCCCCACTGCGGTCCTGAGCCCGATCCAGCACCTGGGGCCGAATCTGGCACTTGTCACTGCTGGCGGCGATTCTGGATCTGGCACTTGTGGTCAGCGCCACCGGCCCTCGGTCCCTGGTTGGTCGGATCCCGCTGCTGCTGCTGGCCCCAGGTCCCCAGACAGCTGGGCCCAGCGCCTGCCACCAGCCCTGGGTCCCGGCTGGCTTTCACCGGCTTGGGACTCGGGGCACTGGCTGGGACACTCATGGCCCGTTTGATGCCACTGCTGACCACGGGACTCCAGCCTTGGACCCACTAGTGCCAAGCAGAGCCGTACTATAACCTCCTGTGACTTACATGCACCACTCCTGTTAATACAATCTCAGAACGCCTTTTGGGGGGGAAGTGCATCACATTTTGACTCATTCAATTTCCGATCCACTGTAACTCCCAGATCCTTTGGAGCAACACTACCACTTAGACGGTTATTCTCAATTTTGTGCATTTCATTTCTTGCAGCCACATGGTTTTCTTGTTTCCTTCCTCTGACCTACTGGAGTCAGACTCAAGCCTGATGTAAGTGGGTAGAATGCCTTTCAAGTCCCTAGTGTTTAGTTGCTTGCCTTAATGTCTTCCTATCTCCAGGCACATCCCCAACCAGTAGATTGTGATCTACTTCTGAAGGGCGGTTGCCATTGAAACCTATGAGCATTGCGCCATCTGCTGGTGAAAGGTTGGAGACCACTGCCCTAAAAGACCCGAGGCATCTAGTAGAGAATGAGATAATTTCTATCGGTTTTTGACCCATCCTATCAAATTGTATAGCAGACATACTAGTAAGTTCTGCATGATGAGTCAGTAGACCACTAGGAAATCTTCTGTTCAACTCTATAGGACTTTTCCATAGACAAGAGCTTAAAACCTGTATTCCATTTAAAGGCACAGAAACCTTTACGTAGCATTCACATTCATCATTTCCATAAGGTATGAGGCAGGTGCATGATTTGCTTTTTCATCTTTTCTCAGCTTTTGAAAGACAGGGATCTACTGCTGCTCCCTCCCTACCCCCGGCCTGTGCTTGCACCTACAAAGCTTACATGTGCCCAAGTAAATCAGATAATTCTGCTCTTAACTACATACTGTCATGCACAATTATCACATTTGTGGACATTCTCTGGACAGCTGCCTTTGACACGATAAACCTGAGTGGTTTCTGGTTCCCGGGTGATTTTCCCAGCCTGTCATTAACGTCAATGGTGGTGTCAATCTCATTCAGCGTGAGCAGCAGGACCCTATGGGAATCTGCAGGAGGGCCGGACTTCCATGAGGCTCGGGTTGCAGATTACGCCAGTGGCAAGAACTCCTCCCTGTGCAGGGTTTGCGTTCAAAGAAAGCTCGTTACTTGAATAAGCCGCAGTATTTAAAACAAAAATTAACTTGAAGTTTGCAAGGGATTCTGGGGCTTTAGCACGGTGGCATCAGTGAAGCTCAGTGGCTTTCCCACCAGCCGTGTGGGAGCTCTCTGGTGACAGAACAGATTTACACAATATGCATGAAGATATAGGATTACTAGAGAGGAACTGCTCTTGCTAGCCAGACTTTCATTTCTTGGCTTCCCCTCCCCATTCCTTCTCTAATTTTAGAACTAAATTGGATTTATACTGAGAGAGGCAGGGCAATCAGTCACTGAGCATCCGCAGGGCCGGGACTGGCAGGAGCATTTTGTAGCCCAGAGTGGAACTGCTTTGCTCTTCTGGAAGCAGTGTGCATGCTGCAGCTTTGCTGGGCTTTTATTTATATACTTATGTTTGCAACAATTTCAGGTGGCACAAAGTGCCCTCAAATGGAGCCGCCACACGCTGATTTCTCACCTCGATGTGGCAAAGGCCCAGGGAAGTTGCAAAGAGCAACTCAGCAGCAGCGACATGAAGAGTAATTTCAGAACTTGCCACGCCTACCCTGGCAGCAGGCTTCTTTGGGGTGCAAAATGCCACCAATCACAAGCAGGGCTGGCTCACGGGTTTTTGGCGCCCCCTTCCCCACATGTTATAAGAGATAACATATGTAAAAATTTCACTCCCATCTAATTTGGCTTAAAGCCTGGCACCCTAGGTGACCTCCTAGTTCACCTAGATGGTTGGGCCGGCCCTGATCACAAGAGCAGGGCTTCTGCCCACTAGGCACTGGTGGGGGTGACTGCTTGAGAGGCGGAGTAGTGCAGAACAGGTCTTGGATTTATTGCACCAGTGTAGTGATCAATGTTGCTCATCAGGACAAGTCCCTAGCATAGGTTCACTCCCTTCCCTTTAAAATGTTACCTCTTCTGCAGACAAGCAGTTGCTTTGTTTGCTGGGTCCAGGTCACGGCAACTTTATTAGCATTGTCATGATTGTTTTCAAACGAGCTAAACTTGATCGGCAACACGGTTATTCTACAGCCGGGGCTGCACAGGATGGCAGGCTGTGACAGAGTTGCTGCTCCTATTTATTTACCTGCGGATGTGCTGTATTTTAGTGCAAGGGAAAATTGAAAGCAAACCCAGCCAGAGGAAGCGGAGTTCTCAAGTCCCAGCCTGCACATTTACTAATTTACTTCCATCTTGTGACGTCTCTTTTGCCATAATACAGCAATGGGAACAATTAAAAAGTAAAGCACACAGGTTTTCAAACTTGCTTGTGTAAATTGCTGTGGTTTGCTTCGACCATTGTGAAAAATGCCGAAGTCTGTTGGGTATTTTTCCCTTCCCATGTTAGCCCTTAGAATCCTAGAAACTGGAAGGGACCATGAGAGGTCATCGAGTCCAGACCCTTGCACTCATGGCAGGACTAAGTGCCCTCTTAAACCATCCCTGACAGGTGCTTGTCTAACCTGCTCTTAAAAACTTCCAATGAAGGAGATTCCACAATTCCTTCCTCGCCTTTGGGGCATGATCAACATTGAGATGGGTAAACCCCTTTAATATTCAGTAGATTCACCTACTCCCTACTCCATTATAGCAGTGCAGGGCAGTTTTTCATGTATCCTCATCACAAAAAATAATCCTCATTTTCGGCCCAATCCTGAAGCTTTACTCATGTAAATATTCTTACTTGCTAGAACACTCCCATAGACATTAATAGAGCTGAGGATGGGACACTTTATGTCAAATCACAGCCGAAGCATTGAACTACCATTATAGGAGCCAGCTGTCCCAGGGAAAAGAGTAAAGCTGTACAGGAACCAGAAGTTCTGTTTTGGAGGCAATTCTGCTGTTTGGAAATTTGTTTTCAGTTGGAAAGACTTCAGAAAATTTTCTGCAGAATGGAGTCTTTGAAAAAAAGCCCATTAAGGTCAATTGAAATGGCCTGTTCCGATAACATTAACATTAAAATATTTCATTCCAATTTCAACTTCTAAATGTCTCTTAGAATTTAAAATAAAATGGGTGTCATACATTGCACCACTTCTTTCTAGGGGAAATGCCGAGTTGTGGTACAGGGCAAAATTGGGTTGAACTCAACCCATTTCCATGGAAAACGTCACTTTTGACAAAATGCCTAACTGAATCGTGGATAGCCAACCTACCTGCACTTTTAAGTTCTTGATTTGCACTTTAGAGCTGAGATGCTCCCACAGTTGAGTTGCAGGCACTAAAAACGTGTCTTGCAAATTTGGCAAACACAGCTAGGAAAAACCGCCTCCATAGAGCTCGAAAATGCAATTCCTACCTCATTCCAGCTCTTATTGTGCTGCCCACAGGTCTTATTCCTCAAATGATGCCTAAGGTTGTATAATTAAGGAAGAATAAAGATTTTTGTCACAAGAAGGGATTGTATCTGTGTTGCTATAAACGAGCAACCTCCGCTGTGCTGAGTAATGACATGGTTGTGCATCTTAACTCTGGGTAATGAACACGCAAACAAACAGAATAAATTTCCGTCCATTTGACATGATGCAGATAATGAAGTCCTTAATTGAATTGGCTTTTGTCTTCAACATTATTTATAAGACTGGTGCGTACTACAGTGTTTCAGGCCTCCAAAGCAGAACCAAGTATTTTGCACTCCTTTGCCCTGACTGACTAGCTTCCTCTATTGAGAAGATCAAATTTAAAGCATCTTTTATAAGTAAGGAATTTCACGCTAAAGAAGGTAGTAGCAGCTGCCATTGCTTAAGGCAGGCAGATGGAGACGAATGGGAGGGTGTCCTGGCTTTCAATAACATGACTTTTCTCTGGATGTATAGAAAGCATCTATGAACAGTTTAATGTTCGTCAGACTTCGTTTCTCTTTGCAGGCTATCTGTCTGTTTCTCCTTGACTCTTAACTACCTTTGTGCTGGGCATCAGATTTCCTAGGGCCAAGAATTGATACAAGACTTGATGTTAAGGCAAAGAGACTAGCTGGGTTGAAGACATTCATTCTTTCTGCCGAAGGCAAAGGAGACTTGAGTAAATATTAAACCTACAATGGATAATATGTGAGTTGTGTCCATTTTGATTGCTCAAAGGACACAAGCACCACCCTTCCGCATCCGTTGCGCTCTCAAGTGAAGCAGAGTGAAGCCAGGAGAGCCTTGGGTTGGGAAATCTTTCACAAAATCTCCGGTGCTGCTGGAAGCAGGGTTAGGAATCTGGTATGTGGCATTTTTTCCTTTGATTCAGTACAGAGCCAGAGCTCCGGGCCCAGCAAGGTGCTACAGGGTCCTGGCTGCTAGAGATACAATATTTTAGATAAGAAGCTGTGTGGGGTATCAGTGGCCTGATTCTTGGACCACTTCGGCCTATGATGAATTTTAAAGCAGCTGCCAGACAGCTTTATAGGCTGCCACTGGAATGAACCCTAACCAATGCAAACCCCCTCCTGCCCTGACATCCCCTTTACACCAGTAGTGGGAGAACAGAGCTGCAAGATCTGGCTGTAATGCAGATGCAACAGTGGGGGAAAATCTCCTGTAACAAGGGAGCTCTGCAGGGTGCTTGCAGCTGGATTATACCCTCTTTGCACAATGGGCCCACACGCTGGCTAGAGCAGCTGGCCCCTGGGAAAACTGAAGTCTTGATGGTCAGGAAATATTTCCCTTTTCACGAGAGCAGGGCCCAGTTCCATCTTGAGTCATTACATTCTGCCTCCATAAATTCCGACTGTCATTTCCAAATGGCTATTCCTCTTCTCTTTAGTACAACTTGGTCATGCAGCTACCCCCATAACAGAACCATTTTGGTGAGTAATATTTCTACCCCATAAGAAGGATAGAGGTTAGAAGCTGGGAAAATACTCCATCATTCTTGCTCACAAGAGAAAGAGTAAGCAACAGCCGAGCATATGTCACCGCCTCTCCCCCCTCCCCCCCATGCTGCATGCTCCAACAGTTTAGTTTCTTCTTAGAAGTATATCTGCTTGAAAAGTCCATCACTGTGGCATCTAGGCTAGACTTTCCAGAGCTAAGAGAGCTGCAAATCAGAAACCTATTCTACGACATGCAATGCAAACGGTTTGTCAATATTGGGAAGGCGCATTGATAAAGCCCCCTGCTGGCTTGTTAATTGTTATTATTTAAATAAGCTCAACACACAGCTTAAGAGCTAGAAGGGGAAGACACAAAAACCCTGCAATCCTTGTATACTGGTCAGCAAAATCAATAGAATAACTAGCTAGGAAACAGTTCTCTCTTTAGGAACACAGGAAGGTGCTCCAAGCTCTGACTGGCACAGTACACTGCGATCAGGTTGGGCCAGTAGGAGCTATCCTGGGTAAAATGTGCACTTTCCTTCAATACCACCCCCATCTCATCCCTCCTTTAGCCACCACCTCTCTGCCTCTCAGAGCTGCTCACTCGGGTAGTTGTGCAATATACTGCTGTGAACTCTCAGAGATGCTACGCGTTGAAAAACATTCCCTCTCTCATACCTCCGTGGGACTTTTATTAGGAGCGTGTTCCTTCAGGTTAAAGGAATGTGATGGCAGGAAGTGCAGAACGGGCCATCAAGCGAGCTTGTCACTGCGCCCACATGCACAAGACACATATCAGGGCAGTACAGTAGTCACTCACAGTGAGATACATACTAAAAGTGCTGGGCAAGTTCTTGTATTTCCCTGTTCCCATTGCTTTCACAGCTAAGGCAAACAATAGAGTCGACGTTCCGGTTAATGCTTTTTGTTCTAAGTGCCCCGTTTGAGTACTTTGTGAGGAACAAGGGCAGAATTCAGGGCTTTATCCTGCCAGGTGTCTGGGACTGTAGTTAGTGGGTCAGACATTGGGCTGGGAACAAGGATGTCTGAGCTCTATTTCCATCTATGTGATCTTGGGCAAGCCACTGAACCTTGCTGTGTCTCAGTTTCCCTGTCATTTGGATGGGGGCAAGAGTACCTTTGTGACAGGGTGTGGTGAGAGTGAGGTCCTGTGTCTGAAAGCCCTTGATTGAGATGATGAAAGATGCTAAGTACCCTTACTGTTCGGCTTGTACAGCTGCTGTTGAAACAAGCTGGAGATTCTACTTCTTGTGAGTAAGAAGGCTCGGTTCTCCAGTTTCTAAAACAGAGAGCTCAGCTTTGCTTTCGTCACCACTACAAAGCAAATCTAGTCCGTTGTTACATTCATGCAGTCCTAATGCGCTGCATATTGACTGACTGGTTAGAATATGTGCACCCTATTCCCCCTCCTGACCCAGTTCGAGAAGGTGAAGATGTGTGTATAATGGCAGGGCTGAATAAGGTTTAGGAGGCTGTGTTTTCTCCTCTCTTCCCCCGTATTCTGACCCTGTCCACTGGGCCAATTAAATTCTGATCACACGCCCAACGTTAAGTACACAAATGTCCCATTGACATCTCAGGGACGATTCACACACAAGTCAGGCATGTACTTAAATATCCTGCTGAACAAGGGTTTCACTGTGTCATTTATAGGGCCGTAAAGGAGCCATGCAATCCTGTTGCTGGATGATAGGGCAGACTGGAAACAAGCTGTTATACAGGAATATTACAACTCAGACTGAGGGGAAGGAAGTGTGCCTGGTACTATAGAAGGGATGGGTGGCCCTTTAACCCACCACAACCAAGCAACCCTGACAGTCGCTGAACCTCTCTGGGGATCAATTCTCCAGTACACCTCTTAGAGCAGTGAGATTTTCACACTGCCCTTTATTCAATGGTGAAATTCAGTGGATGCTGTGGAACTGAGCATCTCTGCTGGCTAGTTTCCTTTCTGGACCTTTAGTAGCTAGGAAACCCCACAGCCAACTCAGACTCTCAGGGGCTTGGAATCTGGGTCTGAAATTCCCAGTTTGGGCTCATCTCTACATGAGCCATGCTGGAAATTCATGCTGGAGTGATTTCTCTTTCTAGCAATTAAATAGCTTTCCTGATGGAAAATCCCACGCACATCTAGCCAGGCTAACGCTAACAGAGTGGATAACACAATACAGAAGATGCTGAGCAGCGGGAATCTATGTCCTACCAATAATGAAAAGCTGTCCCTATGCTAAAGAAAATGGCAAAGATTGATTGACTATTACAACATTCATTTAAAAAGTGATTTCCCCAACTCCGGCACATTCATTCTTTCTTCCGCACAGCCCTTTGATTTCCTCTCCTAAGGGAGACGGTGACTGATGGTTTGTTCAAGGATTTGTGACTTCTGAAAAGTGCAAAAGAAAAGCTTTGCAAGAGTCACTCCTAGCTCTCTTCTTGTGCCCTTCTAGCCAATTGCACAGAAGATAATGGACACTCGACTGTTTCTATGGCATCACCCAAGGTTCAATTCTTGGTGTCCTCAGCATATGAATTTTAATAACTTCCGTTAAAAGGGCACTGGTCTATTATCAGTAGTGCCCAGATTTTCAAAAATAGGCCAGATTCTCCCTTCATGTATGCACGTTTTACCCCAGTGCAACTCCATTGACGTCAAAGGATTTACTGCTGCTGATTCACACTGGCATGGGGAGGGCAGAATAAGCCCTTGTTAATTTGCTTAAGATATTTCCCCTCCCCCAACTATGTAGATTTTCATTTACCCCTTATCCATGAAGGGGCACCAATGTGAAAGAGATCCCTGCCATGACTTGATCTGTGTGAACATCATTGTGAATGGTGGCTTCCATGAGCCTGCCATGAATGCTCAATATAATATAGGCTTTTAATTTGAAAAGACATAATTTATGAATGGGGCCTATCTGTGTCCAGAGCCTCATTAGGCATTGCCTGGGAGGACACAGAGGAGTGTGAGCTAATCCCGAGCACAGGACTGGGAAACAGGAACCCCTGAACTCTACTCCCAGCTCTGCCACTGGCTCCTTCTGTACCCTTGGGCAAATCAATTAACCTATTTGCCTCAGTTTCCCCCATGGAGCATTAATAATGCTTACCTTGGCTCACAGGGTGGATTGTGAAGAGTAATTTTATGGGCCCAAATCCTGTCTCCTCCTTTGCAGGTGTGGAATGGCCCAGTTATTTCATGCAGAGGAATTTCAAGGGTACTCATCATTACCACACTGGCAGAATTCCTTCGGTACAGCCAGTACACAGAACGGAGGGGAGACGGCTAAGGGAGAGTCCAGCCCTTCTGGGCAAAACTGTCATGCATGAGCGAGCATACGGTGGACACTACAGCAGCAATTTCACTGGTGCTTCCTTGTTCTTGCAGGGTGGGTGGGAGGTGAGGAAAGGGAAGATCCCATCCAGGCACCCCATGGAAGTCCTGTGCAAAGAGCCCCTGACTGCCCTGGCACAGGACTCCTCCAGGTTTTGGCCCTTAGCATTTGCCAAGCAAGTAGAAGCAGTAAAGTGCTATATAATTCCCCAGACTTTTTACTGCCCCCATGAGCACTGTCCTGCAGGCACACTAAACCTGGCAGCTAGGAAATACCATGCTGGGATGTGCCGTAGGTGCAGGAATCTCACAGCATGGGAAACAGAGACCACTGCAATCTGACTACCAGTTCTTTGTAGGGGAAAGAAGAGCAAATTCCTTTCAATCCAGGAACAAAGAGATGACTGACTGAGGGAGAGCAAGAGGGACTGGGGAACCACCCCCAGTGACCCATTCCTGGTTTGGTTTGGCTCATTACTTGACTCAGCTAATTACTTGCTGTAAAACTTAATGCATTTAAAACAATGCAAATGGAGCCATGGAATCGCTGCATTATCAATGTCTAGCTCTGCCACGGAGCATCTCATCCACCAATCACAAAGCCCTTTACAAAGGAGAGAAAGAGCACTGTCCCCCATTTTGCAGATCTGGAAACCGAGGCACAAAGTTTGGCAAGCTACTTGCGCAGGTTCAATCAGAGCCGTGAAAAGAATCTAGGTTTTGGGGGTCTGAACCCAGTGCCCCATCCACTAGCCCACACTGCCTGGACTGCTGGAACACTGGAACAATTCCCGGCTGTGCAAGGATGTAAACTGTAAGCTCTGAACAGAAAGGAAACAGAAAGAAGGTGAAAGAGCAGTTTTTTCCCCCTTGGACTCTTAAATCCACAACAGCAAAAGTATTCCGAGAGACCTGCCTCCTCATACCTTCAGAAAGTCACCTCATTTTGACTGTGGCATCCATGCTATTAAAGTCCACCCACACCCAAAAGACCTCTGCAGTCCAACAGGGGAGTTATGGATGATGACTCAGTGCCCACCACAGCATACAATCTAGTAGGAACAACTGTCCTTGGGATTATTTAAAAAAAAACAAACCACTTTTCCCACCTTGTCCCGGCTGTTCTAATGCATGGTTCTCCATTCTCCAGAGGTTGTTTTCAAACACTGGCATCCATGAGCCACCTTTTTAGTGCAGTTCGTAGCAGCTTGCTCAGAACCTTAACTCACTAGCAGATCTGATCATTTCGTTTAGCTTGATTTAGAGCCGATTGACGAGTTCTGAATTTGAAATTCCAATGACATATTCCCCGAACATTTCAAATTGGGATGAAAAACCACAGGGGAGGATCATTTTCTGTTTCTGCTGTGTGAAATCCTGCCCCAACCCCCAATTTTTGACCAGCTGTCACTCTAGTTAGCGAAAAGTCCAACAGAACAACAAAGACCAAACCCAGAGAAATAGAATTAAGTCTCCAAGTCAATCTGCTGGCCTGGTTAGCTCATGTGTCCAAACCATCCCCCCCCACCCCCAAAGGAAGGGAATCCCTTTTGCAGCAGGCAATGAATCCAGATGAAGCAGTAAAAAATCTAACTTTCTCTAGATCTCCTTTGAAAACTGAAAGGGGAAAAAAAAAATCCCTTCTGGACTCTAGCCCTGAATTCCCAACCAACTTCCCACATTCAGTTAAGGACTGAAAAGAACCTGATACAAGACACCAAGTGACGGGTCTATGCTCCTGGGTGCCTAAGTGCTTTCCCTCACTAACTCTTCCTCCATTGTGTGCACAAAACTCGCCAGCTTTCTCCCCTTCATGCTGTGCTATTGCATGGGCTGCCAGGGATAAAGTCCCTCCATGCACCATGATACTCACATTGTGTCACTGCTCCTCTCTCTCTCGGCTGCTCTGCAGTGGCTTGCGTTAAGCCGTGGTCAATCGCCAGTCATTTGGTTCACCAGAGACAGAAGGAAGCAGTGTGGGTGAACTTGCACAGACAATGAGCCATAATTTTTTCTTTTCGGTCCAACTTGCTCTACTGCTTTTCGATTCTTTAACCCAGCAGCAGAAAGGCGGAGCAGCTTAGTCAAAGCTGCCAAACAGGTTCTGCTATAATACAAAAAAGTGGTCAGACCAGTTTGTTATGAACTCAGATAGAGATTTGATTGTTTCCCCATAATTATAGTTCATTCAACTTGGGCTCTTGGTTGAACCCAATCATGTTAACAAACAGGGCCATTTAAATAATGCATCTGCCAGGAAGGTGGGATATTTTCCCTTCCTTTTACATACTGTTTTAAGGAGGAAGAGCAAAGATGCCTTGTTTAACCCTTCTACTCACATTCAGCTGGAACAAGCTGTTTAAAAGGCAGCTGACTCCATCCACCACTCTGTCTACATTCCGGATTTTTTGGGGGAAATTATTATTAATGTTACAATACAGCTACATGGCCCCAACTGAAGTGGAGGGCCCACTAAGAGAGAGTTATGGTACCAGAGAACTTAAGAGTGAAATAGAAGAGACAGACAGAAGCTGGATGGGGAAACTGAGGCATGGAGAAGAACTGTGACTCACCCAAAACCATTGGCAGAGCTTGGATTACGACAAAGATCCTCAAACCAGAACACAAAGTCTTCATCGCACCATCTTTGATGCACCTCCAATAGCAGGAGAGCAGATGCAGACAGGAGCGTATTTTGAAGCTCCCTGTCCTATCGATTCCTGCCCAGAGTGGGTCTTGATGGCATGGTAGTGAAAACATCAGAGAACCATCTCCATGAGATCTTCCAGCATTGTTAGTACCCCTGATGCCGTACTGAAGGCAGCACAAGAGCTTTGTAAAAAAATAATAGCACAGGAAAGGTTTCTGGGGCAGAAATCTTCTCTTCTTCCCTGGGTGGAAAACAAACAGCTCACTATCGGTGCTATACAAATAACAAATAAGTTCTTGTGTGCAAGCATGAAACCAAAATCCAATTCTTGTTTATCAGACCGTTGATTTCTCCAGTGCATGAGGATTGATTTGCTTCTGGAAGGTTGGTCATTGGGACAATGCAAAATTGCAAACTATGTATTTACAGTCTAGAGGACTTTTACTTCAGATTAAGGAAAACAGCCAAGAAAGAAAGGATGATTGTAAATTTTCTGCACGACCCAGAGACGGAGACAGGGAGGGAGAGCAAACAGGGACTCGACTTGTAACATTCTGCATTTGACTGAAATGCAACATGGTAACTGCCTTTCAAGAGAGCCCAGAGACTCTTCTGCATCTAAAAGTCAATTAAAAAGAAAACAACACATCCAGACCAGATCTTTCAGTTACGCAGCAGAATATGCCACCCATTGAGCTAAAGACATGAGTGTTTGTCTAAGCTAAGTAAACAAAACACCCTCAAAACCCATCTCCACAACTGGTACAAGCTGGCAAACTTTGCAGAGAAGTCGGGACTAAGTGGACGTGCAGATCAAACAGCCCTTTTGCCCCCGACGGAGGTTCCTTCCAATAGGATAGAAGTATTTTAGTGTGGCAGGGTGGGGAAGGTTACACTGCTATTACCCTTATCACTTCCGGTCTGTAGATACAGAGAGGACCTCAGTGTCCAGCTAATAGGCAGGATCCTCAGATGTATAAACTGGCGTAGAGCCATCGATTTACACCCACCGCAGATCTGCCTCATCAAGCTAACCACCCGTGGAAATGTTCCTTAAGATACTTTGTCAATCTCGCAGGCAGTCTCCAGTGATTCCTTCGTGAGACTCGTGCAAAACCTCAACTTTGCACTTCACTGGTGTAACGTCAGCTTGTACCGGCCGCTGAGGAGGTGCTGTTGCTAAGGCCATGGCTGCACACCTGTGTTATGTAAGTAGCAGGCTGGGGAAACAAGTCACCCGATCAGCTGTGGTCCTCGGAAGACCTGTGAGGTCTATTTATTGCACCATGTGTGGAGCTCTTCACTTACTCTTGGTGGAAGCGTGATATAACCAGGTGACTCAGGATTCGTTACCATTGACCCAGGACTTCTCAGGCTCATTTTGAAAGAGGAAAGTGCTATAGAGTATTTTTTGGCTCCTTTAATCATTGCTCATTCCCTTCAGATAATTTATTTTGCTGAGGAAGTGACAATTAGGGGTCGATTGACTGATATAATGAAATATACCCGACTGATGTATCCAAAGCTGTAAATAAGGGCAACTGCATCGAAGAAAGATCCTTACTTGGAGCAGTCCAGTGCTCTAGCGGGAATTGCTGTGGGGGAATACGTAGGAGCACAGGTTCGCAAGACAACCTTAGGAAGCGAGACCGTTAGTCAGTGACGGCTGGCAGAATGATGGAAATTATATGGGCATTATTAAAATCTTGACAGCCACTGCCTAAAGAAGTTAGAGTTACTGTAGTATATAGTTCCAAAGGGGGAGCCGGGTTAGTCTAGTTCAGCAAAACAAACCAGGAGTCCTGTGGCACTTCTAAAGACTAACCAAATTATTTAACAAGCTCATGCGATAAATACATTTGTTAGTCTTTAAAAGTGCCACAGGACTCCTGGTTTGTTTTGTAGTATGTAGCATTTTCCATTCTAAGCACTGGAAATACTGACGCTCTACTAATACAGTAAATGCAATGCGATCTGAGTGGCACTCGCTGGGTGCCCCTAATCTGTGCGTGGATAGGATGTAAGATCTGCTGTTCTCAATAAACCTTCTTCCCCCCACACTGGGAAGCTATAAGCAGGTGATGTGACTTTCAAACGGCTGTTGGACATACAGAGGATGTTGATGTATAGGAAAGTGGGACGAGGATGTAGGAGGAATAAAAGACAATGCACTGGGGAATAATCATGCACCAAGCCCACCATGGGCTGTAGCATCCAGGCTAACGATAGTATTTCCAGATAAATTCAGGTGAAATAGAAACTCTCCCCACTGCTAAACTAACGCTGAAGACCGAATGCTGCTGCTGTCTCCAGCGAAACCACTTTGGATTTACAGCGTTGTTGCTGACAGCAGAATTTGGTGCTCAGGTTCCGACTGAAGTTTTTCAAGGAGGGTTAGTACTAAGTTTTCCAGCCCATCTTACCTCACAGGGTTCTATTGCAATATTATCTCAGTGGTATCTTGTGCTCCCGTCTCCATCCGTCTGCACCCCCCTGCTGAGTTTTGTCTTGCACTGACATTGTCAGCTCTTTGTTCCGTGTTTGTACCGCACCTAGCGCAATGAAGTCGTGATCCATGACCGTGGTCCCTAATCGCTACCGCAGTAAAAATAACAACTCTCAACAAATATGGACTAGTTCTAAATCAGTCCATCCTCTGTAATGAAGCAGCACCCATATGTAAAATGTGGGGCCTGCGTGGCTGGCAGGTTTGCTGGCTCGGGCCATATTGCAGCATCACTCCATGTGTGGGGGGGTGTCTGAGGGCCCATTTCCTGCTCCCCCAACTCTCTCCCCACACAGAGAGGGGGCAGCAGGTGTGCCGGGAGTGGGAGTGACGTGGGCAGATGCCCCTGGGGGAAGTGAGGGGTGGGAGGGGGGAGACGCAACACACAGCATGACAGTCTCTGCCCTGGAGCTCTGCCTGGCTGGGGTCCCCAAGGCTCCCTGCTTGAGCCCAGTGCAGAGATGGAGGGGCCAGGAGGATGTTTGCTTCCCCCACAGCAGGTGCTTTCAGCCTCCGGCAGACCTGTGCTGGGGACTGCTCTGCTCAGCAACTGGGGATGTTAAAACCTTTGACAGCAGGGACAGTTCCTCCTCCGAGGGCCCAGCCGGTGCCCCCCAGGCTGGCCCCCGAGGGCATGGTCCCCACCCCTTCCTGGGTACACCACCGATAATTACTTTCCGTATCAACACCTCCTTCAGATCGGAATAATGCCGGGGTCTTCCTGAGACCACGGAGCTGGCTCAGCCATTCATCCGATAGCGTTAGGGAGAAGGAATCCCATCCAGCGTGGTCCGAGGGGGAGTACGGGTGAGGCAGAACCAGCTCGTTCTCAGCTCTTTGAACCAGCATGGCCCAGAGGGGGAGGTATGAGAAACCCACCTACCCTCCTTTCTACGGTCATGCCTTTCAGATCAGAACACAACTCAAGGCCCTGCTCTGGGCTGCCCAGACATTAAAGACTCTGCTGCACATTTTGTATAATCAGGTGTCTAACCCCAGTGGTCTTGGCCAAATTCTCCCTCCCTCCACTGTAGTACAGCATGCTAATTTCTCTCCATCCTGCAGGTGGCTGTATTTCAAAGCGGCTAGACGTATATAACTGTGAAATATTTTAGGTTCCTTTAGCATGAAAACACCTATGGATAGTATTAGGAATAAGCTTTAGATCCCTTTCATAGCCTCTTCCTCTTGAGAGGAAGGATTTTGCAACCCTCCATAAAACTCCACCAAAATAAAAAGCGACACTACACACAATACGCCCCATAGGGAGAAGCTGAGAGGAAAGAGCAAACCACATGTGGCAGATGTTAGTCACTCAGTTAAGATGTGTCGAGAAGGTGCTCAGATACTTTTGTGATGGGGATGATATGAGAACCTGTACAGAACAGAAGGATTTCATAATGAAGTGATTAAAACTGCCGATTCAGGTTATTGCAGCCCAGATAGCTCTGTTGTTTTCTTATGCAGAGGGAAGACTTGATATGTCATTATATATTACAAGTACTAGCCACCAGAGGTTGCTAGCTAACCTAAAAAACAAACCACAGTGCAAACAATTGACGGCTTTTTCTTGGCCTTCAAGAACGATCCCAAGAATTCTCTCAGCTCTCCCTATGAACAGGATCTCTAATGGGCAAAGGCAGAGCCACGTCTGTTTAGCTCAGGTTCCCAAACAAGATTAACAAAGAATTTTCAGCGTGTGTATACAAGAGCATGTGTGCTTCTGCTCAGAATTTGTGTTCCGTTTTACTCCAGACGGAATCGGTTATTTGGGGCCCCTTTCAATGGATGTATGAGGAGATTTCAAGCATCTGAACCAGCAGGACCAGTACAGAATGCCATCTGATCACCTCCAGGTATCAGCGTGGAGGGGCTCACTGGTCCTTTTCCCTGCATTGTAAGAATGTGGCAAGCAAAGGCTAAGAGAAACCAATTGTTCACCATCACTATAAACGTCTAAAAAACATCCCATTTATTATAGTCTGCTGCATCTAGCTAACAGGTGATTTCAAAAGCTACAACAGAAGCACCGGCATTTAAAGGAACAATACACTAATGGCCCCGTCAGTCGGTTCCCAGGTTTTATCACTGGAACATATCAACAGCAGCAAAGAAAAGAACTTTGGTACTAATGTCTCCCAAGTATAACCCTGACATCCTGTATTTGTACAGCGCTTCCTGGTAGTATACCATTTGTATATTCATTTTAAAGTGCATGCTGAAGTTTGCATGGACTGGTACTGGGTCAAACTGGGTGCAGGAAGAAATGAGTTTCTTTAACCTTTTAAAGACCTTTATGAGCATCCTCGGAAACTTGTGCTAAAAATCCTGATTTGGAAACAGTTCTGCGTACCTTTGTATATATACCTTTCTACTTCTAGTCCACTGGTTGTCTGTTACTGGCAGATACAAGAAATCAGACAGCGATTTATCTGGGGTGGAGGAAGTCACTCCAAAAATATTGATGGTGTGAAATAAGATAAGTTGCTTCTCTTCTTGTAAGCCTTAATCCTGTAAACACTGTCTCACATGCTTGATTTTAAACTACCATGAGAATCCCACTGATCTCAATGGGACTACTCCGATAATAAAGTTAAGTATAATAAAGCAAAGTTAAGTATATACCTAACTGTGTGAAGGAGCGGGTCCATATTCAGGAAATCACAGCAAAATATGTAACAGAAGAGAGGAAAATGCTCTCCCCAATTAGCAAATCATTAAACATTTAAATCCAAGGAAAAGGGTGTCATTTCCCTAAGCCAGAGTTTCCCATCCAGTGTGCCATGGCACATGGGTGTGCCGTCAGGCCTGAGCAGGTGTGCCATGAATTTTTTTGAAAAACTACTTGAAGAGTTCTGGATTGACTCATGAATATTCATGAGTTCATTTGGCGAGTACATGGTGGTGTGCCTCAAAATAATTAAAGGTATCCTGGTGTGCCATGGCAGAGAAAAAGCTGGGAACCACTGCCTGTCCACCGGTCCACAGAAAGAAATATGAAGAGCCAAACATTGAAAGAGACATTGTCAGATTAAAACACATTTTTAAAACAGAACTTTCCTTATCAATGATCAACCTATTGCAGAGTCACCACAAAACATTACAACAGACAAAGAGACCAGGTAGGTGAGGGAATATCTTTTTACAAGACCAACTTCTGTTGGTGGAAGGGACAAGCTTTGAGCATCATAGAAACTCTTGCTCAGGTCTGGAAAAGGTAAGGAGAGTGTCTGTCTGAACTGAATACCTGGTGCAACAGACTGTTAAGCATAAGGAATTTACACATTCTGTGTGTTGCCCCAACAGCAATGTGGGTGATACCAGACAACCGCTACGCTTCTGAATAAGCCCACACGGAAAAGCTAAGACAGACAAAAAAACACCCTGTCACTCATAGGTGGACACTTTTCTCAGAGCAGTCATCCCATATCTGACTTCTCAGTACCTCATCCTCAAAGGAAACCTGCTGAACACCTTCGACAAACGGGGGAACTGAAATTCCTAATTCTGCTGGACACTAAAAATCTTGGACTTAAATTGGTTTTATGGCTCATTACAACAATTTGTTACGCATCTTGCTGCCTGCTCATCTTTAAGTGCCTACTTAATTTTAAATGGTTTCCTACAACAGATGTGAACCCATTCTGCTCAAGAGTCTGTCCCCTCTTATTGTCAAGGTAACGTAGTTCATTGGAAGAACTGGGACTAGCGCTCAGCTCAACTCTAAGCATTCTGGGCAGGCATGGGTCTTTTTACTAGATATTTCTATAGCATCTAGAATTGTGGGGACCCGCCTTCTCCATTCCAGGCACTCCCGTAATACTAATAAGTAAATGAACAATAGTAAATAGCAGTGGCTCTCTAGGTCACTGATCTGGAGCACTTAGATAACTAGCAAGACACACAGAGCTAGTCACATTTTTTTTTTAAATTTGAAATTTCAACAATGTTTTTCATTCATATTTAAAATTTCAATTAAAATGGAAGTAAAAATGTTTAAATTATTTTTAAAAAATACACCCTCTCTTCTGCTTCCCACCATTTTTTTGATCATTTCTAATAAAGAGCTATCTGGGTAGCTATCTTCCAGGTAGCTGCTAATTTGTTCAATTCTAAATTACTAAGCTCTACATTACTTTTCACTGTATATGCAGTTTCTTTCCTTCTCGCATTTCCCTGAGTTTGGGAAACGGAAACAGGCTAATCAATTTCACCATGGCTCAGTTTTGTTTTCTGTATCTCAGACATAAATTAGATGCTGCCATGTTTGGATTACAAACACTGGAGCAGGATACTTTTCCTTTAAATTGCGACTTGCCCACAGATATTGGCATTTCTACACACATGAAAACTGGGGCCAATTTTTTTCCCATTGCAATGTAAAATAACAATGAGAACATTTCTGTTGAGGTTAGACTTAGTCAAAGCTTGTTTTTCCAAAACCAAATTCTGGGTCTAAGTTTTCTTGACATAGATTCTTGTAAGAGTTCACCTGCTTCTACCAGCATGAGCCAGATTTTCAAAAGAGCTCATTGTGGTGAGCGCTTTTGAAAATCTGGCCAAATAAGTTGCTCTGGAAATGAATAGAAAATTATTATAACTTGAGGGGAGTAATAGATGATAGGAAGTGATGACAAAGACAAAGATCCAGATTTCATATGAATGTGCTCAGTAAAAAGAGAAGAGGGGGAAATAAATAAATGCTATAAACAGGGATGTCAAACATATGGCCCACAAACCTCTTCCATCTGGCCCATGACTGCACTCCGCAGGATCACTCTCCCCCTAACAGAGAGAGAGAATACGTGTGGTCTTGCGGTATCACAGAGTGCAATCTTGCATAGCCAGCGCTCTGCGATGCCACGAGGGTGTAGGCCCTAGTATTTCGATTTATGGTATGTACGGCCCACTGAAGTACATTGAAGTCAAATCTGGCCCACCATAGCAAATGAATGCGACACCCGTGTTATAATAGCAAAGTTTTCTTGATGTTTTTGATGTTCCCCAAGAAGCATCAGAGGGTGTTTAGCAGTATTTTACTCCTGTAGTCTCATACCTGACTTCCCGCAATCCACTAATGATGCGGCTCTTAGTGTATCAGTAAGTTTTCCGTGGAAAAACTTGAGCAAATAGAAAGACCAGGCTGGGCTTTGCAGGACACTAAGTTGGTTGCACCATTTTTGGAAGGCAGATGTATATTAGAATAATAATTAGTGTCTTGTTAAAAGAGATTAAATCAATTGCATGAGCGAGTTGAGATGGGAGGAGAAAAAACTAGCTTGGACCAGTTTCTCAGGAACTCCAGTCATACAACATGCTAGCAGGACACTGGGTGACACCCAATGAAACACAAGATAAAAGAATCCTCATCTGCTGGCCAGTGTGGGTTAAACACATGTATAAAAGGCAAACATTAACGTAGGTGGGAAAAGAGCTCAAGGCCTCTGGGTTTCAAGACTTCTGCGAACTACTCTAGAATGTGTGATTATCCAAGCAGACCTGCCTCTATATACTGTTGGGGCTCCCACCACAGTAGCATTGGAGTGTCCTGCAATTAATGGATTTTACCTGCACACCTCTGTGATGCAGGAAAATAGGATGCCTGTTTTACAGTGAGGAAGAAGATAGATTAGATGACTTGCCTCACTCAGGAAATCTGTGCCTGAAACAGAAATTGAACTCATGGCTCCCAAGTCCCTGTGCAGTGGCCTAGTCTCTACCAGTGGTTCCCAACCTGGAGCCCAGGGGCCAAAAGTGGCTCTAGGGCAATGGTTTTCAAACGTAGGGTCGGACCCAGTTGCAGACCCTCAGGCACTGGGTTGTGGCGTCCCCTGCTGCCGCCAAAAGACTGGAATGCATGGCTCAAAGACGCAATAGTTGGGTCGCGGATGTAAATGGTTTTTTTCAACTGGGTTCTGAGAAAAAAATGTTTGAAAACCACTGCTCTAGGGGCTTTCAAAGTGACCCTCAGGTCCCCTCCTGCTGGCTGGAGAATGGAGTCACTGCCTAAGGACCCAGGTGGAGCACGTTTCCACAGGGCTAAAAGACCAGTGTAGGCTCCTTGCTGCAGCCAAAGGGATGGGAAATTAGCCTTCCCACCCCCCTGGCTGTAGCAGGGAGCACAGCGAAGCAATCTGCCTAGGCCCGCAGGGGTCTGCAACCTGCAGCTCTGAAGCCTCTTTGTTTGCTCCTTTTGCGGATCTGGGCTCCAGCCCCCCCCCCCCCTTGGTTCCAGGCTTACGTGCCCTCCTCCCTATGCCCATTTGGGGATCCTGTGGCAGGCGGCCTGGTCCAAGCTGCCCCCACCAGGAGGCTACACCCATTGCAGCTGTCAAAACACATGACTATTGAAGGAATTTTAAAAAACGGCTCTTCTTATATTTTGGGCTGCCAACCCCTGGTAGATCCATAGGTTTTAGAGTCCTTGCTGGAGCCAGAGGGAGGGGAGGGGAGGGGAGGGGAGCACTGATCTTCTGTCCCCCAGGCTGCAGAAGGGAGCCACTGCCTTGGGACCCAAATAGACTGCACAGAGCTGCAGGATGTGAGCGGTTTTCCTGCTGCAGCCAGGGAGGTGGGAGATCAGCAAGCAAGGAGGCAAACTACTTTTTGGAGGGGCTGCTGGCCCTTCAGGGCTGTAAAAATGATTTCTGTGGCCCTCAAGCCAAAAAAATTGGGAACCACTGCCCTAAACTATCTTTCCTTCCTCTGCCTCCGGTTCCCCCCTGAAATTAATGGGTACGTTTACCTTGGCAATTTAGGTCGACTTAAGTAGCCTTAAGTCGACCAAAATTCCTCCATGTCTACACCTGACTCTCATTAAGTCGACTTAAGAAATTCCTTAAGTCAACTTAATGAAAGCTTAAGTCGACTTAATAAGAACTGCTGGTTAGGTTGACCTAACCCTTAAGTCAGCTCCTTAGGGCGACTTAAGCACAGTGTGGACATGGATTAACCCTTAAATTGACTTTATTAAGTCAATTTAAGGGCAATTAGGTCGACTTACTAAGTCGATCTTATTAAGTCATCTTAACAAAGTCAACTTTACTTTTCTAGTGTAGACATAGCCAATAAGCGTGAAAAATATTTTCCATAAAATGTCATTGCTCCATAAAACCAGCTTCAATTTCACAGACATTTCTTTAGATCCCAAAAGATGTGAAAAAAAAAAAAGCTGATGGAAGAAATTCAGAGTAAAAGTGTTTTGCCCAGCTTGATACAGCTTTCCACTAAAAAGGCTTCCATTTTGAGAGCACTGGGAAAAGAATGAGAAATCTGCAGATTTTAGCAGGATTTCAACAATTTACTAATAAAACTGTAGCTGAAGCCAATTTATTTTCTATAATTAATAGATCAACAATACCTCAGCCATAATAGGTAAGGAAATATACTCTGAATTGGGAAAACAACAACAAACGGGGAGACAACTATGACGTGTCTTTGGGAAATTTCCATTTCCCAAGAAGATGCAGCTTCTGCTGTCTGTTTTGGTTTCCATTTTTGAAAAGTTTGCATGCATAGCTGGTTCTGGTTTAAGATGCCCCAGTGAGAACTTTGGAGATTAAAGGCCTGAATTTTCATTTCCATGTATAATAGTCAGCACTTTTTTTGTGATGATACTCAGGGGTACTGAGTACCGGCACCTATTTTTCCCCTCAATGATGCGGCCCTGGCTCCTGCCGCTGCCACCAGTGGCCCCAGGTCCCTGTCTGAGTACCGGCACCTTTATTTTTTTTTTTTACAAAAAAACCCACTGACAATAGCGTAAAGGTACTTTAAAGCCCTGAAGTATTTTTCTAGAGAAAAGATACAGCAAGGCAAGATTCGCCCACACCTCTCGAATGTCAGGGAGACAATTGCTAAAGGTCGGAGCATAGCTGACATTTCTCTGGTTTATTCAGACTTTAGCAGCTACCAACAAACGTGCAAGTGATGACTTTTATGACTCAGGAGGCAGAGTGAGACTACGAAAGTCATCTCATGTAGGTGCCGTCAGTCATTGCCAGCTTGAGCTAGAGCTGAGTTGACTCAGCACCTATATTTATTTTACAAGCGCTAAAAGAGTGCAGTCAAACACTGCAGGTGTCTTTGAGGAGAGCTGGGTGGAAAATGGAAGTTCTGTTCCGTGGGAAATTCCAACATCTCGAAGTTTGTTTGCATTCCAAATTGGGACAAAATGTTGACATTTCTTGTGGAATAAAAATTTTAAAAACCCAGAAAACAAATTCATTCAGAAACATGCAAAAAAGGTTCTGGTATTCCATACCCCTGCGTACCATCACAAAAAAGCACCGACGTTAATATTTAATGTAATTTTAAAAGACAAAACAAAATGAATCTAAACAATAAGGTTGAAATGAAACAAGAAAGCCGAAAAGACTCATTTCCGTATTTATCCAGTGAAAATTTCAGCAAAAGCAGCATGTTCCCAACAAATGTTTGTTTGGATAAAACTCCATTTTCCAACAGAAAGCTTGTTCCTTTGAAAAATTTTCAGCCAGCTCTGCCTGATATAACTCTATCATAAGTGCTGATATAACTTAAAAATGCATCCCAAGTGCAGCGATGTCTGTAGCCCACCACAAATCCCTAAGTACAAAAGCCTCCACACATCCCTACCAAAGTCCTTTAGCCAGCTATCCCTCCCTGCCGTGGCCTCTCTTGTGTGATACAGTCCTATCCCCTCTGCACTTTCACTAGTGGGGAGATCCTGGGAAGAAAATCAGCATTGTTTTTTTAATTTGCTGGCAAATTTGTTGTCTCACTAATTAGGCAGCATCATGATTAACTCTGTGCTATGCCAGAGACCTGTACAATGTATTAACCCATGGAACATGGTATTTTCCAAACTACCACCCAAATGAATGCTGAGGAAGGCATCCAGACTCCAAGTGAAGTTTAAATATTGAAACGGTGGAAGATTAATTTTCTCTGTTTTTACCCTCGCTAGCATTTACTGTAGAATAGATGATAGGTGAGAGGTAGAATAGATGATAGGTGCTCCTCACTCAGCATTACTACTGCTTACTAAGCCCTGGCCTTCTTTACTTGAATGTGATATCTAGATTTCCAAAATTTTATTCATATAGGCTATCTCTACACTTGCTACACTTTGCTAAGTCGACTTAACAAGGTCAACTTAGCATGTCCACACTATAAAATTAAGTCGACTTAAAGTAGACCTTGCCAAATCAACTTAGAGCATCCACACTGGATGCCTAAGTCGACTTCTAGGGGCTAGGTGGACCTGGGAGTGGTCCATGGTGGTGGTGGTGGTGGTGGTAGGGGGGGCGCACCCCTTTCAAAGTGCCAGGGGGCTCAGCATTTGCTCCATTGTACCAGGGTACAATGGGTGGCTGAGCAGGACAGGGACAGGGGCAGGGTATAGGAGTGGGGTGGGCAGGGCTGTGTCCTGCCCTGTGGGTGGGCACGCCAGGCTCTCACTGTGCCAGCCACCCTGGCAGGGAGATCAGTGGGGGAGCTCTGGGGTCCCTTTAAATCAACAAAGTTGACTTAGGGCTAATCTGCGTCTACACTGGCTAAGTCGACTTAATAAAGTCGACTTAGCCAGTAAAGTCAACTTTAAACTAGGTTTTATAAAGTCGACTTTAATTTTGCTTAAATCGACTTAAGCAGCAGCTTAAGTCGACTTAAGGAAATTGTAGTGTAGACACAGAGTAAATTAAGTCGACTTAATTTACAAGTATAGCTGCATCCATAGAGCTTATATGTTATACCCACTATCCCATCTGTTGTAAGATAATAGAAAAACAAGTCTTTGCTTTATGTAGTTTGCAGGGAGCCCTGCAGAAGTCAGAATTGAGGCCATTTTGCCTAGTCTGAGTGGAACAGAGAAAACAAACGTTATACTTAGAGTTGCCAAGTTTTGCCATCTTATTGCAAGTCTTGCAGTAACTGAGAAAAAAATCAGCAAACCCCAGCTCCTGGAGGCATGTGATTTGGTGAGAACATCAGCTTCCATTGAAAGAAAACAGAAGTTTTAGCCTTCATGTTGAAAGTGTGCCCTAAAGGCAAACTGCAGCTAGAAAGTGGCCAATTTAAACAACGGGCCCTCCCACCCTCATGATTTTCATGCCAGTCTCATGATTTTCAGGGGTTCATCCATTACTGTTGAACATGTGGGGTTGGCAATACTGAAAACAATTTTCTAGAGTAAGGACTAAGTGCTATTAAATGAGACCAGATTTGTCCTCAGAACCTACTCCATAGTCTCTGTATGATGCAATCCCTGAAAAGAATTTGGTTTTGCAATACTTGAACTGTACTGACTGACAATTCCTTACTATCTAATTGATAGTAATAAAGGCACAACTTAATTTACTATTTACAGAGACCAACTGTCAATTCGGGTTTTGGATGTAGTGAAATAGCCTTCTATCTGGAGCTGGAACATGGGTTCTTTTGTTCCCTTTGTATCTAAAACCCAGACTGGGAAGCAGGAATTTCTAAGTTCTAGTCTTGGCTTTAACACTGATTACCTTTATGGTCTTGGGTAGCCCTCTTAGCTGCCGTTTTGCGGTCTCTTTATTTGTGGAATAGAAAAAATAACATGGTAACAAATGAATAACTGCCTGCAACTTCACGTTGGTCACTATGGGTGCGTCTACACTTACAAATTAAGTCAACTTAATTTAATCTGCGTCCACACTACATTTTCCTTAAGTTGACTTAAGCAGTAGCTTAAGTTGATTTAAGGAAAAATAAAGTCGATTTTATAAAACCTAGTTTTAAGTTGCCTTTTCTGGCTAAGTCGACTTAGCCAGTGTGGACTCAGAGTAGCCCTAAGTCAACCTTAAGGGCTTCAGGGCTCCCCCATTGCCCTCCCTGCCAGGGTGGCTGGCACAGGCAGAGCCTGGCGTGCCCTCCCACAGGGTAGGACAGAGCCCTGCCTACTCCGCTCCTATGCCCTGCCAGTGTCCCTGTCAGGCTCAGCCCCCATTGTTCCCAGGTACAATGCGACAAATGCTGAAGCCCCCTGGCACTTGACAAGGGGTGCCCCCCCTGCCACCGTGGAGCTGTCCCACGTCCACCTAGCCCCTACAAGTCAACTTAGGCATCCAGTGTGGACGCTCTAAGTCGATTTGGCAGGGTCCCCTTTAAGTCGACTTAATTTTTGAGTGACGACATACTAAGTCGACTTAAATTAACAAGTGTAGACATAGCCTCTGTTCTAGAGAATAGCCATTCAGACTTTGAAAGTGACATTGAAGAATTGTCTCCTTCTTCAAAAGCACAAGCCCTTATCACTTCAGCAAAAGAAGAATCTTCATCAGAAAACAACATGATTTTGCCTAGGTCAGGACAAACAGTTGAGCAGCTCAGATTCCATCCAGTAGAGAGCAGCAGTACACACACACACACACGTTTACTACAGCCGTGGTTCCCAACCGTTTCTCTGCTATGGCACACCTCACTGCCTTTAATAATTTTGAGGCACACTTTCATAGTCTCCAGAGGAACTCATGAATATTCATGAGCTAATCCAGAAGTCTTCGAATAGTTTTTCAAAAAATTCCATGGCACACCTGTTCAGGCCCAAGGACACACCCCTGTGCTGTGGCATACTGATTGGGAAACTGTACTGCAGGGTCTCCTTACCTGGGCTCAGTTAATTTGGAAGATGAGAAGTATTAAATATTATTTCTAAGCTCCTATATTAAAGCCTTTGTAGCCATATTCAGATGTGCATGTGGTTTTACTATGCAAGCACTGGCAGCTGGGTCTTCTACATGTGTTATACCATAATATCTGTGCCCAGATAGTCCAAGAAAGCCTTGTAAAGTACATAGGGTTAGACTGGAATTTACAATCTGCCAAGTTCAGGGCAGCTTTTAGCTGCTCTGCCCGCGTAGTCCATCGAGGCCGGGACTACGACTGAGTCATAGCCTAGCTCCTGTTTATTCCTTGTTCCAGGGAAGCCCCACCCATGCACAGCTCTTTTCCTGGTACAGTTTATTTCTCCTTCTGTGCCAGCTGGCTGGGGGAGGTGGAGCCACGCTCTGCCCTCTCTCCAGTCACCAACACATGGGAGGGAGAAGCAGCCTCCTGGAAACTGCTTTTTCCCTCCTCACGCTTCTCCCTGCAATATGGGTAGCAAGCACAGAGGATAAAGGGAGGGTTTATAACACCCACTATTGGCTGCATGTGGCAAGAGCTATGGCAGGGCCCTGTGGCACTAAGTTCTGGGGGCAGGGGAAGGCAACGCTTCTCTCCCGCCCAAGATTTTTTGCGTTTGCTCAATGTTCCATAGTCTGCAGTGTCGGAGGGCCGCAGTCTGGCCCCTTTTGAGCGGCAGTCCCATACTAAATCAGGATGGCTACTGCTGGAGTAGTCACAATGACCACTGAAATTTGACCTGGCCGCCCTGCGGTACAGACAAAGGGAGACTGGGCCAAATTTCAATGAGCAGAGTTGCCACTGGGTGCCTGGAATCACAAAACCCCTGACACTGAGCCCAGCCACCCTTCCATCCAGATGGAGGGGCAGCTGCTGGGCCAAATGGTGTTGCAGTCTGGTGCATGGGGAGTCTGTTTCTGTATGGCAGAGCACAGGGGAGTCTGCTGAGAAATCGACTCCTGGCAGCATCAGCTCATGTGCTGTGCGGGGAAGGGAGAAGGGAGGATTCCCCAGTTGAGAGAGACACCCGCGATGAACAGGAACTAGAAAAGGGTCCCTGATGCGGATGTGTGTTAGGAACTGGAATTTGTTCCCTTCCTCCCAGGTCTGGCCCATGGAGCTGCTTTTGAATCACCTCTTTTCTGTCCTTGTGTGAAGCCTGATCCGTCTTTCTTGCCTTCTGCTCCATTTGTCAAAGTACTGTTAACTAGGCTTTTGTGCTATCTGATAGGAAATGTGTCCATTCTTTGTGGTCTTTAAAGAAACGAATATGCAAATAAACCCTCAAGGTGAAAGACTTAAGCAATCACCTTCATCTCCGATGTCTGCCTGATTGTTCAGGCTGGGTAATTTATGTTTTGTTTGAGTTCCTAACACCTCAATTGCAACATTGATCACATGACCCTTGTCTGTATATTATGTTCACAGTTGTGTCGGGCTCTCCCACCTGCGTCTTCTTACAAAATAGCTTTCGTTTTTTATTAAAGCAATTTATTCGTAAGACTGCCAAAGGCTTATCAGGCTCGACATCTGTTCAGACAAGTCGTACCCAATGACTTTGGGGAAGAAAATGAATGAAAACAACTACAAAAGGGTAGCCGAGCTCCATATTGAAAGAATATGGCTGATTTCCAGAGACAATATGTGGGAAATTGGGGGGGCAGGAAACGGACTAGGACGACCAACAAGGGGGGGTAAGACTAAGATATCTGCACCTTATTGGAGCTCTTTTTTTCACCACATCAACGTAACTGCTACCTGCCCAGAGCTGCCTGTAATTAAAGAGGCGCTTACCAAGGCAGTTTATTTTGCGCTTGTAGAAAACTCACTGGAAATTTCTAAAGAGGGATTTGCTTTGTGGATGAATTTTTCCAGTGAGTTGGCCCCTCCTGTTTATGTTGCTAGCAAAATTCCTTTTAGCCTCATTAGAGGTTTGCGTGTATTTGCATTCTGATCTAAAGCCCCTGGGAAAATTAATTGGTGCCTTTCCATTTACTTCAATGGACTTTGGCTCAAGCTTATAGCTAATGTGTAGGTTATGTGTACAGGGGCTTGCTGTTATAGGGTTACTCATAAGTCAGGGCTAGAGACATTGTATTTTAATTGGGGGGGAAAAAGGTGAAAATACACCATGGAGCCATTATGGAGTGAAGTCATTTATTTCACAGAGCCAGTTTGCTCTCAAGGGACGATTCACGGTAACCCAAGTTACAGTTTGCACACTGCGATATGTTAAAATGACTCAGGATTTTCATTTCATTTCCATTATAAACTGCCAATAATGGTGACGTTCGTTCCAGATTCCATCCATACACCACAAAGGATGAGACTTCCGGTTCCAGTCCATGCTTGTCAGCAATACCATGAGAACAGCCCTTCCTAGGAAGCCACAGGCCAAGATGGCAGAACTAGAGTCCTTTGCGAGTTATGCCATTTTAGGCCAACATGATTTCAGCATCAGTGAACCAAAACCCAAACCCTAGTCCTTATGGCTATATCTACACTAGAAAAAGTTAGGTCGACTTTGTTAAGTCGACTTAATAAGGTCGGCTTTAAGTTGACTTAAAGTCGACCTTATTAAGTCGACTTAACAAAGAGGATTAAGTCGATTTAACTTTAAGTTGACTTAGTCCCCTTTGTTAAGTCGACCTAATCACCCTTAAATCGTCTTAATAAAGTCGATTTAAGGGTTACTCCCCATCCACACCATCCTTAAATCGACTTAAGGCTTAAGTCAACCTAATGGGTGGTTCTTATTAAGTCAATTTAAGGAATTTCTTAAGTCGACTTAATGAAAGTCTGGTGTAGACAGGGAGTAATTTAGGTCGATTTAAGGATCCTTAAGTCGATCTAAATTGCTAGCGTAGAAATACCCTATGTGACCTGACCCCTTAATCCAGATCCATGCACCATCTCCTTCTCTTGACCATAAATGCTATTATTTATACAGTGTGATAGACATGAAAGATGCTTCCAGACAAGTAAACCCTTCATTAAGTCTTATGTCTGAGTTCCTAGGAGTGGGTTCTACTCTGCAAAGAAAAGTACAGATTATGCAAGCAAAGAATGTCAGCAAAACTTGACAGTGTCACGTCTCTTACAGGAACTGCCATTCTATCCCCAAGGAACAATGGAAAAGCCAGCAGAAAGCACAGCTGCATGTAACAACGCAAGTCCAACATTTATCAGCTTCCTATTGCTTGGTGCATGCTCTTCCCTGTCATTCTGACCTAGGAGAATGAAATCTCTGGAACAGACAGTATTCAAGTTGGCTCCTTGAGAGGCAGCTAAACATGGCTTTTATCAGTCCATAAGAGCTTGCAAAGATAAGACTTCAAAGAAAACATATTTTAAATACACCTTTAAAAGCCTTAAAAATGCAGTTTCATAAATGTTTGTGTTACTTGGTTGATAGATAAAGCAGAGTGGTATGATTGAAGTGTAATGTGGCCAAATACCTGCAAACTGCACTTGTAGCCGTATCAGACAAATGGTTTACTTATTAACATATGTCTGCATACGATAGAGTTCTCTCCTTTATGAATGATCTTTCCCCCCCTCTTTAAAACTATCAGCCTTTGGAGGCAGAAATAGTTTGCCTGCACTTTCTTCATTCAGAATGACACACATAGGAATGCAGAAATCCTAAAAGAAGAAGTGTTTTGATATCAAGAGCTCTGGGTTTTAGTGCTGACTCAGGCACATGCCTGCTGTGTGACCATCAGCCAGTCATTTTATGGCTCTGTTCCTCAGTTTCCCCATCTATAGAACAGAGACTTTATAGTGATCTATCTTGCAGGGGCAGTTAGTTACTATTTGCGAAGCATTTTGAGACAAAAGTTGGTGTTAAATTATAAGATAGTATTTTTTTTTCCACCTCATTTTAAACTGCCTTGGTATTTACACTCTTAAAACATCATCCCCAACGATTAGCCGATCAATCACCATATTTGGTGTCAAGAGGGGATTTTCCCATAAGGCAGATTGGCAGGCACTGTGGCCCTTTCCCTGTAGCTCGGGGCATGGGTCACTTGCTGGTGGTTTCTCTGTACCTGGAAGTCTTTAAACCATAATTTGGGGACTTCAATGACTCAGTAAAGGGTTAAGTGTCTATTGTGGAACTGGCCAGGAGGTTTTGTGGCCTGCATTGTGCAGGAGATCAGACTAGATGATTTTATTGTTCTCTTTGGAGCTTAAAATCTATGGCTATGTCTACACTGGCAAGTTAGTTCGAATTAAGGAAGCTTAATTCGAACTAACTTAAGCCATGGCTACACTGGGCTTTCATTAGTTCAAATTAAGGGCTTCCTTAATTCGAACTAATAAGTTCAAATAGCCTATTCGAAGTAAGGGTTAATTCGAATTAGTTAGTTCGAATTAACCATTGTGGCCCTGTTAGTTTGAACTAATTGCTTAGTTCGAACTAACCGGCCCATTGAACTCAATGCAATTCGCTAATTTGAACTAAGCAAGTGCCATTCATGGCACTTTCTAAAGTCGACTTAAGCCAGTGTAGACCTGGAGTAGCCCTAAGTTGACTCTAAGTTGACTTAGCGCTCTCCAGGACTCCCCTACTGGCCTCTCTGCCGGGGGGGGGTGGCCCAAGGAGAGCCTGGCATGCCCCCCCACAGGGCAGGACAGAGTCCAGCCCACCTGCCCCTATGCCCTGCCAGGGTCCCTGTCCCCGTTTGCCCCATTGTACCCAGGTACAATGGGGCAAAGGCTGAGTCCCCTGGCACTTGGCAAGGGGTGCCCCCCCCTGCTACCGTGGACCTGTCCCAGGTCCCCCTAGCCCCTACAAGTCAACCTAGGCGTCCAGTGTGGATGCTCTAGGTCGACTTTGTAGGGCCCTCCCAAAGTCGACTTAATTAGCCAGGTGGGCTACATGCTCAAGCCAGTAGTTATTCTGCGCAGTTCCAAGCAGGGCATACACCTTCGAGTTCCTGGCCCTGGAGAGGGTTAACCACAGAACCTCTTTGGCTGTGCTCTATGGTGCAGAGATACACAGACATCTTCTAAAGTCAGGGTGGGGCAGGGCTGCATGATAAGAAGCCTCATGGGAAAAGATAAGCAGGTTCAGTATTAATTGTGTTCCCCACTTTGGCACAGTAGGGCTCAAAGTGTCTCCACTCCTGGCAGACTGCCCCTGCGCCACCCACAGATTAGAGGAAAAACAAATTCAGGCCAAACGTTCACCACCCAGATTAAACATCGCTCAACAGAGAGTGAGTCCAGAGCTGGCAGCACAGGAAATGAAGTGGTGTCGAAGTAGCAACCAGCGAGCATCAGAAAATGGACAAACAATTTGTAGGTCCTTTAGTTGTTTGATTGACTATTCGCCTGTTCTTCCTATTTTTCTCATTATGCTGCTGGTTACGCCAGCTGCTGAATTGAGCCAACGCTCTCCTGCCTGCTTAGAAAAGTGAACAAGGCTGTGCGCGTCTTTGTGCATGCTGGTGTTTCTTTTATTTAGGCAGGCGCATTAAGCTCACTCAATAACTTTGCAAATGATTATTTCCAATTGTGAAAGTGCCATTTTGATCTCACTCCTGTTTTAATCTGGTGTAACTACATCGGGTCATACTCTGCTCCCAGTTATAGCGGGGTGAATCTGCTGTAATTCGGTTGAAGTCAGTGGAGTTAGGCAAGATTAGATTTATACCTGTGTAACTAAGAGCCCTCTGGCACTAAAGAGCTACATCAGTTTAAAACAGTTACTCCCAGTTTACACAGGTGTAAGTGAGATAGAAGCTGGTCAAACAACTAACGAATGAAGCCTTATTTTGATTAAGGTGAAAATATTTTCTGGCTGTTAATTCCTAAAGCAGATGCTACTTCTGCTGCTGGTCAAGGTATTTGGTTTTAGTTAGGAAAGGCTGGTTTTTTTCCCATTATCTTTATCTTGCTATCATACCTTTCTTTTTAGTGAGTTGAGCACTGAACACTAATATTGCTACTTGCCTTTTGAAATGTTCAGGCTATAAAATCCCTCCACAGAGACTAACATTTCTTTAATTTTATACTATCTAATGGAACTAGCAATGCATTTTATACTAGGTTCTGTTCACGTGCCACACATCTCTGGTGGCTTTTTGGCTGGCAGTGGTATTAAATCAAATAAAAAGGTAATGATATAGAGCGCCTGAAAGTGTGGTGATGTGGGGGAGGGAAATGTCACAGAGCACGTGGGCTTAGAGTAGCGTGGTTCTAGTCATTCCTTGTATGATATCAACGGAGGCTGCTGAAGTTGTGCACCTTAATTGAAATTTTGATTTATTAAACATAGTTTTGCTCTATGGTTTTGTTAATATTATGACAATTCCTAAGCTGGCACCAAACAGATCAAGCAAATTCTTGGAGCCCTAATTGCTGCGTTCATTTACACCTGTGTAAAACAGGAGTGACACCACTGAAATTAATGCGATTGTCCTGGTGTAAGCAAATCATACATGACGATCCTGAACAAGGGTGGATGAATGTACAGAAAGGAAACGGGGGGAAAACAGCAGAGGAGTCCATGGTGGAGACCCAGGAACGGGGTGGAGATCTGGAAGCCCGGGATCAGCCCGCATGGGCAGATGCCCACTGGACAGACTGGGTCAATTTTCTGAGTGATAGGAACAGGAGTGTGAATGGAAAAGGGAGAAATTAAAGAAAATTTGGCCTAGAGCCTCATCTCCAGAATGATGGTTGCATGGGAAAACAGATCACCGGAAATCTCATCACCTCTTCCCCCTGTGGAGGCCAACGCAGCACAATGGGTTAGGGTATACCCTTATGTGGAGCCTAGAGCTGGTGCTGGTACTGTGATCCAGCTAGCTCTGTTTAATTGGAAGTACAGGTCAGCGGTTCCCAAACTAGTCAATAGAGGGCCCTGTTATGGGAAGCTGGCGGCTTGTAAGCTGTATTGCCTCCCCATCTTGCATTCAGCAGCTCAGTTACCAAAGGACGTTTAATACAAAGGTTTTTCTAATTTTACTCGTCCATGAAGCAATTGCTGTAGTTTTCTTGGGGATGTTATTTGAACACCAGTGAAAAGAAACTGGTCTGCCCGACCATGAATATGAATGGTTGTCTATAAGAATCTTTCTGTTCGGATGCAGCCCATACTTAAGGTGCTGAGAACATTTGATTTAATAGTTAGCTCTTAGAGAAATGCTTTTCATCAAGTGTGCTGCAATTCTTTTAAATAATGAGCATATCCCTAATAGAGTTTGTTTTACCCAAGTCTCTTACTTGGATTAATTTCTTAGATGGAGCTGTAGCGCACAGGTTACACCCAGCTCAGCAAACAAAACTTTACAGAGTGCCAAAACATTTCAAAGGGATCAGGCTCTGACAGTTTGCTGAATTCAAACTTCTAGGTTCTTCCACCACTCTTGTATTCAAAAAGCAATAGGGGAACACTTCAATCTCCCTGCTCACTCCATTGACGACTTGTTAATAGAGGCACTCAAACAAATGAATAACAAATTGCAGCTTCAAAGAGAAACTGCAGAATTGGAATTTGTATGTAAATTTGACTCCATTGCATCAAAGTTAAACAGGGACTACGGATTTTATTCTCATTATAACAGGTGATTTGATCTCATCTTCCTCTAGTCTATGTGCTGTTCCCCAGTGTTTGAATCCCAACACCTATTCTGATTTCCTGTTACAGCCTGACCTGATCCTATGTCATACATTTCCCTGCATTTAATTTCCTCCTATTCTGTAAGTTCCCATCTTCAAAGCGTCTAATGAAGTGGGATTTTCTCCCACGAAAGCTCATGCGATAAATAAATCTGTTAGTCTTTAAAAGTGCCTCAGGACTCCTTGTTTGTTTGAATGAAAATACTGTAGTTGTCTCTATATGGGGCCGGGAGGGGCATGTGGGGAGAAGAGAGAGAATATATATGGTGGTATGGCATTATTTAAATATTTTATTGGCGAGGATTTGGATGCACTCTTTACTCATGTGATAAAATGGTGAGGGAGACATTTGGCTCACCCTAAATAAAAGAATCTATATTTGCCATGTATTTTACAGAAATAATATTTTAGAAATGTTTTAGAGAGTGTTAGCATTTTTTGACAAGTTCCAAAGGGGGAGCCGTGTTAGTCTAGTTCAGCAAAATAAACAAGGAGTGCTGTGGCATTTTTAAAGACTAAAATTTATTTATCGCATGAACTTCTGCGGGAAAAAATCTGACTTTGTCAGATGCTTTGAAGATGGGGAACTTACAGAACAGGAGGAAAATAAATGCAGGGAAGTGTAAGTCATAGGATCAGGTCAGGCTGTAACAGCAAATCAGAGTTGTTAATATTCAAACACTGGGAACAGCATATAGAGGAAGGTGAGGTCAAATCACCTGTTGTAATGAGAAAAAAAAAATATAGTCCTTGCTTATAGACAGCCCGCAACCTTAAACAGATACACACCAGCAACTACAGATCAAACAACAGAAACATTAAAGCAGGCACATATCCCTGCAACAGACCACGCTGCCTACATTGCCCTCATATCTACACTAAAGACACCATCACAGGACCTAATTAAGCCACCTAGTCCATCAAGGGCTCATTCACCTGCTCATCCACCTATGTGATTTATGCCATTATGTGCCAGAAATGCCCCTCTGCCTTATATATTGGACAAACAGGACAGTCTCTGAGCAAAAGAATAAATGAACACAAGTCTGACATCAGAAAGCACAATATTAAAAAAACGATAGGGGAACACTTCATTCTTCAATCTCCTTGCTCACTCCATTGATGACTTGTTAATAGCTGTGCTCAAACAAATGAACAACAAATTAAAGCTTTAAAGCGAAACTCCAGAACTGGAATTCATATGTAAATTTGATTCTGTTTCCTTGGGGTTAAACAAGGACTATGGCTTTTTTTTTTCTCATTACAATAGGAAGTGTAGCTCCATTGGAGACTGTGAAGTTATGTTGATTTTACACTAGATGAGGATCTGGCTCTGTAAAGCTTGCTTCTGCTCACTAGCCAGGAGCAAGAACTGCAAGGATTTAGGAAATTAAAAAAATAATTTAAAATCCAATCAAGACATTCTGAACCTCAAGAAAAGCGGCCAGTTTTGGGCAGAGATTCAGGCCATTTCTTATTGTGTCCCTTCTGATACACCTTAGAGCTCATAGGTGTGACCTTCTCTCTGGAAACTGACTCAGTGGCTTATAAACAAGGCTGTTCAGTATTTTTAAGAAGTGCATCTGGTCTCAAGAGGATGCATCAACATTTTGATGCCAAGCAGAAAATAAAAAATATTTGCACTCAGTTCATTTCTAGAGCTGCACATAAAATGGCTTCCCTCAGGGTATATCCAAGAAAAAGACTAGAAATAAAATATAAATTCTAAATAGCAGTAAAACAGTTATCGCTTTTGGGATTATGAGTGTTCAGCTTTTACTGCTATGAAAATCAATTTACTGAACTTCGGTTTATTGCAAAATCAAAAAAAGTTAAAATCTGAATTCATTTTGCTTCCATGGGGTTTTTATTTTATAGCCGATACAGTAAAAGAAGACGCGCTTGCACTAACAGATGTCATTCAGCATTGAATCTGCAAACAGTGCTTTCTGGAAACCAGCTTGTTAAATATCTGCCACGACCGGCCTGCATCTAGGTTTTCATTTTCCTCTCACGCAGGATAGGAAAAGCAGGGTCAGAAGTCCGTTCTTTTCCGTGACGGACACACTCTTTGCACCTTCCCCCTTCCTTTATTAGTGAATTTATGTCTGGTGGAAAATACTAGATAGAGCAACTGCTCAACTGATGCTGTTTCTGGAGACACAGAGTGGACGCAAAATGGAGAGTGGTAAGTGTCCGTCCGTGCTATCCTATCCCTGTGCCTCACAGTTCTGGGGGGGATCACTCCGAGGGGAGAGAAAGTGGCTCAGTCATCATGCGTGAACAAGCCTCTTCAGCAAGATGGCCAGCAATAAGGGCAGACCGCCCAAGCTGATGATAGCTTTTGTAACACGGACTAGAGTTTAAACTAGACTTTTGCTGACTGACTGTTTGTTCCAGCCCTAATATTCTCCCCTCCCTATCCCTGAGTCGCTTCACATCAGCTTTGCTCCACACCTGCGTCTCTTATTCTCTTCTCCTGGGCTCCACCGCCACCATTCCACTCCCTTTCCATTGCTTTGCACTGCCATTTGGGAGAACAAGGTTTGCTTCCTCTTCCGGTAGTGCTACTGAGCAAGCATGCTTTGCACATGGAAGGGTTATTCAACAGGGCCCCCTCTGGCCACTGAATGTGACGCCGACCCCGATGTACAGTAGTGCTGTAACTTAATTCCCTAATAACCACCAGGCTGTGCTATGCCGGACTATACGTAACAGCACAAGATCTTAGAAGCCCCCCGGAGTACTAGATGAATACAAGAGATGGGGCCTCATTGTACAGGAATGCCAGCCATTTGAGTCACTGCACTGGCCGGTCTGAGCATTGATGCTAGTTATAAGCAGTTACTTTCCTAGAAATCTTAGCGACAGTAAACAGTGGGCGCAGAAGAGATGGGTTGGCAGCAAACAAGACTGAATAAGGAACAGGGCAGTTGAAGAATTCCGATGGCTACCTTCCTCTTCTAATCAATACACGGATTGCTGCTGCTGATCCGCAGTGTATCAAATTGGTACAGTCAGTTCTAGCTGCAATTCCCAGGAGAGCGCATCACATGCAAGATGGTCTAGCATGGTCTCTTTAACCAAATCTAGATTCCATGTGAAAGTACGGCATGTATGCATGTGAGAAATGACAGCTGAGAACATGCTTGTCCACACAGTCAGGCAGTGCTAAGCAAGCTAGGATATGAATCTACAGTGAACTAATTTGCCAGGTGGACATTCCCATAACAGGAGTACATCAAAGTACACTGGGGAATTTTTAGCCCACAGTTACAGGGGTTACCTGACAAGTTGGTGCATGGCAGACTTATGGGCTGTAGATTCACACCCAGGTTTGGTAAGTGCTAACTCGCCATGGAGACAAGCCCTTCACCTGAAGTCATGGTACTGTGAAGATCATATTGCATGGAACTCAAAACTGGATGAGTAAGGCTTTCATGGGGCCAATTCCACTTCTGTACATATACTGGCAGAGCAGATCCTTCCTACTCAAGCTGAGTCTCTAGTTTACCCTCTTGAGAAAAATAAATTTTCTATCATCACCACTATGTGCACTCTACATTGACACCTTATCACCACTAAGGGCGGGATACAACTGCCCATTTATAAAACAATATCTCCTGCACAAAGATTGGTTGGAAATCAGAATGTAATTGACTCAGAACAAAAGTCGAGAAAATTTAATGTATCCCACAAAAAGAACCATAAACTAACATGCAAGAGTTAGCAGCCCAGCAGTCTGGCAGGTGTGAATGATGACGGTGATATGGCATGTACTGAAAGGGAGTACAGCTTGTACCTCTCTCCTTAAACATATGGCATCGAGCCCTTGGCATCCCTTTGGGACTTTCACCATGCTGATTTGCTGCATTGCTCCCAGAAAAAAGTTCATTTATCTATCTTGCAAAAGAAGGGAAATGCTCAACAATTTTGCAGAGGGTCATCTGATAACCTTGTCAGGCTTAATTATATCATCATCAAATTGCTCCCTGGAACACAGTGGATGCAATCAATTGCCTGCAAACACAACTGATATACTCTGCACACATGAAAGCCTGGAGCTCACAAATAATGTATGAAAAATGTAGAGAATTGGGAAGATTCATCTTCACGTAGTGAGGAAAGATTTTCTTGGCTTGTGAGAGCAAATGATCGGAGGTGGGGATTTTAGCTGCAATGATTCATTTAGACCATGGGGGTTGCGATAGCATCTCTGCTGTTGAAGAAGAGGAACAATCAGTCTTCTGATGACTATGCAGTTCCCTGGAAATCCAGGGCTTTGTCACCTTCTTGCTGATCTGCTGCAAGGAAAATACTTTGGTGAAGACTGTGTAGCTACGTTCTGGAGATAAAGCATTTTCAAGGAGGTGGGGCGTGGGGTAGAAGATCAGTCTTTTAAATTACCTCCCTGGCCATAGCTACTGATTTACTGCTGTTGTCTTTTGCCTGCTCTTTCCAAAATATGGCTTTGCTCTGTCTCTTTAATAACAAAATCCTTTTCTTACTTAGATCCTTCTAGCTACAGACACCCATCCAGGAGCTAACACGTAAGGGAATGTATTTACTAGTGCCTCAGCACTTGTTATAGAATTATTGAATCTTAGCAATCAACTGGGAATATGGACCGTCACTGATTATTCTGTGTACATTTCTGGGTAAACTCAGAACATTTATTGCACCAAATGACGATGCACCTTCCACCTTAATGACAACAATGTAATTCCTGCCCCAACACATGCCCCGCCAGGTTGTCTGTGGAGCCACAGGAAAATACATGTTGAAACAGAAAACGTGTCTCTGGGACCACCTCATTCCGCAGAAGCATGTTAGAACCTTAGTTTATGCAAGGCTTTAACAACGATCTACAACTTAATTATGAGGATGGATCTCATCAACCCAGCTAAAACCAGTCTGTGCTGTACCACTGTCAGCCGGCGATATATCTAGGGCTGCCTGAAAAAAAAATGGAATACTGACTTTGTGAAAGAATCCTAACTTGTTTTTGTTGCAAAGAGTTTGAGGTGACCTCCCCCCCCTTTTTTTTTTTAATTGTGTAATTAAAATTTGTCATTTTCTGGAAGCCTGGCTTTCAGTAAATGGAAACTTGAAAGTCATTTAAAATGAAATCTTTATAAAACACTGGATTTCTCCACTACAACATAATGATTTCTTTTTAATTTTTTTTAAATTGGTAGTTCTGTTGCAGAAAAGCAACCCCCCCTCCACTTAAAAGTTTCCGTCACTTCTCATCGTAACATTTGCCTGACAAAGGATGACTTCCTGTATAGGTGGGTCCTATGTTAAATTACAACCTGATTCTTACAGAATTCTCAAACATTGCATGGCCATGCTGGTTACGGAAACAGTACTGAACCTTGCAAGGAAGAACTGTCTTTAAATAGCAAAGACAAATAGGAGTATTGCTTCAAGAAGTGGGTGGATTCTGACTGACAGGCAAGGAACTAGTTTCTAATGGTGGAATATTTCTTACTAGTGGGTTTGTCTAAGAAAAAAAGAATGCAGTGAATATGTAGAACAAGGCTTGCAGTCAAATATATTTTACAATTTACAATTTAAAGTGTTACAATTTAGGGAGGGCAAGTTGCATTTATCATACAAGAAGCAACCGGATCCGTGCTTTCAGTTTAAAGCTCAGCCTTACCCATTTTAAAAGTTCCTCTTCTCATAAGAGGGAGCATTGTCACAGGGTATAATGTGCATAGATCACACAGAAATATTATGACAAATCTGTCGCCAGCTAGGAACTCATCATGCTCTTCCACACACGGCCCCCTGCAAAAGCACAGTGACATGGGGAACAGACTTCAGATTCTCCTGCTCCAAATGCCTCACTATTTGAGCAAAAAGAAAATCTTTTTCTCTTTGTAGTACAGGACCTATGACACGCAATCAGAAATGTTCATTTTTATCCAATAGAGCAGTGGCGTACAGACAAGCAATTTGGTAAAAGATATCTGACTATCTGGGTGTCATGGAACATTCAAGATATTTTTAAGGAGCCAAATCCTGCTCATCTTACTCCAAGATCCTCACCAGCTATTCTATGATCCTGTTTGCAAGGGTAAGGCAAGATGGATTTGCCAGAAAAATCTCATTAGGGTTTCGGTTAGGAAGACTCAGGAGCCCTGAATTTTACTTTAAGATGAAGCTACTCTCAAGCAAAGCAAACTCATACAAATTCTGTTACTGAGATTTGAGTCAACATCATTTTGAATCCTGCCCTCTGAAGAAAAATGGTAAATCCCTACTCAGAACTCATGGGAAGGGGAAAAGGGGCATTTGACCCAGATTTGCCTCCAAGCTGCCAGTTTTTCTGGGAAAGGTTCAGGAATTTCAGTGGTGAACCTGGGTCAATTTTGCTTTTTTACAGAACCTTGAAAAGGTTCTCCTCGGCGAATGTACTACATCTCTGTTTGGAAATTGTTTAAGTCTTTCCTTTACAGATTAGTCATTTTCATCCACTATGACTGACCCCACTCCCACTCCACTCAGGTTTGAGTCTCCACTTGCTTCCCGGTGAAAGTTAAGAGCAGCCCCACTAAAGTCAATCAAGCTATGGCAGCCTGAGAGGAGAATCTGGCCTAGTCTTAGGAAAAGAGCCTGACAGTTCTTTGCACATCTGTCAGTATGCTAGCTCAGCTATGCAAACAGACATGCTCACTCTGCAGCAGTAAGAACACAAATATGGTAGGTCCTACATAAACGTTGTCTATTACATAATTATTTTTAGAAATAGAGACAGATTTGAATGCTAGCGCCCACAATCATGAATGTAAGTTAGGCAACTGCCTCTAATTATCTTTGTGTGTACAACCTAATTTGCCCACAGTCCTTTATCTGTCATGTCTCATCAAGAAGGAATCTGCAATAAACGTCAAACAAGTTGGCATAGCGAACAATACTTGCCATCTCTAAAAATAATTAAAGAGGATAGAAAGTATTGACATAATTAGTTTACAAGTGGAAGTGAAAATAGCATTTGCCAGCCAATTTCCTCAGGCAGCTGAGATAAACTTTATTAATTTTTAAACAGTTGGATTACAGTCAGAGCCATCGTACGTACAGATTTGGGCCCAAACACAACTAATTGCAAAGTCATCATCAGTAATAGAAGCTCTACTAAGTGTCAGAGGTGAGCTGTGTCTAAGTCATCCAATGCAGCATGTCCAAAGGGTTAAATTCTCACCCTTCAAAAAAAAAATTAGTAATGCATTTTTATTTTCGCTTGGTTTCTTATTCTGCCCACCTACAGAATAATTCTTCTCGGCACTTTAAAAATAGCCAGGGTAAGTATCCCTGTTGTATGAACTGATGCCCAACAAGATGGTTTTTATTGTTGTGTTAGGCCTGATCTACAGTAGAATATTAACTGGGATGACACAGCAGGCAGGAGTGCGGATTTCCCTTCACCCCTGAGCAGCATAGCTAAATCAACGCAAGTCATTGTATAGACAGCTCTAGGTCAATGAAAGATTTCCTCCAGCCATCTACCTACCATCTCTCGGGGAGGTGGATTACCTACACCAGTGGTCTCCAACCTTTCGCCAGCAGATGGCGCAATGGTGATAGGTTTCAATGGCAACTGCCTTTCAGAAGTAGATCCCAATCTACTGGGTGGGGACCACTGGCCTTCACTGACAGACAGCTGCTCCATCTGCACAAGCCACGTCTGCACTGAAGTGGCACAAGTGTGGTGCTGTAGCATTTCGAGTGTAGACAAGCTCTTAGTTCCACTGGACTGGTTCAGTGGCTCAGTCCATGAGAATTTTCTCATGGACTTCAATGGATGCTGGATTAAGGCCTGAGAGCCAGACACTTAAAAGGGCCTAAAGCACGGGCCCCATTTCCCCAGAGAAACAACTTTCACTAACGAGAGGAAGTGATTGCTGCCATCACCAGCCCTCTGGCTGCCCGTGGAGCAAGCAATTACTTACTGGCCCTCCTTGAATGACTGAGAATGAAACTTATTTTACTGCTTACTTGTACTGTAGATATAAACAGTCAGCCTCGTAACACAGAAACAAGAAAGGGCAGTTATCCCAGACCTATTAGCTGTGTCTGAATATAATGTACTAGAGGCTTCCTTGATCCACTGGAATTTATATGACCATTAATGGGGATTGTAAATTGCTGTCAGTCTGGATAACTCAAGCCCTGGGTTCCCTCTCCCACCGCCCCCTCTGGAGAGAGTGTGGGTAAGATGTCAGGGTGAAGGAAGAGAGGGAGGCGTCCCATATTGGTTAAAGATCATGACACGAAGAACTACATGACAGCATTAAGGTTCTGTCGTCTACTGGCATAACAGATAATAAAAACCAAGTTTTAATTTAACATAAGGCTATTGTATCAAAATAAAATGGTTAGCAGATGCCTCAGGGACAAGCAGGGGATATAAAAAAGTCATTGCCATGCACTGAAGATCAGCTACACCTAATAAAGATATATTAATGGTATATTAAGAAAAATTCTAATACTTGCGGGTTTTATGAGAAATCAGAGTTTAAAATATGAAAAGCAATCATTTTATGATTGAAGGGGAAAGTGTTCAGATTAGGACAATATGGAAAAGAGTGCAAAAAGCAAAGGGTTATTAATTGAGGCCCCTGAGAGCAGAGAGAGAAGGTGAAGGTGGAAGGTCTGAAACAAACCCACAATGTGATCTCTTCGTTTTATTCTCTGCTGAAGCCCATGGAGTTTTTGAATGGGAACAGGATCAGGTCCAAAGTGAGGTTGCCAGAGATGAATGAAAAAAATTGAAGTTTCATCTCAAAACATTGAAGCGACTACTTAGAGTCATGTGTGGGCCAAAGGGAAAAAAATAAAATAGAGGAGGGAAATAGTCAAATTTAAATGTTAAAGGAAAAGGCAATTACTCCGGAGAATGAATCAGTTCGGGGTAGATTCTTTCTGCTGGAAACATGGATTCATAGCAAATAAATGGCAGAAGCTATTTTAATGTCTAAGCTGGGAATCAAATCTAGCAAGAGCTGCTACCAATAGGAAGGTCCTTAGTTACTGTATGATCCTTATTAGGTGATCATTTGCCATGTTTTTATAATTCCCTGTGCGTTACCTTCACTAATGAAGCCAATGGGAGTTTGGCTTGTGTCAGGAGGGAAGATTCTGGCTTTATGAGAAATGCCTCAAAGAAAAGGAGTGCATGTCATCAAAGCATCTTTGCAGCATTAACAGCCTTAAGAAATATACTCTAATGTTTCACTTGGATCTTGGCATAATAAAGCCAGCCTGGAGTTCATCTTGATCTGTGCAGAGAAAAGTTTTGAACAGAAATCAACTCACTATTCTCTCGTTCCTTCGTCAATGGCTGTAAAGAGTAACTAGGCGTTGCCCCTCTTATTGAGTACGGTGATGGCATAAAAGGGCTCTGCTCTCAGGGGTTCAGTTCTGTAAGGTGACAGACATGAAATGAGTGCTTTAGCGGTGGAATTTGTGACTATAGATAGCCGTGGATTCACCGTAGGGTATGGGGCACTCTTTCAGTTCTGCCACTAACCAGCCGTTTGACCAAAGAATTACATCACTCCTGTGCCCTGCCCATTTCACTTCCCAGTCTTGGTCGAGGCCTTTAGATACTACCAGAACAGTTTTCCCTACTGCAATAAGATGGTGCTTATTCAATTTCTCATTTGGCATCTAAACACCAGAGGGGGAAGAGATCAAGTTGGAGACTGATCAGATCCTAGGGGAAGATGCAGCTCTTGTGGAGACTGGGCCTTGCTTTCATACAGCTCAAGGCTGTCCATGGCCAGCTTCAGAGGGGTAGCTTTATAGGAAGCTCCCCAGGCCGAGGCAGCAGACATGCAGAGGGAACACTGGCCACACATGCTAGATACAGAGAACAGTGAGAAATGGAGCACAGTTAAGGCCCACTCTGCAAAGTCAACCTACCCTGTTCAAAGCTATAACTCAATAAAAAGGCCTAAAATGTCACCTGGCTGAAAATGTAACGTTGGTTTTGATAGTCTTTGTTTGAAAAAAGATGACAAATGTGCTGTGGCTGGGGTATTATGAATATTAATACAGTGTGTTACATTTGCATATTATGAATATTAATGATGCTCACATTTTAATCCCTGACATCTGAATTCCCTCTTAGGTCTACTGGTGCTCTTCACAGAGTGCTGCAGCTGGGCTTTTATATGTCATACTAAGAAATTCCCTTCTCTCCAGATTTAAGACCTCACACTTGATACAGAACCATCGATTAGCCTCCAAGTAATTTGGCATTCATGAGCAGCATTATCCATGGTACTCCCACTGCTAGTTATTTCCTTTAAATTAAAAAGGAAATAGGATGCCCATTCAATTGGCTTCATGACTATTTAATGCTATCATACCGTTAACGTTAATTGGTTGTAACCTGCCCAAAGAATAAAGTGACATTTTTACCAGTGCTTTGTAAAGTATTTGTTATGGTCAGAATGCCCAGACTCTTGTGTGGTCCATTGTATTTTATACTGGTTTCCCAAACATTTGCCATTAAATAAACCGTGATAACACTTCATAAACATTTTTCTAACATGCAGAATGTTTGACATGAATTTCAGCTATTTGAAAACTAATAAACAATTGTCAATTGGACACTGGAGACTAAGCAGAAGCTGCGCTGTTTTTATGGAACATCAAAGGCATAATTAATAACTTCTTTAAAAAAAAAAGTCTTTTGTACTTCTGCATATGGGAGCCTGTGTCAGAAGCCGAGAGAATGTGCACAGGGGCTGCGTGTTACTGCCTGCCATGTTCAGGGCTTTGTGAAGCAGGCTATTGAGTGAGAAATATGAAGAGTTACTCTTCATATGATCAGACTGCACTTAAGAAGTCTCCGGGTACTTGAAAGATGAGTGAACATCAAATTCCTGCCCCGCTAGCTGCTAATGCACGTTTCTCAAAGGCAGAAAGGCCTGGTTGCATCTCCCAGGTACAAACACGGCTACGCTGAACTCTTCTACGAATGCCTTCAGAGTGTGTGCAGGTTCCGTCCCTACCTCTGCCTCCAGGTCTCCCTGCAGTTAGCGAGGAGAGTAGAGGCTGGAACCCTCTGATCGATCCAGCTAACACACAATATGTTTACGGATCATTTTAGTTGTTTGGAGTGAAGTAGGTTTACAGCTGCTCCTTTTATACCCCAGGGCATTCTAATCTGAAAGCTCTACGCTCAGGGAGTGTGCAAATATTAATGCAATTACACCTGGGATGAGTAAGACAAATGCAGCTCCAGGAGTGCGATGGTAAGAGACTGCTTTGAATATTTCATCATCCTGGGGATCTACTGTGTCCCTGTTGGTTGTCCGAGTCCCCATTTTTCCCTTCAGGATCCCATCAGCCTGTGAGTAAGGTCCACTAGAGGAGCCCACTATTCTGCTACACAGTGTAAAAGCTGGGGTATATCTATGTCAGATTACACACTAGTGTATTGTGAATTGATCAAGCGTGGACTTGCCCAAAGTCAGCCTGTTATGCTGCGTGCCCTGCCAGGAAAGGTGTCTGACAGCTCCCTGAAGGACTAACGCAGAGTCAACAAGCCACCACAATCTGAAGCCATTGCCTTTGAATGGCTCAGCTACTGGCCCACCCTCCTGGAAGCTGGAACAATGCGTTTTCCTACACAGAGGCCCTCAGGTGGGGCGAGCAGGATGGGGAATAGGCCTTGATCTTCCCAGCTGAGCCCAGAGCATGGTAGCACAGAGACGAGACAAGAAGCTACTGAAGAGGGTGGTTCTGTTGGTCCCAGAGGTCTGACCATCTCACTGTGTAAGAAGGATTTGCAGGAGAGAGACTCTGCCCAGCCTGAAATGCTGACAAACAGTCTTGCAAGAAGGCAGGAGCTCCATCTCTGGGAGCGGGCACTACTTTTCAACGATCTGTACCGAGTGCTTTAAGAGTGTGAGGTTGAGAACCCCTTTGCTAATGCTGTGTTCTGGGCTTTCCTGCCGCATCACCCCCAGGAGGGGTTAAACTGGAAGCCTGGAATGGCCCCAACCCAGGCAGAGCATGTGCAAGCAGCTGTGACTAGGCTTTCCAGAGCCAGTTAACTTGGGATCACGGAGGACCCAGCAATCTGGTTCATTAGCAGCTGATGGGTGACTAGACTAGGTTGTAACAGATGCATCACTCTTGAGCAATTTAAGGGAACTCCCTCTTCCCTACAAGGCTGGAATGTGTTATTGCTGCAGGCTTTCCATAATGTAGAACGTTATCGCCCCCCCTCCTCCATCTCCACCCACTCTCTTGGTGTTGCCTTCGATCCCTTGAAAATCTGAACCTGAAATCGGTTTCCTCCCTTGCATGGCTGCATTGGTTTGCCATTATTCAGTTAGCTTCTCATTTGTGCTGGACTACTGCCAGTGAACTTTGAATCTCATTGAATCATTTGATTAAAAAAGTTACAAGGGAAGGATGAGAAGGACTTTGCAAACAATGCTATCACATTCGATTTAGACCAAGTATTAGGCTAAACTTAAAAAGAGGCAAAGACGAAACACATTGCTATTTTATAAAAACGCTATTTTTATAGCAGTGGTATGAAGCAACCTGTCAACTCGTTCTGGGAATTAGATACTTCTAAGGAAGGGAACTGAATACAGCCAGATAGGTCTCTCCACCCTCTAGTGACTGGATCACATCAGAGGCTTCCAGCCTTCAGTTGTTTCCAGCCAACAGACTTGCTCCTGTAGCTCAAGTAGTAAAGGCCTGTCAGCTTTGGTGCCAGAGTCCCAAATTTAAGCCCTACAGGTAACCTAACCAGAGGTTTGCTAGGGTGACCAGATAGCATGTGTGAAAATTTAGGATGGGGTGCAGGAGGGTACAAGATTTCTGAATACCAGGACTGTCCATGAAAGTCAGGACATCTGGTCATCACCTGCATTTCACAGGTAGGTGAACTAAAGTACCACAAGGTTCTGGGGCTGATCTTTAAATATCTCATCTCACTTGTTTGGATGCCATTTGGTTAGGCTCAGTTTGAAGATCCATTATTTTAGGCCTCCATATGACTTGGCACCATGGAGCTGAACTTCTGCACCTGATTGCTAATCCACTCACATTAATGCTCACAATTCATTTTGGGAGGGCACAAATTAAAACCGCCATCCACACAATGGCTATGTCTACATTTGGAAAGTTAAGTAGACCTTGTTAAGTCGACTTAACGGCTTTAGGTCGACTTAATAAGGTCAATTTAGCGTTAATCCCCGTCCACACTGGCTTTAAGTCGACCTAAGAAGTCAATTTAAGGCTTAAGTCGACCTCAGAGGAGGTGTTATTAAGTCGACTTAAGCTTTTATTAATTCAACTTAAGCAAGTGCTTAAAGTTGATTTAATAAAAGCCCAGTGTGGACGCGGCTTTGTTTAGGTCGACTTAAGGAGGCTTAAGTCAACCTAACTTGCCAGTGTAGATGCACCCAAAGGTAGCCCAGGCTTCAGGCTGTTGAAAGTTTACAGGATTTGCTCAAGAAACACTGAATGAACAGGTTGGCTAGGTATATATTTTAAGAGTCTGCATGTAGATGTCTCCTCCTCAGCTCTTATAGAATAGAGAAATAACCTGTTAAACATTCCCCTAATGGGTGGGAGAAGATGCCAGATAAAAATATTTGTCTAGAAAAATATAATCAGTAGCATATTTTTGAGGTGTGCCCTGAGTTAAGAAAGAAGCTAATTTAAAATAACAGAATAACATCTCATTTAGAGAGAGAGAGAGACACTAGATTCTTAATCTATTGTCCATATAGATTAAGACTTCCTTGAATAGTTATTAGGCGGTTTTGGAAAGGAAATTACCACTGCTTAGTATTTGTCCCTCCATGTGTATGTATAAGGTGGGAAGCTTCCGTAGGAACACAACTCACATAGATGCTCATTTTCCTTCACTAGGAAAGACGTATAGAGATGGAGACGAAAGTTGTTCTGTTTTTAGAGTGACGGTTTTTAGTCTGGAAAGCAGAATGTCTGGATACTGAAAAACCCTAACAAAAAAATCTCATTCTGTGGTTTATGAAACTAGATCTACAGGAACCAGCCACGGTCTCTGGGCCAGATATACTCATAGCTCTCATTCCTCTTTCATTATACAAGAAACAAAAATTGGATAAGCTGTTAAAGCCTGTTTGGGGGCTTTTGCAGGTTTCCATTATACGGTCCCAATTTCCAGAGGTGCCAAGCTTTCATAGGTTGCAAGTGAATTTGTGTGTACTCAACACCACTAAAAAAAAAAATGAAGCCCTGTAGAAATTAAACCGACATCCTATTGGCCCTGGATCTTCATGGTGGAAGATATTTGGCAAAACAGTTAAGTAAACTACCAATCCAAGGGGACAGAGACACTAATCAAAGATTTGTCAGTATTATGTAGCACCCTTTCTTACAGTCCTTCCTCAGTCACACCGCTCTGAACTCCTGGGGGAGGGGGTATTTGTATAGGGTATTCCTTAAACTTGATACAACCCCACACTTCTTATGCACTACATTTTCTCTCTCTTCTCCTACAGATCCCGCTTTAAAACTCCCTTCTTTCATGAATGCCTCCCACATAGACCTCCTCTCTGTGAGCATCTCCTTCCTGTCTGGCGTTGGGATTGTTCCCTTGCCTTGTATTAATGCGTCCAAATCAGATTGCAGACTCCCTGGGGCAGAGAGATCCACATGCAATACTGAAGCCTGTGCGAGCACTGTTGTACCATTTACAAGGAGGTATTTTGTTTGTATGGCTTATCTCACTGATCATGTAACTGCTGGGCCGATGCAAATCCTTGTTGTAAACCCCAAATGGGTGATTGATGGTGGATGTCATCTGTTAGAGCAACAGTGGCTTTTGCTAGCTGGCACTTCACATTTCCCTTCTGTGCCAGAGATCTAACATTTTTGATAGCGGTGGCTATCAAGCTGTCATGTCAGCGTGAGGGTGGCCACAGGAGACTGGGCCGCTCCATGTATGGCACCACTTCTTACCCCTTCCGTGTTATTTTTTCCAAAGCATGACATGGCTTGGTGGAGTGGTAACAGCACCCAGTGCCTCATTTTTCCCACTGGCAGGAAAAAGCCAGTGAGCCACAAAGGAGCCAGTCTGGCTGATTTCAGCTGAGCCAGTCGCTGGGGTAGATAAGTAAACACTTGCAGCTCTAACATAAATTACTTTAGTCCTTGACAGGAGGACACTGACCAGGGTCGCCTGATAAGGAGGGAGAAAGCCTTGTATGTCTCTCAGTCACACTCAGATATTTCACAATAAATGTCACTGGGAAAGAATAGACACTTCTGTAACCATTAGGCAGCTGTGTTCCTGTCACCTTGGAAAGAAGGGATGCATTGTCAGAGCTGTCTAAACAGGCAGGAACCAGCTGTTAATCAGATCTGACATCCTTCTGCACAGACTCACTGAAGGAGGCATTCCAAAAGTCAGTGGACCGGTGATTAAAAATAGTTCCTCAGCACACACCTGGGGTGTTTGCCATGGCACTATGATCTAGGCAACTGAGCCATGGACTGGGAGTCAGGATCTACTGCCAGCCTGCTACTGGTTGAGGTTGGGAACAGCCCCTAATAGGAGCTGTGAGAGCAAACAACTAAAAGCTAATCAAGAGATGAGATTGTCTGAGGGGCTTGCTTGTAATGGATGGAGGCAGGACTCAACAGCCCTGAGGAATGACTTCTGATTTATGGTTCATGGTCCTAAAAGCTCATGCTTCAGAGCTTCAGCTGGCCACCTGCAGGGGTCGGGGAGGGACTTCTCCCCTTCCCCAGCACATTCTGAATTTTTCTTTGTCTTCTTCGTCTGAGGCATGGGACATAGCCACAGCTGGACGGGATGTAGGGACTGGGGGTGGGCAGGGTCAGGGGAGTAGGCCTGGACTCTGAGGTGGCAGTGAGCATTCTCTTGCTCACAGGTATTTGTGTTTGTCTGGCTGGTTCTTGCTCTAACTGATCAACCTATTGGGTTGGGTGTCGACAGAATTTTCCTCTAGATCAGATTGGCCATGACTTGGGGGTGGGGTTTGCCTTCCTCTGCAGCTTGTTGGTGAAGATTACTTACTAGGAATATCTGTGTATATCTCAGCTGACCCTTTCTCTGTCATTGTGGGAACTTCAGGCATTGGTGCATCACAGTTCCTTGGCTATTACACATCAGAGAGAACAGTCTCCTGGGGGTTGTAATACCTGGGTCTAATTTCTGTTGTTGGCTTTAGTCTGCAGATCCTGGGTGTTGGTGGCCTGTGATATATGATCAACCTAAATGGTCTAATGATGTCTTCTGGCCTTAAACTCTAAGGCTATGTCTACACTTGTAAAGTTAAGTCGACTTAACAGTAGACATAGCCATCCACACTGGCTTTAAGTTGACTTAAGGCTTAAGTCGACCTTCAGAGGTGGTGCTAAGTCAACTTAAGCTATTAAGTCAACTTAAGGAAGCACTTAAGGCGACTTAATAAAAGCCCAGTGTGGAAGTGGCTTTGTGTAGGTCAACTTAAGAGTCCTTAAGTCAACCTAAGTTGCCAGTGTAGATGCACCCTAAGACTCTATGCATGGGTCTCATTGTGTTCTGTAGTTCTCAGTTACATAATTTTAGAACTATGTCCTTTGTTTCTTAGGAAACTGCCAACTATGTAGGTGGAAGACATGGCATTTGGAATGCTTACTGGTAGAGGAGCTTTTCTATCTTAGCTGGTTTCTATCTTTAGATATTTTTTCTGCAATACCTGCACACCATCTAGCTCTTCTCATGCCATACCAGGATGTCTGAACCCTGCTATAATAGCTCATCTCTTTGTCCTCTGTAAATACAGAATTAAAAGCCCCACTCTTTAAATCAGACCATTATTCTGTCTTAGTTTACTCTTGGTTCTCAGCAGTTTGCTTTCACTTTGTCCATCTAAAATATATTTGGCAAATGCTTTATTAGTTGGAATACTTCCTACTGTCTGGTAGGTATTACTTGATTTTTCCTTTCAATATGATAACCCGCAAAAGCAACCCCCTCACCCCACAACAGATTTCCCAACCAACCTCCTTCCTATATTTTTGAAAAGCCTTCTGTTTAGTGCCTATAATACCCTTGACCTCCTCTAACTGCTATGGTGAGTGTTACTCTTCGCTGATGTGACTTAACTAGGATTTATTTCAATCTTCATCTCTCAAACTGTTTATTAAACCCGCTCCCAATTTATCTGCAGTAGATTTTCTATACATTATAAAATTTCACTCAAAATTCCTTTTGGCATTTTGCATTCCCTTCTTCTGATTGCTAAATCCTATTTGCTCTCAACTTGAACCTCCCTTGGCTCATTTCCCAGGCTTAGGTTCAGAACAGCTTAAGATACAGGCTGCTCAGCACATTGCAGAAAACAATGCTGCACAATCTCTAGAAACGGGTGTGTGTTGGCATCACAAGCAAAATCTAAGCCAGTAAAATTGTCTCGATTAGTTGTTTGGCTGTTGTTCTATTGAAGATATCGCATTAAGTTCCATGCTTTCCCCTATAAAGCATGCCTTATATCTCAGTCACAGGAAAAGATCGACACAGGCCAACGTAACATTGTTCCCTACAATATATTTGAGGGTTTTGTCCATTCTACTTTTAACTCTTTCCTGGGAAATGTGCTCTTCCCTTTTGGAGATTCTTCCAGATTTTGCCACCAGGATGGTTTTTGTGCTAATTAGCCTAGGTTTTCTTTTAGTTTTAGCCCATCACCACTCGCTCCAGCCCTTTCACATGCTAACTAATTCCTCCTCCACCTTGGTGTTTATCAAATTCCAAAGGGGTAGCCGTGTTAGTCTATTGTAGAAAGACAACAGAGTCTTGTGGCACTTTTAAAGACTAACAGATTTATTAATCGCATGAGCTTTCGTGGGAGAAAATCCCA